>CM074718.1:16868037-16913241 GCA_037306005.1 Rhinophrynus dorsalis
TAGTCCCTCTTTTAGCCCCAAATCCCACTGTCCCTCTTTCCCACCCTGATGTCCCTCTTTTTAGGAGATCAGATTGTATGGTGTGTATATAAGTGTATCACATTGCTCCACAGCAATAAAACTCACATTAATGTTTCTTTAAATGTCAGTATATGTGTTTATAAATTAATGTGCTTAAAGGGATAGTAATGTTTCATAATAAAAGCAGCTCTAATTAATCATCATAGTATTTGGACTTTGGAGAGTGTTATTTCAATACTGTAGTACAAGAGTAATTCAATGACAAAGTATCCCCCTCCTGCCCCTTTTACTGATGTAACACTGTTCAGCCAGAGCAGAAGGGAGGTGCCCAGGTAGATTGCAGAGAGGGACAATTTTCAATTAAGATAAGGGAAAAATCTGAAAAGCTTGTCAAGGGGGACAGGGCCTTTATTGTTCTCATAGGAAGAAGATTGTCCTCTGCTGTTATCTGTCTGGTCTATGGACTGCATTCCACATCTGAGAAGAGATGGCTTACACTAGGTAAAAGGGGCAGGAGGGGAAACTTTGCTTGTGAATATCTCTCAAACCATAAAGGTTTGAGAGATAAGACTTATATCGTTCTTCATGTTTTTTTAATGCCTGCAAAAATAAAATAAAGATAAAACGACGTACTACAATACTTTGGTCTTGTTATATGTCATTTATTAGGTAACACAAGGCAGTGTCAATAGGTCATAAAACAGCCTGAAAATCCTTTTTAATGCCCCTCCCACCAGCCACACCCCCAGTCACACCACCTAAGTCACAATTGTCCCTCTTTGGCAATTTGAAATGTTGGGAGGTATGAAATAGACACAAAGAAATCTGACTTCCACATCTTTCTCAGTCCAATACATGAAGGGATTCAACAAAGATCAGGGGGGAAGTACATTTCAAAGGAGTAAAAATGTTAGAACAAGATGTCATAGTCTAACACTTTAAGGACACAGGTTTAGACGTAATGTAAGAAAGTATTACTTCACTGAGAGGGTAGTAGATAAGTGAACAGCCTACCAGCAGAAGTGGTAGAAGTTAATACAGTGACAGAATTTAAGCATGCACAGGATAGGCATAAAGCTGTCCTTAACATAAGAAAAAGACCAAGGACCAAAAAAGGTTTCAGGTTTTTACAGTAGGAAAATGGGCAGACTAGATGGGCCGGATGATTCTTATCTATGTTTCCATTATAATCCAAGCCTCACTCTGGTAATTCCAAACTGTGAAATGATCATGCACAATGCAGCCTTCCAATCCAAACCTCATAATTGCATGCTAATTACGGAACTGTCATTCAGAGAAAAAGCAGCTTGTCCATATCTCAATACCATGCTGAGCTCTAACAGGCATTTAGTGGAATATAAAAAATGGCAAAACCCAGACCCATCTGAAAAAAATAAAAACTTCATTTCTATGCAGATAAATTAAATATAGGCTTTAAAAATAATCCTCTTTAATCCTTTGAGTGCCAGAGGTGCTTGCAACACATTACTTTGCATTGCATTGAGTATCTCTCTGGAATGCTAAGGGTTAAACAGGCATGTACTTAGACACAAGAAACATAATGACATATGATAGTTAAAGGTATAGTAGTGTTTCACAAAAACAGCAGCTCCAATTAATCTTCATGGTATTTGAGCCATGGAGAGTGTTATTTCAATACTGTCAGAGTTGTAGTTCAAGAGTAATTGAATGATTAAGTATCCTCTCCCGCTCCTTTTACCTAGTGTAAGCCCCCTCCCCTCAGATGTGGAATCTGGTCTCTTGACCGGACAGGTCACAGCAAGGGACAATCTTCTTACTATGAATATAAGGTAAACCCTGCATCGCCTTGACAGGTTTTTCATGTTTTTCCTTATGATCACTGAAGATTGTCCCTCTCTGTGATCCATATGGACAGTCTCGCTGTTCTGAGGTGAGTAGTGTTACATCAGTAAAAGGGGTGGGAGGGGGATACTTTATCATTCAATTACTCTTGTACTACAACTCTGACAGTATTGAAATAACACTCTCCATGACCCAAAGTAGACTTGTGCATGGCAAAAATTTTCGGTAAAATTCGATTTCGGGATAATTTTTTTTTTTTTAATTCGGAGATTCCGAATTTTGGACTGGACCTGTTCGACTCGGATGAAATTTGTCAATAGTCCAAATTATTCTGTCAAATTTTAAAAAACATATAACAATAAACAAAACAAATAAAAATAAAAAATACATTAAACTGCAAATTAAAGCCCTTTCTGTCCTTTAAAAAATGGTATATAATATGTGTTTCTGTAATAAATGATAAAGATAGGAATTATGGTTGAACACACACATAGCAAAAATGGCAAAATTGGTATCCTACCCTGGGTGTAATCTCTTATCCTATAGAGCCTCATCAATTCGAGGGCAGGCTCGTTCCTAGTTGAGCGTCTCTGACTAGCTCTTTTGCATATGCAAATTGCCCTTGGGCCTAGTCACCCTAAGGGTAACAGGGTAATCCAGTCGTGGACCCCTTGCTCACAGTGCCTAGAGAGATCAGCTGCACCTCACCGATGAGGACCAACAAGGCTGAAATGTACATCTGGGGTTGGCTGCTTCTCTTGTTCAGAGAGGAATTGCCTGCACTTCGTGGTTGGACTACCTTTTGGTAGGATCAGTATGATATGCTTTAGAATATTTCCTCTCTGTGAAAGGCACTAGTGAGCTAAAAGAGATTGTACCCTGGGTAGGATGCTTATCCTATAGAGCCTCATCAATTCAAGGGCAGGCTCATTTCTAGTTGAGTGTCTCAGACTAGCTCTTCAGCTGTAAGTGCTGAAGAATATTTTGGTTCAGTGGTAAGTGTGGAAGAATGTTGGGTTCAGTGATAAGTACTGAAGAATGTTAGTTTCAGCTGTAAGTGCTGAAGAATGTTTGGGTCAACTGCAAGTGCTGAAGGATGTGGGGTTCAGGGTTCAGCTGTAAGTCCTGAAGAATGTTGGGTTCAAGATGTACATGCTGAACAATGTTGGCCTCAGTGGCAAGTGCTGAAAAATGTTGGGTTCAGCTGTAAGTTCTGAAGAATGATGGGATTCTAGCATGAGTATAGGAAATTTGGCCATGCTATGTGTCAAGGAATGTGGATTGGCAAGAATGTCAGATAATGATTAATTAATGATTAATCAATTGCTATTATGATTAAATAATAATAATAATAATTAGTGTTGAGCGAGCATGCTCGGCCGATGCTCGGATCGGCTCGAGCATCGCTCTGCTCGGCACATGGCGGTACTCGTACGAGTACCGCCATGTGCTCGCCCGCCATGTTCGGGTGGCAGGGATCTGTGCCGAAGGAGGCACAGATCTTACAGACGCTCCGCTGGACCACCAGGGACTGGAGGTAGGGGGCATTGCGGAGATGAAGGGGGCATTGCGGAGATGAAGGGGGACATTTTGGAGATGAAGGGGGACATTGTGGAAGGGGGACATTGTGGAAGGGGGGCATTGCGGAGATGAAGGGGGCATTGCGGAGATGAAGGGGGACATTGTGGAAGGGGGGCATTGCGGAGATGAAGGGGGCATTGCGGAGATGAAGGGGGACATTGTGGAAGGGGGACATTGCGGAGATGAAGGGGGCATTGCGGAGATGAAGGGGGACATTGTGGAAGGGGGACATTGTGGAAGAGGGGCATTGTGGAGATGAAGGGGGGCATTGACCAGGCACCCTCCCCTCATCAGAGCAGGGGGTGCCTGGTGTAATGCTCGTGTCGCCCCATTGAATTCAATGGCGCTTGGGTGCTCGGCCGAGCACTCGAGCCTCCGGCGGTGCTCGGTCAGAGCACCCGAGCACCCGAGCATCGGGGTGCTCACTCAACACTAATAATAATATAATTGGAAATATTTAAATAAAGCTGTGGCCTGTTATCCCCAAAAGGAGTGTATGTGTTTTATTTAGGGATAATACCCTCACTTTTTACATGTATTTCACTGTTTTCTGTACTTCGCAGGTCGCTGTGTCTCAAAGTTCTCCATATCAGTCTAAAATTCTCCGTTTTAGTCTAATGTGTGGGTTCACTGCTATGGAGATGTTTGAAATTCACTGTAGTTTAATGACTACTTTTAGAACTGAGAAATCCACCAATCATGTTATATGCTAACGTTTCATGCTTACGTCTTATGTACGGTGGTGTTCTTGCATAAGTTATCGGAGGTTTGCATAGGAAGCTGTGATAAATCAGGATTTTGCCATCCTCAGAGAGGCAAAGTTGTTCCTGCGATCTCTGATACTTTTGCCAGCTATCAGACCTTAGTGTGTATAGTCACATTCACATAAAACAGAGCACAGTGCCAATTTGCCTCTATATCACCACACCAGACCCTTATCAAACCTTAGCACATTTCCCTGTAGTTTAATTGTCTAGACACTAGGTGGCACTATTGTTAATAGTTTAATATAAATAAACACAACAATCTGAAGAGTAATTTCCCAACATTTGGATTACCCTTGTTTTACTCATCAAGAAACCCCTACCAAATATGCCCCCCCACCCCCATAATAAAGGTTTATTACTGTTTAGTATTCCTATACGATACGTGTGGATCTATCTGAGGTGCCCTGTCTACTTTTTATTTTTACATTTGGTTCTTATTGGTTACAATAAGGGCCATAACTAAAAAGATGAACAATTTTGTGGCAAATAAACTGAATTATGGTGAACCAATAAGAATTGCAGACTGGTGTTAGGGTTTTATGTCAAGAACCAAGATGGTCATTAGGATTTTATGGGCATAACAGGGTAAGTGGAGGTTGTTATTAGAAGGTGTTTCTGCATTGCCCACCCCTGTGGTCCTTAAAAGGACAGTAATATTTCACAAAAACAGCAGCTCCAATTAATCTTCATAGTATTTGGGCCATGCAGAGTGTTATTTCATTACTGTCAGAGTTGTAGTACAATAGTAATTGAATGGTAAATTATCCCCCTCCCGCCCCTTTTACCTAGTGTAACACTGCTCACCTCAGAGCAGCAAGACTGTCCGGATGGATCTCAGAGAGGGACAATCTTCAGTGATCATAAGGAAAAACCTGAAAAATCTGTCAAGGGGGGCAGGGTTTTCATTGTTCTCACAGTAAGAAGATTGTCCCTTGCTGTGATCTGTCCGGTCAAGAGACCAGATAGTAAAGTCCCAAAAAAAGTATAAGCGAAATGATAGGTTCAATAAAACAAGACTTAATACCCTTATTCCTATCTCTCAAACCGCCCCTTTCTGCCTGACGAGCTGTAAAGCTGTCAGAAGCACAATCTGGTTGCGCGACCAGACATAGCTCCGACATAGCAATATCCAAAAATAAATACTTAATCGGAATGGTCTACAACGTGTGCTTGCAATCCAGGCACACATTGTACACTGTTCCAATTAAGTATTTTTCTTTAGATTTTGCTATGTCAGCGCTCTTGAAGAGCCACCGTCTGGTCCCAGAAACAGGATCTCATGCCGCTGACGTATGAGAAGGGGGATGGAGCGGGGAAGTTTATTTTCTTATATCTCTCAAACCATAAATGTTTGAGAGATAGGGCATTAAGTATTTTTTTTATTGCACCTATCATTTCCCTTATACTTTTTTCGGGACATTACAATCCCTTTAATTGGAATGGTCTACAAAGTGTGCTTACAAACCAGGCACACTTTGTAGACCTTACCAATAAAGTAATTCTTCTTATATCTCACGATCTCGGCTCTGCTGCAGAGCCACGGCAAATCCGCAGACCGGATTCCAAATCTGACAGCTAGATGGCAGATTCCAAATCTGACAGCTAGATGGCAGATGCTTGTGAATATCTCTCAAACCATAAAGGTTTGAGAAATAAGACTTATATCGTTCTTCGTTTTTTTTTTAATGCTTACAAAATAAAATAAAGATAAAACTAAGTGTTACTATCTCTTTAAATAACGTGATTTCGGCTGGTCCCAGGAACGGGATCTCCTGCTGTCACCTACAGCACTGACATCAGGAGAAGGGGAGGGAGGAGGAACTTTAAAACATTATATCTCTCAAAAGACTGGAATCATTTAGTTTATTTTATAATAGCTACAATATCGTGTTATGTTTTTAAAAGACATTACTAACCCTTAAAGGGATAGTAATGTTAAAAAAAGCAGCTCTGATTAATCTTCATAGTGTTTGGGCTATGTATGAATTGTAATTCAAGAGTAATTGAATGATATGGTATCCCCCCGCCCCTTTTACTGATGTAACACTGCTCACCTCAGAGCAGCAAGACTGTCCGGATGGATCACAGAGAGGGACAATCTTCAGTGATCATAAGGAAAAACCTGAAAAACCTGTCAAGGCAACGCAGGGTTTTCCTTATGATCACAGTAAGAAGATTGTCCCTTGTTGTGATCTATCCGGTCAAGAGACCAGATTCCACATCTGAGCGGAGGTGGCTTATACTAGGTAAAAAGGTTGGGGGGGATACTTTATCATTCAATTACTCTTGAACTACAACTCTGACAGTATTGAAATAACACTCTCCATGGCCCAAATACTATGAAGATTAATCAGAGTCGCTTTTGTTCTGAAACATTACTATCCCTTTATTGAGATCCTGAGAATATGCACTGGCTGGAGGACCTGAGGACAGATTTTAAGTCCCCTGCAAATGCAATAGATCAGCTGGTCTCAACTCATTCCCCCAGGGCCCAGTAACAGGCCAGGATTTGAGGATTTCCTAGCTTTTACTAGAGAATGAACCACTGATTGAGCCACTGATTGAGCCACCTGTGCTCAATTTGGGAACTTTTCAAGTTATTTTTTGTTAGTGTGCCCTGATAGCACAGACCGAACATCAGGTGAACTGTAGGTAAATTGTCTGGCCACTAGAGGGAATTGTTAATAGAAAACGCAGCCAGAAGTGGGAGTGTTATTGTTTTACTCAACAGAAAAAGCCCTGCAGTAATTGTTTTTTTTATAAAAAAAATCAGCCTGCCAAGGCATCTCAGCAAAAGAGGAAAATATTCATGTCAAATTACTACCTCCGAAGAAACCTCTGCCCTCCTGTCCTGTCCAAACCCCACAGGTAGGAACTATCCATCCTATATAATAATTCGCCAAGTTGTGTGTAACGCCCGACATGCGCAGTAGACACTGCTGCGCGTGTGGCAGTCATGCGCAGTAGAGACTGCCCGCGCTGCGGCTGATACAGAGCTGGGCGCTCCGAAGGAGCGTCCAGCTCTGTATCAGCCGAGGCGCGGGCAGTGTCCACTGCGTGTGACTGCCCCGCAACCGGCTGCCAGAGGCACTGTGGCCCGTGTAACGGGCTGTTCAACTAGTAGTAAATAAAAGGAGAACTATATGTTTATTATTAAAAAACAGAGAAACTCCCTCTACCAGGAGTTTGTGAGTATGTACTCACTCACACATGCACGTCATCACTCACTCCCGCATGTGAACAAACACATCCACTCAACCATGCATGCGCACATCACACCTTCACTCACAAATCACTGCAGCAGAAAGTAATAGGAGAAACTGCCTTCCTGTGGGAGGTGAAATTGGACTTTTTTGCACATTTTTTTCCTGCAGCTAAATATTTCATCCCCAGCAACCACCAGATCACTGCTTTGTGATCAAGAGAAAGCAGATACAATATCATGTGATTATATAAAATATGAGCCTTCAAACCAACAGAAAAAATTAGCATGATAAAAAACGTGAATTTATCTCATCAAGAAATCTGCATTTGTTTCCTGTATACTACTTGCTAAATAATGACTCCTAGTTCTAAGAAAGATGGCACTGCCTGTGCAAGAAGAAGGAAAGGAGAGATAGCCCACTGTCCACTGGTAGTCACAGACTCACATATCCACAATTTGACACCCCAGCCTTGTTCCACTGTCCACTGGTAGTCACAGACCCACACATGTACTGTGTGACACCCCAGCCTTGTTCCACTGTCCACTGTTAGTTACAGACCCACACATACACTGTCTGACACCCCAGCCTTGTTCCACTAGTAGTCACAGACCCACACATACACTGTCTGACACCCCAGCCTTGTTCCACTGTCCACTGGTAGTCACAGACCACACATACACTGTCTGACACCCCAGCCTTGTTCCACTAGTAGTCACAGACCCACACATACACTGTCTGACTCCCTGGTCTTGTCCCACTGTTCACTGCTAGTCACAGACCCACACATACACTGTCTGACACCTCAGCCTTGTTCCACTGGCAGTCACAGATCCACACATACACTTTCTGACACCCCAGCCTTGTTTCACTGTCCACTGATAGTCACAGACCCAAACATACACTGTCTGACTCCCCAGCCTTGTTCCACTAGTAAACACAGACCCACACATACACTGTCTGACACCCCAGCCTTGTTCTACTGTCCACTGGTAGTCACAGACCCACACATACACTGTCTGACACCCCAGCCTTGTTCTACTGTCCACTGGTGGTCATAGAGCCACACATACACTATCAGTCTTGTTCCAACATCCACTAGTAGCAACAAAACCACACATACAGTGACTGACACCCTAGACAAGTTCCACTGTCCACTGGTAGTCACAGAACCACACATACACTGTCTGATAACTCCAGCCTTGTTCCGCTGCTAGTCAAAGACCTACATGTACACTGGCAGACACTTTATACCACTGTCCACCAGCTGTCTACCCCAAGTCTTGTTCAACTGTCCCACTACTAGAAGCAGACCCACATACACTATCTGACCCCCAGTCATTTGCTAGTAGCCACTGGTAGTCACAGAACCATACACATGTAATGTCTGATACTCCACCCTTGTCCCATTACCCACTGTTAGTCACAGAACCCCACATACACTGACATACCAACCTTGTTCCACTGGTTATGACAGAGCCACACACACACACTTACACTTCTTCCCAGTCAGCTCCCCTCCACCACCAAGTGGTTCCCTATCATCTCAGTACACCTCTTCAGCTTGCCTATTCCGCTATCTATGTCATGCCATCTTGATGACACGATGGGTGTAATCTCATCACAGGAAAGGTAGGACACTGAGCATGGATTAGGAAGGCCTCAGAGGTGAGGAAAGGTGTTGGGGGACTGCTGTGATGCAGCAACTTGATGTGGAGGGGAGGTGGACGGGGAGCCACCATAACACAGTTCTTTGAGGTAGACGAGAGCAGGGAGGGACCACGGGAGTGCAGAGGAGAGGAAGGGGAAGGGCAGTGGGAAGCAAGGAGATATAGTAGAGTGGGGAGTGAAGGGAGAGGTAAGGACACATAGTGGGAAGGGTCCTGCAGTGACCTAGATAGGAGTAAGAAGTGGGGTTTTTCTCCCAGTCCCCAATCATATCTGTACTCAGTTAATGCTGAGGCTAGAAGGGGGAAACATCATAAGTCCTCCCTACTACTTCTCCTCTGTGTGTCTGAAAGGGATGCAGGATCACAGTAGGCCTTTTACATATATGGATTCGTCTTATTGGTTTCCTAACTTCTTATATGCAAAAGAGATCTCCATTGCCTTGCCTCACAATGCACTGCACAAGTCTCTAGCATCTAATAGGTTAAATCATGTCTACTTTAAAGGTACCTTCTCCTGCAATAATCTCTTGCAGGGTTAAAGTTAAGTGCTTCTGAACTCATCATCACCTGGTAAAATATTCATGTACGGAATGATCCTAAAAACCCCAAAAGGGAATGCATTTAGGTCACGTCATTCTGCCGCAAGAATGCACCTAAAGTCTTCATTTTAAGTGCTGAACATGCTTACTGGTAAAGGAGTAAAATGACAAAAATACTGAGGTTAAAATCTTCCTATTTCTACATTATAAAGGGGACTTGTATTTGTCACTTTCCTGGTAAAAATCTTAGAAATTATAGACCAGATTAGTATGTAGATGTAATGTAATTGATATGGTTCATATTCTACATAGATCTTTAGAGAAGAAGAACAGTGTGCAGTAGATAAAGTAACGTGTAACGTGTCACATGTAATGTGTATAATAGATACAATAGGGGTAACATGTCACGTGTAACATGTACAAGATAAAGTAGGGGTAACATGTCATGTAATGTGTACAATAGATAAAGTAGGGGTAACGTGCCACATGTAACATGTACAATAGATAAAGTAGGGGTAATGTGTCACATGTAATATGTACAATAGATAAAGTAGGGGTAATGCATCATGTGTAACATGTAGAATAGATAAAGTAGAGTAACTTGTCACATGTAACGTGTACAATAGCTAAAGTAGGGGTAATGTGTCACGTATAACGTTTACACTAGATAAAGTAGGGGTAATGTGTAACGTGTACACTAGATGAAGTAGGGGTAATGTGTAACATGTAAAGTGTACAATAGAGAAAGTAGGGGTAATGTGTCACTTGTAAGATGTACGATAGATAAAGTAGAGGTAACGTGTCACATGTAACGTGTAGAATAGATAAAGTAGGGTAACGTGTCACGTGTAGCTTGTACAATAGATAAAGTAGGGGTAACATGTCACATGTAATGTGTACAATACATAAAGTAGGGGTATCGCGCCACGTGTAACATGTACAAAAGATAAAGTAGGCTAACACACTATGTGTAACGTGTACAATAGATAAAGTAGGGGTAACGAGTCACATGTAACATGCACAATAGATAAAATAGGGGTAACATGTCACGTGTAACATGTACAATAGATAAAGTAGGGGTAACATGTGACGTCTAATGTGTACAATACATAAAGTAGGGGTAACGTGTCATGTGTAACGTGTAGAATAGATAAAGTAGGGGTAACATGTCATGTGTAACGTGTAGAACAGATAAAGTAGGGTAACGTGTGACGTGTAACATGTACAATAGATAAAGTAGGGGTAACATGTCACGTGTAATGTGTACAATACCTAAAGTAGAGGTAAAGTGCCACGTGTAACGTGTACAGTAGATAAAATAGGGTAACGTGTCACGTGTAACATGTTCAATAGATAAAGTAGGGGTATCATGTAATGTGTACAATAGATAAAGTAGGGTTAACGTGTCACGTGTAACATGTACAATACATAAAGTAGGGGTAACATGTAATGTGTACAATAGATAAAGTAGGGGTAACGTGCCACGTGTAACATGTACAATAGATAAAGTAGGGGTAACATGTCATGTGTAACGTGTAGAATAGATAAAGTAGTGGTAACGTGTCACATGTAATGTGTACAATAGATAAAGTAGGGGTAATGTGTCACTTGTAACGTGTACAATAGATAAAGTAGGGGTAACGTGTCATGTGTAACGTGTACAATAGATAAAATAGGAGTAACGTGTCACGTGTAACATATGCAATAGATAAAGTAGGGGTAATGTGTCACGTGTAACATGTACAATAGATGAAGTAGGGTAACGTGTACAATAGATAAAGTAGGGGTAACATGTCACATGTAATGTGTACAATAGAAAAAGTAGGGGTAACGTGCCACGTGTAACGTGTACAATAGATAAATTAGGGGTAATGTGTCACTTGTAATGTGTACAATAGATAAAGTAGGGGTAACGTGTCATGTGTAACGTGTACAATAGATAAAATAGGAGTAACGTGTCACGTGTAACATATACAATAGATAAAGTAGGGGTAACGTGCCACGTGTAACATGTACAATAGATAAAGTAGGGGTAACATGTCATGTGTAACGTGTAGAATAGATAAAGTAGTGGTAACGTGTCACGTGTAATGTGTACAATAGATAAAGTAGGGGTAATGTGTCACTTGTAACGTGTACAATAGATAAAGTAGGGGTAACGTGTCATGTGTAACGTGTACAATAGATAAAATAGGAGTAACGTGTCACGTGTAACATATGCAATAGATAAAGTAGGGGTAATGTGTCACGTGTAACATGTACAATAGATGAAGTAGGGTAACGTGTACAATAGATAAAGTAGGGGTAACATGTCACATGTAATGTGTACAATAGAAAAAGTAGGGGTAACGTGCCACGTGTAACGTGTACAATAGATAAATTAGGGGTAATGTGTCACTTGTAACGTGTACAATAGATAAAGTAGGGGTAACGTGTCATGTGTAACGTGTACAATAGATAAAATAGGAGTAACGTGTCACGTGTAACATATACAATAGATAAAGTAGGGGTAATGTGGCACATGTAACGTGTACATAAGATGAAGTAGGGGTAACGTGACACATGTAATGTGTACAATAGATAAAGTAGGGGTAACTTGTCACATGTAACATACACAACAGATAAAGTAGGGGTAACGTGTCACATGTAACGTGTAGAATAGATAAAGTAGGGTAACGAATCACATGTAACGTGTACAATAAATAAAGTAGGGGTAACGTTTCACGTGTAACGTGTACAATAGATAAAGTAGGGGTATCGTTTCACATGTAACGTGTAGAATAGATAAAGTAGGGGTAACATGTCACATGTTACGTGTACAACAGATAAAGTAGGGGTAACGTGCCATGAGTAACGTGTACAATAGATAAAGTAGGGGTAACGCATCAAGTGTAATGTGTACAACAGTTAAAATAGGGGTAATGCATCACGTGTAAAGTGCACAATAGATAAAGTAGGGGTAACGTGTCACGTGTAACGTGTGCACAGGCCCGGAATGGGACAAAAAATAGACCTGGGCATTTAAGGCTGAGCGGCCCATTTTTATTTTTTGAGCAGCCCATGGGGGGGGGCAGCGGTGGTGGGCATTCGTTCGTTATTTTTTTTTAAATGCCTGGACCGGCCCCGGAACGGCCGATCCAGGCCTGCGTGCACAGTAGATAAAGATGGGTAATGTGTCACGTGTAACATGTAGAATAGATAAAGTAGGGGTAATGTGTCACGTGTAACATGTACAATAGATAAAGTAGGGGTAATGTGTCACGTGTAACATGTACAGTAGATAAAGTAGGGTAACGTGTCATGTGTAACATGTACAATAGATAAAGTAGGGGTAACGTGTCATGTGTAACGTGTACAATAGATAAAGTAGGGGTAACGTGTCACATGTAGTGTGTACAATAGATAAAGCAGGGGTAAAGTGTCACGTGTAACGTGTACAATAGATAAAGTAGGGGTAACGTGTCACATGTAACGTGTACAATAGATAAAGCAGGGGTAACGTGTCACGTGTAACGAGTACAATAGATGAAGTATTGGTAACGCATCACGTGTAATGTGTACAATAGATAAAGTAGGAGTAACGTGTCACGTGTAGAATAGATTAAGTAGGGTAAAGCGTCACGTGTAACGTTTACAATAGATAAAGTAGGGGTAACGCATCACATGTAGAGTGTACAATAGATAAAGCAGGGGTAACGTGTCACATGTAACGAGTACAATAGATGAAGTAGGGGTAACACATCACATGTAATATGTGTACAATAGATAAAGTAGGGTAAAGCGTCACGTGTAACGTTTACAATAGATAAAGTAGGGGTAACGCATCACGTGTAACATGTACAATAGATAAAGTAGGGGTAACGCATCACGTGTAACATGTACAATAGATGAAGTAGGGGTAACGCATCACATGTAACGTGTACAATAGATAATGTAGGGGGTAACGCATCACGTGCACAAAGAAAATGGATCCATTCTGGGCCAAACCAACAGCATCGTAGGGGACAAGGAAAAATCCCATTGATTTCAATTGCACGTTTAACCCTTTCAGTGTCAGAGGGGTGAGCAATGCATTGCATACCCTTCTGGCACTCAAAGAGTTAAATCCTTGAATACTAGAGGTCTCCAATGTATTGCCCACATGGCCTATTGCCACCAATCAAGCTAAAACTAGGATAAGGAGAGTTAGTGTATGCTAATACCTCAGAGCTCATGCTTGATGCCCTGGGTCTTGTTGCCAGTTTGGGGCATGTAATGGTGCTAACCTCACTTCTAGTAATGATATATAACTGAAAACCTACTTGTCCCAAGTGCTAGGAGAATCACTGTAGAGCTGAGGGTGGGGGCATGTCCAAATGATGCATTTCATGTCATATTGTGGGCGTGGCTTAATCAGGTGGGAGTGGGTGGTTGGATAGAGGAGTTTGCCATGAAACGGGTAGGAAGTGTACGGAATGTGGTGGGAGTGGTCAGAACAGACTGAAAAGTGGGCTGGGCTATAGCTGAACTCAGCAAACTGGAAAATCAGTCTCTTTTCATAGAGGCTCCAGAATTCAATCTGAAGACTCCGGGGGGAGTTCCCAGACATGGCAATTGGGCGGCACGGGGCACTAATTACACATTAGATAGGTACAACCCCAAATTCTTTTGAGAAAACCACTGGTCTTTTGGGAACCTATCCACCTATCTACTCCCCTGCACAACGGACCTGTCTTCCTTCCCCCTAATCACTGTTACCAGACATATAAAATAGTTTTAGCCCAGGCTATCCAGCTGTTGCCAGACTACAACTCCCATCATCCCCTGGCAGCCATTGGATCTAGTGTTCGGCAATGTTTCAATCTTCCACCCGCTTGATCTATTGGTTTTCAGGACCTGCAAAATGCTGTGAATGTGCTGTTGTTGCTGACACAGTACGGAGTATAATTATTTTGCTTCCTTTTCATTATACTGTCTAGCTGTTACCCTTACCTCTCTCTTATCCTCATCAATGCATTCCTACACTCTATAAGGACTTACTTATGAACTGTATCAAAAGAAAAAAACAGAAGTCGCTTCTGGTGCAATAATGTTTAAAGGGAAATTTGTTCACCACCCCTTCACCGTATTAGTAACTATATTCACATGGAGAATGGTATCACAGTGCCCGTGATTGCCTCCAGTGGATAATTTCTGTAACAGCGACATTGTTACTTCCTGGCTGTTGCTCTATGCAAGTCGCTGTTCTTATAGGTCACTGTGCTTGTGATGTCATCTCTCCACCCACCTGCCAGGCCTTTTAAACCTCAGCATGTCCTATTACCTTTGCCCTTTCGTGGTGTACCTGAGCCTAGTGCTGTGTTGGCCCATTGCAGTTCCTGTGTATTACTTCTGCTCCATCTGACTACCCATTCCAGCTCTGACTCCTGGCTACGTCTGACTACTCATTTCGGCTTTGACTTTTGGCTACGTCTGACTACCCGATCCGGCTTCGACCAAAGGCGACGTCTGACTACCCGATCCAGCTCTGACCTCTGGCTTTGTCTGACTACTCGATCCGGCTCTGATCCCTGGCTGCCTTCAATTATTCTCCCTGTGTTGCGCTCCAGTTGCGATTACCAGTCTCGACTACCCAGTCCTGGCTATTGGGATCCTTGCTGCCTGTGCCTACCCATTTCAACGCTCGCTACGACTAGCAGCGCTTGTCGGTCACTCCGTGTACTGACCTCTCGTGTTGGTCCCGGTTTGTGTTGCCTTGTCGGTCAGTCCGTGTTCTGACCTCCCGTGGTCGTTATGGTTTGTGTGTTGCCTCACCTAGTCCTCAAGTGCCGTTTACCTTGCATTCAGTATACCCTAGCATTAGGGTATAGTGCGCTTCATTCTCCTGCCGACTTAGATTGTGGAAGTGCTATGCACTGTCCTCCCATCTGTCTGTGAAGGTTCCTAGGGCCATTTGGATACTAGCTACACCTGCCTAGTGAATGGTTGAGAAAGTGTCTTGCACTGCCCTCACCTGGCTGTGTGGAGGTGGTGGACTTAGAGTCACTACTGTGTGCTCCAGTGTCTGGAACTACTCGCTTCCATTGCCTGAGTTACTCTATTGTCTGGGTACAGACGTGGGCCTATCACACTAGCCTAGTGAAAGGTGAGGAAAAGGAGTTCACTGTTCCTCCCTGGCCATGTGAAAGTGTGTTACTCATTGCTGCCAACTATTGTGTCACTCATTGCTGCCACTGTTGTGTCATTCATTGCTACCACTATTGTGCCATCATTACTGCCACTACTATATTTAAAATAAAGTTTTATTTTAAGTCCATCTGTACTTGTCAGTGCTGTTATTTCTTAGTCACTCCGTGACAAACGGTCAGAGTAACATTTATATGTCCACTGACTCGTATGCTTAGGGGGAGATCTTTGAACACTGTCCCCAGAACACAGTGTCAGACAAAGGGAATCGTCAGTTGCACTTAAGGCTGCTCCTCACTTCAACCCGGAGGTAGTCAATACATGGAAAAGAGAACAGAACAGGAGGGCACCCAATAGTGCCTGTTATCCCAACATAACCCTCAGATGTAAATATAAAAATAATACTCACAAGTGGAGTTGTTACTCAAAGGCTTATACCAATAAGTAACCCGATTTGCTTGCAGGGATATAAACCTGCATCTGCTCAGGTACTCTTCTTTTGAACGGAAGGATCCAAAACACAGTGCTGCAGTGTTACGTATTGGTAAAAGCCTTTGAGTAACACCTCCACTTGTGAGTATTATTTCTATTTGTACATCTGAGAGTTATGTTGGGATAACAAGCACTATCAGGCGCCCTCCTGTTCTGTTCTCTTTTACCACTCAGTCCGCCCCTAATAAAGAGCAAATGTGTATTTTGATTTAGAGTACACTATACACAGTACTATTCAGTATTCATTCACATACAGTCTTCAGAAATACGCAAGACTGGTATCTTCATCCCTACAGTCTGCAGTGGAGGAACCAGAACCAGTGGGGACATGGCACAGGTGGTGGTGGTTCCTACTTACCCTAGCACTACAACAAGCTATCACCACTTCAGGTGCATTTGGGGAGAAGTTGTCCAGTCACAATAAGCCTTGTTGGTGGAGGTGATTGTCATTGTGACATAGGTGTAGGTGGTACAGCAGCAGGTTCAAGGTGCATATGAACTCTGTTCTGTCACCGCTGCTGCCCAACTGGAGAAAAACAATGTTCTTCTCATCAAATTCAAATCCCAGGACCCTGTGGATGTTGTGAAAGTGGCAACATGATCTGCTGTTGGTGCTGCTGATCTCTGAGGCATACTGCTGATTGTGATACCTCCTCCACATCAGGGTCAACAGTCCTCCAACTACTCTTATTAATTTCTGGACAGACTGACTCTGTATACATACAGCATAGTGCAGCAGGCAACTGCACCAACACAGACTCCAACAGCAAAACCATAGCACTCCTCCCAGTTTTGCATTCACCACTGTAGCTGCTAAATTACCCCTCGCGCCATGGCCGGAAGGTCTGGGTTTTGATAGTCCTAGTGGGGTATTAATTGGTCGTAGTGAAAAAAGAGGGAAATTTCAGGTATTTATTGTGAACTTGTTGAAGAGCCCATGTACACGGGCCACAGTGCCACCCAGCAACAGCCGCGGTGCAGTCATGCATATTAGAGACGCTCAGCAGCTGATACGGAGCGGGGAGCTCCGAATTCAGACCGTAGTCCTCTCTGCGCAGAGATTGGACTACGGTCTGAGTTCAGAGCCCCGCTCCGTTATCACCTGCGGAGCGGGCAGTCTGTAGTGTGCGTGACTGCAGCCCACGCAGCTGTCTCTACTGCTCATGACGGCTTCTGACAAATACATTTAGCAAATTATTATATAGAATGGGAATTTCAGGGGAAAAAGTGGTAAATTGTCTATTTTCCACAAAAATGACCTGCTTGAAAAAAATGGGACATTATTTGTTCATCAATGGGCTAGAATCCAAGAGGTTTATATTGGGAGGGACATTGTGATATGCAATTTATGCAAAGTTCCACATTTATGAAACCATAAACTACATTATGACATTATATAATGTCAGTTATGAATTTTGCAAGATAAGTAAAGCAAAGATACTCTCATTTTTGGCAGATTTTGCAGAATTCTGTCAGTAATGCAAAGCTGCAAAACTACAAGGGCACACTCTCTCTCTCTCAATGCTGGGAGATGTTTTTTGCAAACATTACAATAGTTCAATCTCAGTGAGTGAGTGAGTGAGTAAAAAAAAATATTTTACATATTAGGAAACACCCTCTAATATATATATATATACTCCTACTTCTCCTTTAAAGCCCCTTTAAATTAATGTGAATATTTATTTATATCGCATGGTGCAATTGTTTTATCTCACAATTACTTTGTACATCAGCCTCAGCTGACAGTGTACAGACAGTGACTCACGTATCCGGAAGCTGCATTAATATTTACTTCTCAACCTTTTCATTCATTTATTTGTTTTACACAATGACATTTTTTCTTGCCATTTAAATGTCACTTCAATTGTGTCAGAATTTCTCCTGATGTCCCCCCTGGCACATGAACCCCTGCCAATCCCAGTGCTGGGTCCCTCTGCCCAGGCTAGGGGGTATAGAGCTTCAGATGTAATGTCACTGGCTCTGAAGGGGCCAGATGTGGAGTGAATGTCAGCTGGACACGTCACTTCTAGCTGTATTTCGTATGATACATTGCAGTGTATGGCATCTCCTGGACCGTAATGGACCATACACACGTACATACATACATACACATACGCACAAGCACACACACATACATACACAGACAAACACACACATATATACACAGACACACACCCACCCACACACACATACACACACGTACATATACACACATACATACACACATACATACACTGACACACACACACACACACACACACATACATATACACTGACACACACCCATGCACACATACATACATACATATACACACACATACATACTCACACACATACACACACAGGCACACACACATACATACACACACACATATATACACAGACACACACACACATACACACACGTATATACACACACACAAATACACTGACACACACACCCATGCACACATACATAAACTCACGTGCATACGCACACACATACACACACACACCCCTATGCACACATACATACACACACGTACATACGCACACACACACACACACACACACACACAGAGTAAACTGGAGTGAAAAGGACACTGCATTATTGTGAACTATTAATAATATTTGGTGTGACCACCCTTTGCCTTCAAATCACCATCAGTTCTTGTAGGAACACTTCCAGACAGTTTTTTAAGGAACTCTGCA
Organism: Rhinophrynus dorsalis; assembly: GCA_037306005.1. Classification (NCBI taxonomy): domain Eukaryota; kingdom Metazoa; phylum Chordata; class Amphibia; order Anura; family Rhinophrynidae; genus Rhinophrynus; species Rhinophrynus dorsalis. The sequence continues at coordinate 16,886,991 of CM074718.1, forward strand.
GGTAGGTGTCATGGCTTGTTAAGACTCTCAGACGCAAAGTTAGGTAAAACACAACTTTATTGAAAACTTCAAGACAATCCCATAGGATCTCATACATATACATACACATACATAGAAATGACAGGAAAGTGGCAATAATAGCGAGTAAGGCTCTACCGTCCCTGCCAATATACCGGGCAAGGCAGCCTGGGCAAGCAATGGGAAAAGGTGGCTCTACCGACCCTGCCAATATACCGGGCAAAGTAGCCTATCAGAATACAAGGAGAAACTGGCTCTACAGGCCCTGCAAATATACCGGGCAAGGCAGCCTAACGGAACACCATATAATACAGGCTCTACCGGCCCTGTATACCGGGCAAGGCAGCCTAACGGAACACCATATGATACAGGCTCTACCGGCCTTGCCAATACCGGGTAAGGCAACCCAAAATGGAAATAACTGGAAGGTTCTACCGGCCTTACCAATATACCGGGCAAGGCAGCCTTAAAGGAGATGATGTCAACCACTATGACCTCAATGACTGTCAGATGACAATGACAATTATGGAGATGACATATGGAGGCTAAATGAGATAGTGGTAATACCAGGTATACTGCACACACCAGTACCTGTGTACTGGACAAATAACTAGCTGTCTAGGACTGAAGTAAACCCGTGCCCGCGTACCAGGGACAGTCGGCGTCACTATGATGTCAGCCGTGAGGCAATGGAGCGAATCAGCACCCGCGTGCTGGGAACCAACAGACTCAAAGTATAGTAAGCCGTAAGCAGTGGAGCGAACCAGTGCCTGCGCGCTGGGAACCAACAGACTCAATGTATAGTAAGCCGTGAGGCAGTGGAGCGAACCAGCGCCCGCGCGCTGGGAACCAACAGACTCAAGGTATAGTAAGCTGTAAGGCAGTGGAGCGAACCAGCGCCCGCGCGCTGGGAACCAACAGTGTAGAAATGTCGCCTGAATGACCGGAGATCACAGCCGCCACAGATGAAAAGGAAACTGGACGCTGAAGATGAAACAGGAACCAGCTCAACGATGGTCAACCGGATCAGGAACGGCAACGAGGACTGGCAGCAGGAAGCAGCAACGTCGGCGACTCCAACCGGATCAGGAACAGAACCAGGAACAGCTGATCAGGAGACTCAGGAACTGGACGACTCAGGATAGCAGGAACACAGCTTATGGCCCATAGAGCTTCAGGAACATGATGAGAGTAGAAGCAGCCTAGAGACACCACGAAAGGGCAACCAAAGGGTGCCCAGACTCAGTCTAAATAGGCAAAGTGGGGCGAGCTGAAGACAGGCAGTCAATGGAAGCCCCCTACAGGTGATAGACACACAAAGGCAGCAATCACGGGAACCGTGATAGTAGGTTGCTCCAAAAATCTTGAAGAACTAACCACAGTTCTTCTGTCAATTTAGGCATCTCAGTTGCTTCTCTCTCTCTCTCTCTCTATGTAATCCCAGACAGACTCAATGCTGAGATCAGGGATCTGTGGGGGCCATACAATGGATAAGTATCAGCATTGAGGAGACCATTAATCCTGAGCAAATCACCAACTCCATTTGCAGAAATGTAGCCCCGAGCTTGCAAGGAACCTCCACCATGCATCACTGTTGCCTGCAGACACTCATTCTTGTACCGCTCTCCAGCCTTCAGTGATAAAACTGCCTTCTGCTATAGCCAAATATTTAAAATTTTGATTCACCAGTCCAGAGCACCTGCTGCCATTTTTCTGCATCCCGGTTCCTGTGTTTTCATGAATAGTTGAATCGCTTGGCCTTGTTTCCATGTTGGAGGTATGGATTTTTAGCCGAAAGTCTTCCATGAAGACCAATTCTGACCAGTCTCCTCTGGACAGTAGATGGGTGTATCAGGGTCCCACTGTTTTCTGCTAATTCTGAGCTGATGGCACTGCTGGACATCTTCCATTTGCAAAGGGAAGTAAGCATGATGTGTCTTTCATCTTCTGCACTGTTTCCTTGGCCTACCACTGTCTATGGTCTTCAGTGTTGCCCATTTCTTTGTGCTTCTTCAAAAGAGCTTGGACAGCATATATGGATACCCCTGTGTGCCTTAAAATTTCTGCCTGGGTGAGACTTTGCTGATACAGGATGTCTACTTTGTGTTTTGTTGCTGTGCTCAGTCTTGCTATGGTGTATGCCTTTTGACATTAAACTGTCTTCAGCAACCTCACCTTGTTAGCTGAGTTTGGATCTTCCTCACCCAGTTTTATTCCTCATACACAGCTGTTTTTGTTTCAGTTAATGATTGTGTATCAACCTACATATTAAATTGATGATCATTAGCACCTGTTTGGTATAATTGTTTAATCATACATCTGACTATATGGCTACAAAATCACTGACTTTGTGACAGTGTACCTAGAAGAATTGATGCTGTTTTGAAGGCAAAGGGTGGTCACACTAAATATTGATTTAATTTAGATTTTTCTTCCATTTACTCACTATGCACTTTGTTCATTTATAAAAATAAACTATTAACATGTCTATTTTTAAAGCATTCTTACTTTAGAGCATTTTTTCACACCTGCCCAAGACTTTTTCACATTACTGTATATACACACACAATCATACACACACACATACAGTCATAAACATGCATGTATACACAAACACACTGAGTGCTGTCTGTTCCTACTACCGGATTCCACATCTATGGGGAGGAGGCTTGCAGGCTGTAAAAGGGGCGGGAGGGAGATACTTTTCCAGTGAACTTGTATTGAACTAGAACATGGAGAATATTAAAATAGAGCGTTACATGATCATCTTTACAGGAGGATCAATTGGAGCTGCTTTGGTTTCAAGACATTACTGTCCCTTTAAAAAGGAAAGATCTAAGAGCATATAACAGTGATCCGTGGTTGTCAGCAAATAAGATGAGTTTTGCTCTGTTTCAGCTCTTACTAATTCACTGTCATCGATTAAGCTCTGAATGTGCGAGAAACGCATCTGATTTGCCAACAATCACGGATCACTTTCATATACTGTTCGATATTTCCTTTTAGTCGAGACCCAATAAAGCTGGGATTCATTATCATATTTTTTCTCTACTGAGTGCAAGTTTCTTCTAACATTGTGTCTTTTGGGACTTAGAACTCCTGAGTCTCAACCATGATCAAACACGGGGGGGAGTTACATGATTTATTACATCATGGTTTCAGGAATGATTTGTTACACATGCAGTTAATGGTTGTCTGAAGCCCCATCATTGAAATATTCTCAGCAATGTTTATGTTTGCCCTAAAACAAAGGCAGGGATTTTTTACAGTAAGGGCAGTAACGCTATGGAATTCTTTGCCTCGGGATGTTATACTTGCAGATACTGTGACTGCTTTCACAAAAGCACAGTCTGATCTCCTAAACACAGGGACACCAGGGTGATACACTTATATACACACCACATAGTCTGATCTCGTAAACACAGGGACACCAGGGTGATACACTTATATACACACCACACAGTCTGATCTCCTAAACACAGGGACATTGTGCTGATACACTTCTATACACACCACACAGTCTGATCTCCTAAACACAGGGACGCCAGGGTGATACACTTCTATACACACCACACAGTCTGATCTCCTAAACACAGGGACACCAGGGTGATACACTTATATACATACCACACAGTCTGATCTCCTAATCACAGGGACACCAGAGTGATACACTTATATACACACCACACAGTCTGATCTCCTAATCACAGGGACACCAGAGTGATACACTTATATACACACCACACAGTCTGATCTCCTAAACACAGGGACACCAGGGTGATACACTTATATACACACCACACAGTCTGATTTTCTAAGCACAGGGACACCAGGGTGATACACTTATATACACACCACACAGTCTGATCTCCTGAACACAGGGACATCAGGGTGATACACTTATATACACACCACACAGTGTGATCTCCTAAACACAGGGACATTGTGGTGATACACTTATATACACACCACACAGTCTGATCTCCTAAACACAGGGACACCAGGGTGATACACTTATATACACACCACACAGTCTGATCTCCTAAACACAGGGACACCAGGGCGATACACTTATATACACCACACAGTCTGATCTCCTAAACACAGGGACACCAGGGTGATACACTTATATACACACCACACAGTCTGATCTCCTAAACACAGGGACACCAGGGTGATACACTTATATACACACCACACAGTGTGATCTCCTAAACACAGGGATACCAGGGTAATATACTTATATACACACCACACAGTCTGATCTCCTAATCACAGGGACACCAGAGTGATACACTTATATACACACCACACAGTCTGATCTCCTAATCACAGGGACACCAGAGTGATACACTTATATACACACCACACAGTCTGATCTCCTAAACACAGGGACACCAGGGTGATACACTTATATACACACCACACAGTCTGATCTCCTGAACACAGGGACACCAGGGTGATACACTTATATACACACCACACAGTCTGATCTCCTGAACACAGGGACATCAGGGTGATACACTTATATACACACCACACAGTGTGATCTCCTAAACACAGGGACATTGTGGTGATACACTTCTATACACACCACACAGTCTGATCTCCTAAACACAGGGAAACCAGGGCGATACACTTATATAAACACCACACAGTCTGATCTCCTAAACACAGGGACACCAGAGTGATACACTTATATACACACCACACAGTCTGATCTCCTAAACACAGGGACACCAGGGTGATACACTTATATACACACCACACAGTCTGATCTCCTAAACTCAGGGACACCAGGGTGATGCACTTATATACACATCACACAGTGTGATCTCCTAAACACAGGGACACCAGGGTGATACACTTATATACACACCACACAGTCTGATCTCCTAAACACAGGGACACCAGGGTGATGCACTTATATACACACCACACAGTCTGATCTCCTAAACACAGGGACACCAGGGTGATACACTTATATACACACCACACAGTCTGATCTCCTAAACACAGGGACACCAGGGTGATACACTTCTATACACACCACACAGTCTGATCTCCTAAACACAGGGACACCAGGGTGATACACTTATACACACACCACACAGTCTGATCTCCTAAACACAGGGACATCAGGGTGATACACTTATATACGCACCACACAGTGTGATCTCCTATACACAGGGACACCAGGGTGATACACTTATACACACACCACACAGTCTGATCTCCTAAACACAGGGACATCAGGGTGATACACTTATATACGCACCACACAATATGATCTACTAAACACAGGGACACCAGGGTGATACACTTATATACATACCACACAGTCTGATCTCCTAAACACAGGGACACCAGGGTGATACACCTATATACACACCACACAGTCTGATCTCCTAAACACAGGGACATCAGGGTGATACACTTATATACGCACCACACAATATGATCTACTAAACACAGGGGCACCAAGGTGGGAAATAGGTACAGAGGGATTTGGGCCTAAAAGAGGCACACTTGGGAAGTATGTTTTCTTAGTACATCAATCTGAAGGTGGCCATTTGCCTGTCACTGCACAAAACCTTCCAGACACAATGCACTTACTAGGAGCACCTTTAATGTAATTCAGCAATTTAATTTTACCTCCCAGCCCTTCCCTGAACATCTCTGGAGAAGTCACAAAAAATGTCTGCTCTGCAGCTGTATTCAGGTGAACATGGGATTATCTGATTTTATTACTTTGGTATATTCCTCTCTTCCTATCACAAATAACGTTGATCCAATTACATATCCACCAAAATATCACTTATGAAAAAAGGTAATCTCACAGTCGCTGGTCTCCACATGGCCAATAAAACACACATTCTCTCTGCATTCAGATCTGTTAAAGGTTAGATACAACACACAGCAGTGGTGTGCACGGACGTGGTCATAGACATAATACTGAGATTCTTTTATATCACATGAAAATATTTTTTTTCTCCTGCAAATTAAATTCTCTATACATTGTATGTCGGTGCTCACTCCTGTGCCTGAGTTGCTTTCTGTTACCTGCAGTATGAACCCAGTATGAACAATGCTCATGATGGTTTTTAAGGTACAAGAGTGCAGACAATTTTACTGTATCTGCTAAGAAAGTACAGTTGGAAATTATGCAATTATCATTGGTCTTTTGATATATTATCTCATCAACTGATTTTCCTCATTGAATTGCTGTTGCTTGAAGGAAGGAGCTAGCATCCCCTCCCCTCTGTCCTACCCCCTATACCCCTGGCAACCCCCACCCCTCTCTATTCCCATAACAATTGGAAAGATCTCAGCAGTTCGCGCGGCCAAATCCCAAGCCGCAGTGCATTTACAGTTCATGAGCACATCCAAGTTAAGAGGAGCTGACAGCAAAACCTTTACTGGAACAAACGGGAATATAGTATCAGGAAAAGCTGACCGTGCCGTGAACCATGCACAAACACAGACCAAATTATCATCAACTAAAATAGCAGGCAGTTCAGATCACTTATGTGTGAGGTACCAAATGCAACTTGCATGTCAGGTCACGTTAAATCGCGGATGAATTCTAAATTACAGCTGATATGTGGGCTGTGCATTTGCAATGGCGTCACCGCTGTGTTAGGAAAAGTTTTATAGGCTTCTGATAAGTTCAGCTTCATGTGCACTGTGGCATGGTCTTGTCCATTAACTCTTTAAAGGGATAGTAATACTTAAAATGTAAAAAAAAATATGTTGTAGGGTTTATCCCCCTGAGTAAAACAAGAGTACTCCCACTGCTGAAAGGTGTTTCATTCAAAAGTTATTAATTTTCAAAGTTGAATTTTTCAGGTGCAATATCACAGTGGCCTGAAATTGTACAGTGGCGCTGTTGCTACAGCATTCTATGGAGATTTATGCTCCCGGGACCAGAGCTGTCCATAGGATCGTATAGCAACAGCGCCACTGTACAATTTCAGGCTACTGTAATATTGCACCTAAAAAACTCAACTTTGAAAATTAATAACTATTGAATGAAACACCTTTCAGTAGTGGGAGTGCCCTTGTTTTACTCAGGGGGATAAACCCTACAACATATTTTTTTTTACATTTTAAGTATTACTATCCCTTTAAATATTAGGGAGCTCTACAACACATTCCTTTGCAAAGCATAGGAGACCTCTAACATTTAAAGCGGAACTACCATGCTAGGGAAAGTCGACCTGCAATAATTAGGCAGGTGGCGACTAGCTTAAAGGGATAGTATAGTCCCATAAAAAGTATCGCTTAAAGGAGCAGTAAACTTATTTTTATGAAAACACATACTTTATAGAGCATTTCCTGCTGAATAAAACAAGGTCACTCCCACTTCTGTCAGATGTTTTATTCAAAATGTATATCAGTTCAAATAATCATGAGGTGAATTTACTGTGTTTACTTCCTGATAGTTCTAACTGACAGGATGTGGCTCAGCAGTTTCTGTCACATTCTATGGGGAACTGTATGTCTCTGACTTTTCTGACTTTCCTCTCCATTAGAATCTAACAGGAAATCTAATTAGAATTCGACCACTAGAGGGCACTGCTAATGTAAAAAAACATGGGTTTAAACTGTAATAACTCTTCAAATATAAATCTCTTGGCAGTGGGTGTACCCTTATTTTACTCAATAGGAAAATCCCTACAATATATATTTTTTCATAAAAAAAAAAGTTTACTGCTCCTTTAAATTATAGCTGCAGTAAAACAACATTCAGTTTGCTTAGCCGTTATGGTTTGAGAGAAATAAGAAAATAAAGACCTCCGCTCCCTCCCCCTTCTCATGCGTCCTCTGTACAGCGGACGTCATGAAATCCTGCTTCCGGGAACAGACAGGGGCTCTTCAGGAGTGCTGTCATCTAGATGTCTAAGTATAATTACTTCATCGGAATGGTCCACAACATGTGCTTGCAAGCAAGGTACACATTGTAGACCATACTGATGAAGTAATTATAATTAGATATCTAGATGACAGCCCTCCTGAAGAGCCGCCTACAGTCGGATGACCGGATTCTGCCTCTGACAGCTTTACAGCTCATCAGGCAGAAAGGGGAGGGAGCGGAGGACTTTATTTTCTTATATCTCTCATACCATAACGGTTTGAGAGAAAGGAGTAAGCACACTGAATGTTGTTTTACTGCAGTTACGATTTAAGCGATACTTTTTATGGGACTATACTATCCCTTTAATAATAGTTATATTACCTCTCAAAACTAGCCGATTGTAAAGTAATCCTTAATCTTCCGAAACTGACGGCCAGGTTAGTACACTCTGCGTGCCTCTGCCGTCAGTCCCTTCCGGTGCCTTTTGGGACACTGCAATGCTTTTTAATGGAGACCGGGACTGACAGCGCAGGCGCAGAGACAAGATGTCTGCGTTGATGTCTGGCTTCCTGTCTCGGAATATTAAAGGATTACTTTACATTCAGCTACTTTTGACACCTGCCTAATTATTGCACAGTGACTTTACCTAGCATGGTAGTTCTGCGTTAAGGGGTTCAAGGTTGCTATCAGGGGGGAGCCATGTGTGCCCAGCCAAGGAGTGTGGTCTGTCTCTCTAATCCGACACAGAGGCCCCCACAGCTCCTGTGATGGGTGGGGGAGGGGTATGTGTCAAAAGGGACCCCCAAATAACCAGACTGGCCCATAGGGATCCTTGAGGATCTCCTGTTGGGACCATTTTTAAGTATATTCTGTAGGCAGTAACATAGTAACATAGTTGATGAGGCTGAAAAAAGACCTGCGTCCATCAAGTCCAGCCCATGCCAAAAACACCCCTGTTGATCCAGAGGAAGGCAAAAAAAAGCCCTCTAAAGCCATTTCCAATTTATCCCCAAGTGGGTAAAAAAATCCTTCCTGACTCCAAATGGTGGTCAGATATTTCCCTGGATAAACAACCTATCCTCATTGAAGCCAACTGTCATAATTCTCACTATTGTTCTGTGCTAGATAGGCATCCATTGCTTTTTTGAAAGCAGTTGCATTATCTGCAAGTGCAACATTCTGAGGCAAAGAATTCCATAGCTTTACCGCCTTACTGTAAAAAATCCCTGCCTTTGTTTTAGTAGAAAGTGCCTTTCCTCTAGTCTTAATGGATGATATCTTGTTCTTAGCTCAAATTGCTTAAATAATTAATTGGACAGTGTATTGTGGAGCAGTTCCACGGTCTCTGTCTTTATATACGTTTTGGGGTGGAATATGCAAATGAATGGGATGGGAGGCTGGTTTTATGTTTGTGCTGGGCCCCAAGATTTCTGATGGCAGCCCTGGAACCTGAATACCTCCTATTAATAACCTCCTACTCCTATTAATCTGGGTAGTAAATCCTAATGCCCAGTATGAACCAGTTTTGGTCCTCCAAAATTAATGTTTACTTCGTACTGGATATCATGATCATGGAGGAAGACATGATTCCTTTTCGTAGGACTCTATAACATCACTAGGAGGAGTCTGGGGTACTAGAGTCCTGCAAAATGAGCCATATTTGTCCTTGTGGAAATGGGATGCTCACAGCAAGGGACAATCTTCTTACTGTGATCATAAGGAACCTTGATAGGTTTTTCAGGTTTTTCCTTATGATCACTGAAGATTGTCCCTCTCTGTGATCCATCCGGACAGTCTTGCTGCTCGGAGGTGAGCAGTGTTACATCAGTAAAAGGGGTGGGAGGGGGATACTTTATCATTCAATTATTCATGACCTACTCTTAACAGTACTGAAATAACACTCTCCACAGCCCACATAGTATGAAGATTAATTGGAGCTCCTTTTATTTTGAAACATTACTATCCCTTTAAAGATTAGTTTTGGAGACCAATCTACGGAGAACAGTGACTATTACCCTTTTCTGGTCAGATTAAGGTATATAACTGTTCCTTATTGGGAGGTAGTAGCCATATAAATAGGAAGTATAGGGTTTATAAAAGTCCCCACCTCTTAAAACTCACAGTGATCTGCAATTGTTCTCCTCCTTATAGAAGACTATTGAAGTGGGATTCACTGACAAAGAGGCTTCATTTCCTAAGGGTGCAAGTGAAGCAAAGGAGGTCTGGCAGCTTGTGGCACGGTGTGTGTGTGGGGGTGCAAATCAAGTGGTCCATTACTACTATTATTTGGCATTGATGTTGTAAATTAAGACAAGTGATACCACTGAGAATACAGTTGAAATGGGGACTATACTACTGATACTATAGAGCTTACTAAGGGAATGGGTTATGTACTAGTATAGATCCACTTGGATTGTAGCTCTGTGGTATCATTTCAATGGTAAGCTCTCTGGTATCACTACTGTAGCTCCATTCACGGCAGCAAGCGGGAGATTGAGTGAGGCAGTGTTCCAGCAGCCAAGGGGGCAATTTGAATCTGAAGAAGAATAAGATAACAAGATTTTAAAATATGGTATGCATTATAACAAATTACATGAACAGTAGTATACAGAGTTTTTGTGGGGGGGTGGTTTATTACTATTAGTGATGAGCGAGCATGCTCGGCCGAAGCTCGGTTTGGCTCGAGCATCGCTCTGCTCGGCACATGGCGGTACTCTTACGAGTACCGCATGTGCTCGCCCGCCATGTTCGGGTCTCCTCCCCGCACGTTTCGCGGCTGCTGCGCAGCCAATAAACGTGCAGGGAGGCTCTGACATCAGTGTAATGCCAGCAGCCATGTTGGCTGCTGGCATTACACTGATTGGCTGGCCAGAACCCGTGATCGGGTGCTGTATAGCACCTGACCAGCGAGTTCGGCTCAGTCTTAGCCAGGGAGAGATGAGGATAGGAAGGGAAAGTCAGTGTAGGGAGAAGAAAAGCGATTTAAAAAAAAAAAAAGACCCAAAAGTCCTTTTTAGGACTACTGTGTGTGGGGGCAGCAGTTTCTTTTGTTTGGGGGGGCAGAGATATAAAAAAAAAAACTTCACATATTCTGTTCACTGTGCCTAGCCGCAGATTAGCAGCACATTCTGTTTAGTGTGCAAAGTTGCAGATTAGAGCACATTCTGTTCAGTGTGCAAAGTTGCAGATTAGCAGCACATTCTTTTTAGTGTGCAAAGTTGCAGATTAGAGCACATTCTGTTCAGTGTGCAAAGTTGCAGATTAGCAGCACATTCTGTTTAGTGTGCAAAGTTGCATATTAGGAGAACATTCTGTTAACTGTGCAAACTGTAAAATATCAAAGTCACATATTCCATTCACTGTGCCGAGCCGCAGATAAGAAGCACATTCTGTTTAGTGTGCAAAGTTGCATATTAGGAGAACATTCTGTTTATATATATGATATACAAGTAAATATACAGCAAATACTGTTTGGTAACAATTTTTCGCCTACAGTCGTTTTTATCTTCCTTTTTGTGTGTTTTACGGTCAGTCTGTAAAAATGGCGTACTACGGAGCGACGTTGGAGTCCAAGATGCATCCAGACATCCTCCCTATGCTGTCCCTGAACCATTTCTGTGGTGTTTCCATCATTTTCTGCCCTTTTCCTATGGACCAGGCACCCTCCCCTCATCAGAGCAGGGGGTGCCTGGTGTAATGCTCGAGTCCTCCCATTGACTTCAATGGGGCTCGGGTGCTCGGCCGAGCACTCGAGCCTCCGGGGGCGCTCGGTCAGAGCACCCGAACACCCGAGCATTGGGGTGCTCGATCATCACTAATTACTATCCAAAAAAGCGATATTGTCCGAGATCAGACGGCGCATCACAACGAGGGCCAATCTTCAAGCGGTATGAGGAAAAACCTGTCCAGAGGCGCAACTAGAAGCCACCAGGCCCTGGTGCAATAATTGCCATGGGCCCCCCCGACCACATTGGCCCCCCTCAACTACATTGGCCACCTCCATATTGACCCTTCCACAATGCCCCTCATTCTCCACAGTGGCCCTTCATCTCCACAATGCCCCTCTTTCTCCATATTGCCCCTTCCACATTGTCCCTTCAACAATGCCCCCATCACAATGCCCCTCATTCTCCACAATGACCCTTCCACATTGCCCCTCTTTCTCCATATTGCCCCTTCCACAATGCCCCCATCTCCATATTGCCCCTCATTCTCCAGAATGCCCCCATCACAATGCTCCTTCCACAATGCCTCTCATTCTCCACAATGCCCCCATCACAATGCCCCCATCACAATGCCCCTTCCACAGTGCCCCTCATTCTCCACAATGCCCCTACTGACCCCCTGTCCTCCTACCTCGAGTCCCTGGTGGTCTAGCGGTGAGTCAAGCTCCCGCGTGGTTGTTAGTAATGCAGAGCGCTGGGAGATTATGTCATCTCCCAGCGCTCTGCATTACTAGAACGCCGGCCACCGGGAGATCACTTGTGCTGCGGGCACGTGGTGAGGGGGTCGCAGGGGACGGCCGGGCCACTGAGAGTGATGGGCCTGGTCGCAGGTGCGACCCCTGTGACCCCTATTGTTACGCCACTGAACCTGTCCTTCTTTATGAAGGAGGTCAGGGTTTTCCTTATACTGAATGAGGGAAAAATGTCCCTGGTTGTGGTCTGTCTGGTCAAGCGACTGGACTTCAGATCAGAGGTTAGGCAGCTTCTGAACGGGGAAAGAGATGGGAGGGATCAACTTCAAAATATTATTACACTGTAACTAGCAAGTTTTGGCAAGTAGGAACATCGCACAGCACTTCTATTACATATGGTCAACATTACACGTATGAAACATTACTATCCCTTTACTGTCCCTGACAGGGAGACCTCTGAATTTACTTCCTGGGAGCTTTCAGTGTGGGACTGTGAAAGCAGACAGAGTGCAACAATGGAAAAAATATAATGTAAAAAAAAACAAAACAAAAAAACAGTTAAACAATGTAGAAAAGCCACCACTACAGCATACATATCACTCTTAGTTGCAGAAAATCTGCAGCATTGTGTAAATATTTCTGCTGTTCTAATCCCTGCAAGAAAGCTCTCTGAAAACACAAATCCAGGGATCTCAATGTCATTCACATAAAGGTGCAATTAATCCTTTGCGTGCCAGAAGGGCATGCAATGCATTGCTCATCCCTCTGGCACCCAAAGGGTTAAAAAAAAAATTAGGCAAAAATGAAAGAAAATGATACAAGTATAACCATTTTGACTTTACATGGCACGTCCTTGCAGAATATGTAGTTGTGGTTTCTGCTGTTTGTGGTAAGAGTTATTGTGATTAGTGCACACTGCTCTTGCATTCAGAAAGGTTGTTATCTTACATCGGCCTGTTTACAGACAATCATGGACTATGATCACATGATTGCTGTGGTAACTGAAATACTGGAAAAGACAGGAATGGCTTAGCTGGGAACTCTCTGGATTTGCTCTCTGGAGACTCCAGGTTTTGCAGCTAATTACCGGGTCTGTGGGGCAGAGGTTGATTTTCCGGATGTGGGGAGTTTCTAATGAAACTCTGCCCACTTCTGCCCACTTTGCCGTCTGTTCCTCCCACTCCCTGCCCACTTCTCCTCCTTCCCCAGCCTATTCCTCAAACCTTTTTTATGGTTCATAAGTCCCGCCCCCGCTCATGATTAAGCCCCACCCCTTTTTGACACAAAACACATCATTGATCTCCCCCAGAGCACCACAGGTCTCCTCTCCTTCGAGTCCATAAGGAAAAGTTCCCAGGTATGTATATATTTGACTAAATTTTGGACTAAATTTTTGGTCTCAGTTGCTAGGACGAAGTATAGGGTATTTAAAGGGATAGTAACCTCAAAAAAAAAGTACAGGCGAATTTATAGGTACAATTAAAACGTACTTACTGCCCTCATTCCCATCTCTCAGACCTTTATGGTTTGAGAGATATATTAAAATAAAGTTCTCCGCTCCCTCCCCTTTCTGCCTGACGAGCTGTAAAGCAGTCAGAGGCAGAATCTGGTCTACCGACTGTAGGAGGCTCTTCAGGAGAGCTGACATCGGGATATCTAACTATAATTACTTCATTGGTATGGTCTACAATGTGTGCTTGCAAGCCAGGCACACGTTGTAGACCGCATCGATGAAATAATTATAGTTATATATCTCGATGACAGTGCTCCTGAAGAGCCGCCTTCTGGTCCTGGAAGCAGGAACTCATGACGTCCACTATACAGCGGACAAATGAAAAGTGGGAGGGAGCGGAGGTCTTTATTTTCTTACATCTCTCAAACCATAACAGTTTGAGAGATGGAAATGAGGGCAGTAAGTATGATTTAATTGTACCTATAAATTCGCCTGTACTTTTTTTTGAGGTTACTATCCATTTAAGTGTATATGTAACACCAGTTAATTTTTAGGTGTTAATGATTTTAACCCTTTGAGTGTCAGAGGGGTACGGAACGCATTGCAGAGCAATGCGTTTCGTACCCCTCTAGTGCTCAAATGGTTAACATAAAAGTTTTATAAACAGTTTCCCATCCAGCGGGAAACAAGTTGGAAACAGAGGGTAGAAAACCCAATGATTTATCCGTACCCTTCCTAAATAAGCAAATTGTATCCTTTTGTTAATAATCAGCTGTAAGGGAGGCTTGTGCAGAAAATGCTGCCTGTCTGCTTTTATCCACAATTTCACACATAGCTTTGGTGCTCAACACTTCATTAAGGAGGTGACACACTGCAAGCCTAAGTGCTGTTATACTGAGGTCCATACACCACTTATCCAAAATCTATTATCACTGGGGTGCACTAAACAAAACACTTTTATTGTCTTTTTTCACACCATCCTCCAACTCTGCTCACCTGGACTGACTGGGGGTCGTTCAGAGATTACCCCTCAGTGATAAACTATGTTTTCTACATCGAGTGGGGATTTGGATTCCATACTAATAGTATGATGTATGGCTTTCCTGAGATACTTCAGAATATACAGTAAACATTCAGGGAATGCAGACCCCTTATAGCCAGGTTAAATAGAGTTAATAGGGAAAAGGACAATGGCAAGTTTAACCCCTTAAGGATGAGAGGTATGTACAATGCATTGCTATGCAATCTGTTGCACATTGCTCCTGTCTTCAAGGTGGAGGGCTGCTTTAAGACAGGCATGAAATATGTGATACTTAGTCCTTAATGACAGCGGTCCTGGGGAGTGGATTACCCTTAACCCCTTAAGGACTACGTGACGTGGTATGACCGTCACGGTCCTTATACCCTTAAGGACCAGTGACGGTCATAGCACGTCACGTATTTTTTGCTTACAGAGCTCTACCGGGAGTGCTGTAAGTAAAAACGGGGCCTAAAATTGATCGCTCCAAGACCGGAGCGATCTCTCTTAGGCTTCAAAGCGGCGCGTCGGTACACATAACAGGTCACGTGTACCGCCGCGTCGGCAAGGATCAAAGCGGTCCTTAAGGGGAGGTAACTTCCCTGGACCACTGGTACTTAAGGGGTTAAGGACCTCTTTGATCTCATTCGGCGAGCCAGCACACGTGACCGATCACATGTGCCGGCACACAGAACAGGGGTCTGGACCGGTCAGTTTCACACCTCGTTAAGAGCTCACAGTGCTCCCAAACGAGCGTTGTGAGCAAAAAATAAGTGACGTGCTAGCGCTGCCATTGGTCCTTTAGGAAAGTTTTCCAGTGACAGTCCTGGCACGTCACCTGTCGTTAAGAGTTAAAGATTAAAGGGTCAGTAATGCCCGTTTATAACTTTATTTAATATTGTAGAGGTTACAAAAATAAAGTATTTGGAGAAAGTGCCATTACGGTTTGAGAGATATTTTAAGCTAAAGTTCCCCCCTCTCACCCCTTCTCCTCACATCAGCGCTGTGTTGACAGCAGGAGATCCCGGTCCTGGGACCATCTGGGGGCTCTACAGCAGAGCCGAAATTGTGTTATTGGGAAATAATTACTTCATTGGAACAGTCTACAAAGTGTGCATGGTTTGCAAGCACACTTTGTAGGCCGCTCCATTGAAGTATTTATTTTTAAATATCGCTATTGCGGCTCTGCTGAAGAGCCTCCCCGAGTCAGCTGACTCGAATCTCCTGCTGTCAGCTGTAAAGGGAAACTTTAGCAGTGAATATCTATCAAACCGAAAGGGTTTATGAGATGGCATTATTTCCAAATTCTTTATTTTTGTATCCTCTACAATATTAAATAAAGTTATAAACGGGCACTACTGCCCTTTAATCAACCATTTTCATGTTGAGGTGTTAATGCTTCCTTACAGCAGTTATGTCAAACATGCGGGCAAATTATGCGGTACAAGGGCCGCAGGTGTCTATTGTGAAGCCTTCGATAGATACAAAATTGTAAGTGTCCTGCAGCTCTGCATCAAAGGGTTAAAAATCCCATTTAGATCAACAGGATTTTTTCTTCATCCCCTGTAATACAATTAGTTTGTCGCACGATTGCCCCTGTTGTCTTTTATACGATACTAGTGTACACGGGCCAAGGTCCGGGTGATGTTAACCCTTTGAGTGCCAGAGGGGTACGCAACGCATTGCTTTAAAATGCGTTGCATACCCATCTGGCACACAAAGGGTTAAGAGGCCGGTCCTGCTCTGCATCCTGCCACCGACGCAGTCATGCACTGTAGAGACTGTCTGAAAGCACAGAATGCACCCAGCACAGAACTCCCAGCATTCCAACACCTCCCAGCATTCCTACACCTCCCAGCACAGAACTCCCAGCATTCCTACACCTCCCAGCACAGAACTCCCAGCATTCCTACACCTCCCAGCATTCCTCGCTCCCAGCACAGAACTCCCAGCATTCCTACACCTCCCAGCACAGAACTCCCAGCATTCCTACACCTCCCAGCATTCCTTGCTCCCAGCATTCAGTAGGTTCGGGCAGTCTCTACTGTGCATGACTGCATTGGACAAACATTCTAGCATTTTATTATATAGGATGCATATTCAGGATATCTCTGCTTGAGGACAGGTGGAGAGATCAGTGGTTCCATCACCTTAACTCTCTACTCAGATGGGTATACAGCGGATTGCAAAGCAGTGCGTTGTGTACCTCTCTGGCACTCTAAAGATTAGGTGTGGTGGGGCGGGGAAGTCTGGCCTAAATGCAGATGCTCAGAATAGTGATTACATTGCCACTGACCCGGCACAAATCTCATACCATAACCCCTCCCCAGTATCCCCCCCCATCTAACTGACCTTTCTATCACCCGACCTGCGCATAGCTGACCTATACATCACCCCTGTCTCCTAGCAACGCTATAAGATCCGGTGGTGACATCTTCTGCTTCAGGGGGTCACATGAATTGACTAAATGCACAAAATGAACTTAATGCTTATGTTCCTGCTGGGCATCCCATGCGTCGTTTTATATGCAGATATACTAGTAACATTTATATTGATATCTCTATTAATAAGACATTTTATAGTAACATTTTGCCACTTAGATTCTCAAAAGCAGAAACAGGTTCACTACATAAAGTGGAAAGGTCACTTGGTAACAAACATGTGATTTTGAAAGTGCTTTATAAACCACGTGTTTTTATGTTAAGAGTTTTATATATGAAACAATAATTAATGAGATAAAGCAAAGTCTGTGCATCAGATCCTAACCTTTACAAATAAATAATGTGCGACTTACTATAAATAATAAACAGTGGGGTTTTAGTTATATATTATTGGCCAAAAGCATAAATAGCTATAAAGGCACCTGCAGATTTAGACAAGTCCCTATTTGCCTAAAATCTATGAACATGTGTTTAGTATTATACAATTAAAGGGTTAATAATACGCAAAATAAAGTTTATTCTATATGGGAGATTTTACAAAAATAAAGTATTTGTTGAAAGTCCTATCTCTCAAACCTTTACAGTTTGCGAGATATCCTTCCCCTTCTCCTGACATCAGCGTCTAGCAGACAGCAGGAGATCACTGAGCTGGGCATCCCAGAGCTGAAATCGATGTTATTGGAAAGGAATCACTTCACTGGAAAGGTCTACAAAGTGTGCCTGGTTTGCAAGCACACTTTGTAGACCGTTCCAGTGAAGTAATTATTTTCCAGTATCGCTATTGCAGCTCTGTTGAAGAGCCTACTCAGGTCAGCTTACACGGATCTCCTTCTGTCAGCTTCGCAGCTGATATCAGAAGGGGAACTTTAGCAGAGGATATCTCTCAAACCATAAAGGTTTGAGAGATAGGACTTTCAACAAATACTTTATTTTTGTTAAATCTACCATATATATTTAGATATAGATACTCCATACTAACTATAACCTCCGCTCCACCGCAAACAACTCACTACGTATACCACGATACAAGAAAGAAGCAGGAAGATCTGCCTTCTCCTTCAGAGCTCCAAAGGCCTGGAACAATCTGCCTGAAATAATCAAATCTGCTCCCAGTCTAAAATCCTTAAAAGTAAATGATTCTCTATATCTAAAAACAGAGTGTAACTGTTTATATTTTTAAAATTTCCATATGTATGTATATTCGTATGTATATTTAATAACATGTAATATATAATGTTTCTCAATTTGTATAAATATGTAACCCTCTACTGAAAACTATCCAGGACATACTTGAAAACGAGAGAAATCTCAATGTCTTCTTCCTGGTAAAACATTTTCTAAATAAAATAAATAAATATAGAATAGACTTTATTTTAGGCATTACTAACCCTTTAACCCCTTAAGGACAGGCGGTCATGGGACATTTCCGTCCCATAATGACCGCATAGGCGCACTTGGACGCGCCGGTACACGTGACCTGTCGCGTGTATCGGTGCGTCATTATGGGGCCTGATAGAGATCGCTCCGATGTTGGAGCGGTCAATTTCAGGCCCTATTTTTACTTACAGTGCTCCCGGTAGAGCGCTGTAAGTAAAAAGTATGTGACGTACTATGACCGTCATCGGTCCTTGAGTAGTTCAAGGACCGTGACGGTCCTGGTACGTCAAGGGTCCTTAAGGGGTTAAAAAGCAGTGATACCCCTTTACCTCTACTGTGATCAAAACCCTAATGAAGAAATGAGGGGGGTATTTATACCTTTCCTGTTCAGCTATTACCTGATTATAGAGAGATAACCAAGAGAGGAGGAGCCAAAACCACCCAAATTACATACTAAAAATATAAAATATACAGGTTCCTGTTGAGCTCAAAATAGCTTTTATTAATAGTGTTCCAATATGTGTGCATACCTCCCAACATTTCAAATGGCCAAAGAGGGACACTTTTGTTTTAGGGGGTGTTGCTGTGTGAGTAGTATAACCAAGCAATAACTAAAACTAAAATATAAAATATACAGGTTCCAGGTGAGCTCAAAATATAATTTATTAAAGGGGACCTCCCACCTCTGTCAAAGTGTTAGTAATGTCCAAAAACATTTTTTAATAGATTTGCAGAGGCTAAAAAAAAGATTTTCATAGCCACAAACTCCATCTCTCAAACCGCTATGGTTTGAGAGATATTCACAATCAAAGTTCCCCCTCCCACCCCTACACGCTGACGTCAGGAGATCCTGGTCTGGGGACCAGCCGTCGGCTCTGCAGCAGAGCTGAAATCCCATTATTAGAAAATAATTCCTTCATTGGAAAGGTCTACAAAGTGTGCTTGGATTGCAAGCACACTTTGTAGACCGTTCCAATGAAGTAGTTCTTTTCTAATAATGGGGTTTCGGCTCTGCTGAAGAGCCTCATCGTGTCGGCTGATGCAGATCCTCTTCTGTCAGATTTACAGCTGACATCAAGGGAAGGGGAGGGAAGGGGGAACTTTGTAGAGGCTAAAAAAAGAGTTTCATTGCCACAAACCCCATCTTTCAAACCGCTATGGTTTCAGAGATATTCACAATCAAAGTTCACCCTCCCACCCTTACACGCTGACGTCAGGAGATCTTGGTCTGGGGACCAGCCTGCGGCTCTGCAGCAGAGCTGAAATCCCATTATTAGAAAATAATTCCTTCATTGGAAAGGTCTACAAAGTGTGCCTGGTTTGCAAGCACACTTTGTAGACCATTCCCATGAAGTAGTTCTTTTCTAATAATGGGGTTTCGGATCTGCTGAAGAGCCTCATCGTGTCGGCTGACACGGATCCCCTTCTGTCAGCTTTACAGCTGACATCAGGAGAAGGGGAGGGAGCAAGGAACTTTGTAGAGGCTAAAAAAGATTTTCATTGCCACAAACCCCATCTCTCAAACCACTATGGTTTGAGAGATGGGGTTTGTGGCAATAAAAATCTTTTTTAGCCTCTACAAATCTATTAAAAAAATTGTTTGAACATTACTAACACTTTAAAGTACTTCTTATATTAAATGGTTAGTAATGTCTTGTATTAATAAAAAGAAATATTGTAGATATTCGAAAAATAAATCCATTGATGCCAGTCTGATCTCTCACATTTTTATGGTTTGAGAGATATACACTGATAAAGTTCTCCACTCCCTCTTATTTCACAGATGTCAGCTGTAAAGCTGACAGAAGGAGAGTCGTGCAACTCGAGGCGGCTCTTCAGCAAAAAGAAATACTTCATTGGAACGGTCTACAAACTGTGATTGGTTTACAAACACACTTGCAGGTTATTTATTTGTACAGGTTGGGATTTGATGCGCAGACTTTCCTTTTCTGTAGCCAAGATATACTACTCTCTACAACAGCACTCTCACTTCAGCCATTGACACAACTGCACCTGCAACTCCATACCACCCACACACAAGCCCACTACAACCCTGGCACACAAGATCACACACCTCCAAAGGTGTTCACGCACTGCCGAAAGGCACTGGAGGAAATCACACACTACAAATTAATTCTCCGTTCATACAGCTCTGCCCTCTCCCTGGCCAAACAGTCATACTTCTCTCTAATTTCTAATCTCTCCTCTAACCCGAAATGTCTTTTCTCAACCTTCACATCTCTTCTACACCCACCAACACAAACACCTTCCACTAATTTCTATGCCCAAGATCTCGCCACCCACTTCAAGGACAAGATTGAATCTATCAGACATGACATTTCATCACTACCACCCCCACCCAGCCAGCCCAGCCCTGTCACCTCTCCCGTACACACACTAAGCTCCTTCCCACCTGTCACCAAGGATGAAGTCTCCCTTCTCCTCACTTGCTCAAACCTAACCACATGCCCTCTCGACCCAATCCCATCTCAGCTCACTCAAGAACTCTCCCCTCTACTAACTCCAATCCTAACTCACTTATTCAACCTCTCTTTGTCAACCGGCACCTTCCCATCCTCTTTTAAACATGCACTAATCCCTCCCATCCTAAAGAAACCCTTCATGGACCCAAACTCACTGTCAAATTACCGGCCAATTTCTCTACTCACCTCCAAGCTCCTTGAGCGCCTTGCATATAACCGGCTCACTAAATTCCTCTGCTCCCATTCCCTGATAGATCCCTTGCAATCCGGATTCCACCCTCATTATTCCACTGAGACTGCCCTCACTAAAGTGGCCAATGACTTGCTCTCCACCAAGTCAAAAGGCCACTACTCCCTACTCATTCTCTTGGACCTATCAGCTGCCTTTAACACAGTAGATCACCCACTTCTCCTCCATGCCCTCCACTCCCTAGGTCTCTGTGACACTGCACTCTCCTGGTTTTCATCTTATCTCTGCAACCGCTCCATCAGTGTGTCCTACTCGGGCTCCACTTCCCCACCCCTCCCACTGTCTGTTGGAGCACCTCAAGGATCAGTACTGGGACCCTTGCTCTTCTCAATCTACACTGCTTCCCTTGGAAATCTAATAAACTCCTTTGTGTTTCACCATCATCTCTATGCTGATGACACCCAAATATATTTTTCCTCCCCAGACCTCTCCCCTTCCCTCCTGTCCCGAGTGTCTGACTGTCTGTCTGCTGTGTCTTCCTGGATGTCCTCCCATCAACTCAAACTTAACCTTGGCAAAACTGAACTAATTCTCTTCCCTCCATCTACAACCAGCCTTATCCCAAATATTACCCTCACTGTTAACAACACTACCATCACACCAACCCCCACAGCACGCTGCCTGGGGGTCACATTTGACTCTGTCCTATCCTTCATTCCTCACATCCAGTCAATCTCCAACTCATGCTGCCTCCACCTCCGCAGCATCTCTAGAATCCGACCCTTTCTCACAGAAGACACTACCAAAATTCTAATGCAAACACTCATCATGTCCCGTCTTGACTACTGTAACTCTTTACTAATTGGCCTTCCTCTCACCCGACTAACCCCACTACAGTCCATAATGAACTCCTCTGCAAGACTAATCTACCACACCCACACTTCTGATGGTATATCCCCCTTCAGTTGTTACAAAGAAATTCCCCTTTTTTTATTCACAAAACCATATTATATGGGAGTCCATAGATGAAGTACAGTGTTAAGAATTACCCAGATGGGGAACGCAGTGTACAGGAAGGGGAAGCATGTCATGGGGAGAGCTGATCCAGGCAGGAAGTGTGAGTGCTAGGGGAGGAGTAAAGAAAGGGGTTATTAAGGGTGGAGACAGGAAATGGAATGTTGTGCGGGAAATAGAGGTCGAAGGGAAGCATCCCTCCCTCCCTCCCTATTATGATGTGTTGTGTGTTTGGTTGTGTGTTACTGCGTGCTGATAGTCCTTGTATGGTTTTCAGAGATAGCTAACTGATGTGGTAAAGTTATGTGGATTTATCCTCGGGCAAAAGCCCTTGGGAAGTTTGCCCTGGACTTACTTTGCTGGTGGTGACGTTACCCATTGAAGCTAAAGTGGATGGCCAATGGGAGTCAGCTATAAGTGCTGAAACTGGTGTAATCAGCTGGAAGTGCTGAAAATGGTGGACAGCTGTAAATGCTGAACAATGGTGGAGTCAGCTGTAAGTGCTGAAGGACGTGGGCATTCTAGCATGAGCCTGGGCAATTTGCCATGCTTGGATTCAGGGAATGGTATTGACAAGGACTGTCAGTTAAAGGGTGATTAACTTAATTATTATGATGGTTGAATAAGAACATTACTAATAATGTGATCTGAAATAGTTCAATAAAGCCGTGGCCTGTTTTCAACCCAAAAAGATGTGCATGTGTTTTATTTTGGGGTTATACCCTCTCCTTATGACATGCAGACCCATTCAGTACAGTGCTATGTGGCGCATGTGTGTGCATGTATATCAATGTGTGTAAGTGTGGGTGCATGTGTGTGTGTGCATGTATATCAGTGTGTGTAGGTGTGTGTCTGTGCGTGCAAGCTGTGTGTATGTGTGTGTAAGTGCATATCTGAGCACTTTTAGTAATGTGTATAGCTGTGTGTGAATGTGTTTTGGTGTGACTTTAAGTGTATGTACGTGCGTATATCCATGTGTGTAGGTGTGGGTGTCTATGTGTGTTTTTGTATGTGTGTATAATATTATAAAGTACTATTTCATATAGGAGGAAGTAGTCTTTTTTACATTGCTGTTTCTTTGGGTCTATGTAGAAGAATACACAGTGAATTAGTTAATGACTCACACAGGCTATGGCTGCTAATGAAGGGTGAAAGGGTGTTGTTGTTCCCTAGGGTGGCTGGGTCATTAGGCTCACATTTCCTTGGATTTAACTCAGTGTAAGCACATTAGATTTATTAGAAATCCAGCTGGCATCTTGTGCCACAGAATGCTGTCAGCATCCTTACCCCGGGGAGACAGAAACTGCTCTCATCTCTCTTGGCACTGGGTCACACCATGGAGATAATGTCTGCTCCCCCGACTCACGCAGCCATATGTATAAAACCAACTGTACCATAGGGGACAATACATGTCTTTGTCTTGTCTGGGTTGTTGTCTTTAGTTATAGACTATAGGGGAGATGTACTAAGGTGTGATAAAGAGGAGATAACTTCTCCAGTGTGATAAACTCTCCAGTTCCTATGTTATTCTATGGGAGCGATTTAGTTATAGACTACAGGGAGAGATGTACTAAGGTGTGATAAAGAGGAGATAAGTTCTCCAGTGAGATAAACTCTCCAGTTCCTATGTTATTCTATGGGAGAGATTTAGTTATAGACTACAGGGGAGATGTACTAAGGTGTGATAAAGAGGAGATAACTTCTCCAGTGTGATAAACTCTCTAGTTCCTATGTTATTATATGGGAGAGATTTAGTTATAGACTACAGGAGAGATATACTAAGGTGTGATAAAGAGGAGATAACTTCTCCAGTGTGATAAACTCTCCAGTTCCTATGTTATTCTATGGGAGAGATTTAGTTATAGACTACAGGGGAGATGTACTAAGGTGTGATATAGAGGAGATAACTTCTCCAGTGAGATAAACTCTCCAGTTCCTATGTTATTCTATGGGAGATCCTTAGTTATAGACTACAGGGGAGATATACTAAGGTGTGATAAAGAGGAGATAACTTCTCCAGTGTGATAAACTCTCCAGTTCCTATGTTATTCTATGGGAGATCTTTAGTTATAGACTACAGGGGAGATGTACTAAGGTGTGATAAAGAGGAGATAATTTCTCCAGTGAGATAAACTCTCTAGTTCCTATGTTATTATATGGGAGAGATTTAGTTATAGACTACAGGAGAGATGTACTAAGGTGTGATAAAGAGGAGATAACTTCTCCAGTGAGATAAACTCTCCAGTTCCTATGTTATTCTATGGGAGCGATTTAGTTATAGACTACAGGGGAGATGTACTAAGGTGTGATAAAGAGGAGATAACTTGTCCAGTGAGATAAACTCTCCAGTTCCTATGTTATTCTATGGGAGAGCTTTAGTTATAGACTACAGGGGAGATGTACTAAGGTGTGATATAGAGGAGATAACTTCTCCAGTGAGATAAACTCTCCAGTTCCTATGTTATTCTATGGGAGAGATTTAGTTATAGACTACAGGGGAGATATACTAAGGTGTGATAAAGAGGAGATAACTTCTCCAGTGTGATAAACTCTCCAGTTCCTATGTTATTCTATGGGAGAGATTTAGTTATAGACTACAGGGGAGATGTACTAAGGTGTGATAAAGAGGAGATAACTTCTCCAGTGTGATAAACTCTCTAGTTCCTATGTTATTATATGGGAGAGATTTAGTTATAGACTACAGGAGAGATATACTAAGGTGTGATAAAGAGGAGATAACTTCTCCAGTGTGATAAACTCTCCAGTTCCTATGTTATTCTATGGGAGAGATTTAGTTATAGACTACAGGGGAGATGTACTAAGGTGTGATATAGAGGAGATAACTTCTCCAGTGAGATAAACTCTCCAGTTCCTATGTTATTCTATGGGAGCGATTTAGTTATAGACTACAGGGGAGATGTACTAAGGTGTGATAAAGAGGAGATAATTTCTCCAGTGAGATAAACTCTCTAGTTCCTATGTTATTATATGGGAGAGATTTAGTTATAGACTACAGGAGAGATGTACTAAGGTGTGATAAAGAGGAGATAACTTCTCCAGTGAGATAAACTCTCCAGTTCCTATGTTATTCTATGGGAGCGATTTAGTTATAGACTACAGGGGAGATGTACTAAGGTGTGATAAAGAGGAGATAACTTGTCCAGTGAGATAAACTCTCCAGTTCCTATGTTATTCTATGGGAGAGCTTTAGTTATAGACTACAGGGGAGATGTACTAAGGTGTGATAAAGAGGAGATAACTTCTCCAGTGTGATAAACTCTCCAGTTCCTATGTTATTCTATGGGAGAGATTTAGTTATAGACTACAGGGGAGATGTACTAAGGTGTGATATAGAGGAGATAACTTCTCCAGTGAGATAAACTCTCCAGTTCCTATGTTATTCTATGGGAGAGATTTAGTTATAGACTACAGGGGAGATATACTAAGGTGTGATAAAGAGGAGATAACTTCTCCAGTGTGATAAACTCTCCAGTTCCTATGTTATTCTATGGGAGCGATTTAGTTATAGACTACAGGGGAGATGTACTAAGGTGTGATAAAGAGGAGATAACTTCTCCAGTGTGATAAACTCTCCAGTTCCTATGTTATTCTATGGGAGCGATTTAGTTATGGACTACAGGGGAGATGTACTAAGGTGTGATATAGAGGAGATAACTTCTCCAGTGAGATAAACTCTCCAGTTCCTATGTTATTCTGCGGGAGAGATTTAGTTATAGACTACAGGAGAGATGTACTAAGGTGTGATAAACAGAAGATAACTTCTCCAGTGAGATAAACTCTCCAGTTCCTATGTTATTCTATGGGACCGATTTAGTTATAGACTACAGGGGGAGATGTACTAAGGTGTGATAAAGAGGAGATAACTTCTCCAGTGAGATAAACGCTCCAGTTCCTATGTTATTCTATGGGAGAGATTTAGTTATAGACTACAGGGGAGATGTACTAAGGTGTGATAAAGAGA
>CM074718.1:16913441-16950941 GCA_037306005.1 Rhinophrynus dorsalis
TGAGATTAAACTCTCCAGTTTCCTATGTTTATTCTATGGGAGAGATTTAGTTATAGACTACAGGGGAGATATACTAAGGTGTGATAAAGAGAGATAACTTCTCCAGTGTGATAAACTCTCAGTTCCTATGTCTATGGAGCGATTTAGTTATAGACTACAGGGAGATGTACTAAGGTGTGATAAAGAGGAGATAACTTCTCCAGTGTGATAAACTCTCCAGTTCCTATGTTATTCTATGGGAGCGATTTAGTTATGACTACAGGGAGATGTACTAAGGTGTGATATAGAGGAGATAACTTCTCCAGTGAGATAAACTCTCCAGTTCCTATGTTATTCTGCGGAGAGATTTAGTTATAGACTACAGGGAGAGATGTACTAAGGTGTGATAAACAGAGAGATAACTTCTCCAGTGAGATAAACTCTCCAGTTCCTATGTTATTCTATGGACCGATTTAGTTATAGACTACAGGGGGAGATGTACTAAGGTGTGATAAAGAGGAGATAACTTCTCCATTGAGATAAACGCTCCAGTTCCTATGTTATTCTATGGGAGAGATTTAGTTATAGACTACAGGGGAGATGTACTAAGGTGTTGATAAAGAGGAGATAACTTCTCCAGTGAGATAAACTCTCCAGTTCCTATGTTATTCTATGGGAGAGATTTAGTTATAGACTACAGGAGAGATGTACTAAGGTGTGATAAAGAGGAGATAACTTCTCCAGTGTGATAAACTCTCCAGTTCCTATGTTATTCTATGGGAGATATTTAGTTATAGACTACAGGGGGAGATGTACTAAGGTGTGATAAAGAGGAGATAACTTCTCCAGTGAGATAAACTCTCCAGTTCCTATGTTATTCTACGGGAGATCTCTAGTTATAGACTACAGGGGAGATGTACTAAGTGTGATAAAGAAGAGATAACTTCTCCAGTGAGATAAACTCTCCAGTTCCTATGTTATTCTATGGGAGAGATTTAGTTATAGACTACAGGGGGAGATGTACTAAGGTGTGATACAGAGGAGATAACTTCTCCAGTGAGATAAACACTCCAGTGCCTATGTTATTCTATGGGAGAGATTTAGTTATAGACTACAGGGGAGATGTACTAAGGTGTGATAAAGAGGTGATAACTTCTCCAGTGTGATAAACTCTCCAGTTCCTATGTTATTCTATGTGAGAGATTTAGTTATAGACTACAGGGGAGATGTACTAAGGTGTGATAAAGAGGAGATAACTTCTCCAGTGTGATAAACTCTCCAGTTCCTATGTTATTCTATGTGAGAGATTTAGTTATAGACTACAGGGGACATGTACTAAGATGTGATAAAGAGGAGATAACTTCTCCAGTGAGATAAACTCTCCAGTTCCTATGTTATTCTATGGGAGAGATTTAGTTATAGACTACAGGGGGAGATGTACTAAGGTGTGATAAAGAGGAGATAACTTCTCCAGTGAGATAAACTCTCCAGTTCTTATGTTATTCTATGGGAGATATTTAGTTATAGACTACAGGGGGAGATGTACTAAGGTGTGATAAAGAGGAGATAACTTCTCCAGTGAGATAAACTCTCCAGTTCCTATGTTATTCTACGGGAGATCTCTAGTTATAGACTACAGGGGAGATGTACTAAGGTGTGATAAAGAGGAGATAACTTCTCCAGTGAGATAAACTCTCCAGTTCCTATGTTATTCTATGGGAGAGATTTAGTTATAGAATACAGGGGAGATGTACTAAGGTGTGATAAAGAGGAGATAACTTCTCCAGTGAGATAAACTCTCCAGTTCTTATGTTATTCTATGGGAGATATTTAGTTATAGACTACAGGGGGAGATGTACTAAGGTGTGATAAAGAGGAGATAACTTCTCCAGTGAGATAAACTCTCCAGTTCCTATGTTATTCTATGGGAGAGATTTAGTTATAGACTACAGGAGAGATGTACTAAGGTGTGATAAAGAGGAGATAACTTCTCCAGTGAGATAAACTCTACAGTTCCTATGTTATTCTATGGGAGAGATTTAGTTATAGACTACAGGGGAGATGTACTAAGGTGTGATAAAGAGGAGATAACTTCCCAGTGAGATAAACTCTCCAGTTCCTATGTTATTCTATGGGAGAGATTTAGTTATAGACTACAGGGGGAGATGTATTAAGGTGTGATAAAGATGAGATAACTTCTCCAGTGAGATAAACTCTCCAGTTCCTATGTTATTCTATGTGAGAGATTTAGTTATAGACTACAGGGGAGATGTACTAAGGTGTGATAAAGAGGAGATAACTTATCCAGTGAGATAAACTCTCCAGTTCCTATGTTATTCTATGGGAGATCTTTAGTTATAGACTACAGGGGAGATGTACTAAGGTGTGATAAAGATGAGATAACTTCTCCAGTGAGATAAACTCTCCAGTTCCTATGTTATTCTATGGGAGAGATTTAGTTATAGACTACAGGGGAGATGTACTAAGATGTGATAAAGAGGAGATAACTTCTCCAGTGAGATTAACTCTCCAGTTCCTATGTTATTCTACGGGAGATCTCTAGTTATAGACTACAGGGGGAGATGTACTAAGGTGTGATAAAGAGGAGATAACTTCTCCAGTGAGATAAACTCTCCAGTTCCTATGTTATTCTATGGGAGATATTTAGTTATAGACTACAGGGGAGATGTACTAAGGTGTGATAAAGAGGAGATAACTTCTCCAGTGAGATAAACTCTCCAGTTCCTATGTTATACTATGGGAGAGATTTAGTTATAGACTACAGGGGAGATGTACTAAGATGTGATAAAGAGGAGATAACTTCTCCAGTGAGATAAACTCTCCAGTTCCTATGTTATTCTATGGGAGATATTTAGTTATAGACTACAGGGGAGATGTACTAAGTTGTGATAAAGAGGATATAACTTCTCCAGTGAGATAAACTCTCCAGTTCCTATGTTATTCTATGGGAGATCTCTAGTTATAGACTACAGGGGATATGTACTAAGGTGTGATAAAGGGCAGATAACTTCTCCAGTGTGATAACTCTCCAGTTCCTATGTTATTCCATGGGAGAGGTTAAGTTATAGACCTCAGGGGAGATGTACTAAGGTGGGATAATGAGGAGATAACTTCTCCAATTTGATAAACTCTTCAGTTCCTATGTTATTCTAAGTCGTGAGCTTTAGTAATAGAATGACATAGGAACTGGAGAGTTTATCTAAGTTAAAGCCATTGCCTTGTGTGTAAACTGCACTGTTGGGGGGTGAGGAGAGGTTTGAGGTTCCCTAGGTTTCTAACTCCCATCATCCTCACCTTATCAGCAGTCAATGATCCTATTTTATTAAGCCTGTTCATAAGAGCAGCCCCCATAAAGGCTCCCTGCAGCCTATCAGAGGGAGTCAGTAACCTCCCCGAGCAGATCCAACAGACATCTGGGATCTTATGTACCTGGAGTAAACCAACTGTACAACAGGGACAAATACAAATTCCCCAAATTCCCAATGATTTAGGAGAGAGGTCTCCAGCGCATTATACGATTATCCTTTATAATAATGCACTAGAATGTTTGTCAGAAGCCGTTATGCGCAGTAGAGACTGCCCGAACGCACAGAATGCTGGGAGGTGTAGGAATGCTGGAGCACGGAATGCTGAGAGCATGGAATGCTGGGAACACGGAATGCTGGGAGCACGGAATGCTGGAATCCTTATATGTTTCATATTCATTCCTGGGAACGCACCGAACCGCCCCCCGGACACTGAATTTACTACTGAATACAGGGACAGAGGATGATCACTTACGAGGTCATCTATACCTACCCCCCCCCACACACACATACACACACATATACACACACAAACATTCATACACATACATATACACACACACACACACACACATATATATATATATATATATATATATATATATATATATATATATATATATATACACATATACATACACACACACACACATACACACATATACACACATACATACACATACACACACACATACATACACACATACATACACACTCACGCACACCCTTATACACACACAAACACACATATACACATACACCCACACATACACATACACACACACACATACAGTCACATACACATACTCACACACAAAGACACATATACACACACATACATACGGTCACACTCACACACAAATACATACACATATATATTTACACACACATGCATATACATACATATATAAACGCACACACGTATGTATAAACACGCACACACACACATGCACACACATACACACACTCACACATTGGAATGCATTAATTGAATACCTCTGTGGCACTCACAGCATTAACCCCTTCACTCCCTACTGCCCTATTCTAGACCATGTCTCATCCCTTAATACATACCTCCCAAGTGTCCCTCTTTAGGAGGGACAGTCCCTCTTTGAGACCCAAATCCCCCTGTCCCTCTTTTCTACCCTGGTGTCCCTCTTTTTAGGACATTGGAGTGAGTGTTGTGTATATTAGTCTATCACATTGCTCCACAGCAATGAAACTCACGTAAATGCTTAGTTAATCTTCAGTATATGTGTTTGTAAATGAATCTCTGTAAATAAAACTTTGGTCTTGCTCTAAATCCTTTATTCAGTTACAAAAAGAGGTGTCAATAGGTCACACAGTAACCTAAAAATTCTCAGTAATGCCCCGTGCAGAAGCCACACCCCCAGAAACACCCACTAAAACACAAGTGTCCCTCTTTGGCCATTTGAAATGTTGGGAGGTATGCTTAATATGTCTAAGGTATTCCACAAGCAAGGAAGGGCTGAGAACCACTGTCTTAGTACAACAGCCTGTGTGTTGGAAACACATGTATTTGGAATCAGTGCACTGAAAATAATTATGGATAACAAAGCAATTAGTGTTGTAGCCAAAAGGCTTACAGGAGAAGGAATTAAGTCCCAGGCTTCTCCTGCTGCCAGGCAGGGATTGGAGATCTTGATCCTCCTCACCCAGGCACAGAAAAATCCTCTGACCCAGAACGTGATTTCTAAATCCTCTCCATGGCTTGTGTCTCATTAGGCCACATCAGAGAGCAGTAGTATCTAATGAACGTGGCCTACTTACAGCAGGCTGAACCTCCCTGCACCCACTGCTTCCTGCAGCCAATAAGATGCACACAATGGGACATACTCACAGAACACACATGGAGCAACCCAGCTGCACCCCAAATACAAATTCTCTGACTTAAAGGGACAGTAACCCATTAGTTTACGTTTACATATTCAGCAAGTGCATAATGTTTAGTCATTTTGCCTATATTTGTTTATTATTTACTAGTGTAAAAGCCCGTGTACAATGCGATGTGTCTTGTACCCCTCTGGCAATCAAAGGGTTAAGAGGCCGTCCTGTTCTGCTTCCTGCCGCCGATGCAGTCATGCACTGTAGAGACTGCCCAAAAGCACAGAATGCTCCCAGCACAGAACTCCCAGCATTCCTACATCTCCCAGCATTCCGTTCTCCCAGCATTCCTACACCTCCCAGCATTCCTACATCTCCCAGCATTCCATACTCCCAGCACAAAACTCCCAGCATTCCTGCACCTCCCAGCATTCCTACTCCTCTCAGCATTCCATACTCCCAGCGCAGAACTCCCAGCATTCCTACACCTCCCAGCATTCTGTGCATTCAGGCAGTCTCTTCCAGACAGTTTTCTGTTCGGCTGACCAGGAAAGCAGAGCAGAGATACATTGTATCACTATCCCTGCAGCACTCAGTGCTCTGTATGTTGTAGATTATCTTTTTATACATTGTATCACTATCTCTGCAGTGCTCAGTGCTTTTTATACTGTTTGTTATAGGTTTTACATTGTATCACTATACCTGCAGTACTCAGTGCTCTGTATTCTGTGTTATCGTTTTTTTACATTGTATCATTTGTACATTGTATCACTATCCCTGAAGTACTCAGTGCTCTGTATGGTGTAGGCTATCTTTTTTTACATTGTATCATTTATACATTGTATCACTATACATGCAATACTCTGTATGCTGTATGTTATCCTTTTATACATTGAATTACTCGTACATTATATCACTATCCCTGCAGTACTCAGTGGTCTGTATTCTGTATGTTATCCTTTTATACATTGTATCACTATCCCTGCAGTACTACGTACTCTGTATTCTGTATGTTATCTTTTATACATTGTATCATTTGTACATTGTATCACTATCCTTGTAGTGCCCAGTGCTTTATATGCTGTATGTTATCTTTTTTACATTGTATCTTATTCAGATCACCTTCGTCTTTCTGCATACGGTCCAATATGTTTGTGTTGTTGGCTCCTTTTCTCCTTAACCCCCTCAACCCTTTGAGCGCCAGAAAGGTTAAAGGGTTAAATACCAGCAGAGTATGCAGTGCATTGAAAAGTAATGCATCGTTCACCTCTTTGGTCCTTAAGGAGTTAACCCCTTTTAATTCCTTGGAGGTGAGAGGCGTCTCCGATGGTTTTGGACAGGTTTCCATAATCTAAAGGGTTAATAGTATCATCTAAAGATTAAAAGAGTTCATAACCTTTGAAATACCATGTAATCCTAAATAGTATTTAGGAAGAATCTGGTGCTTGAGCCTTACAATGTGATAAACACTCCCTTTCTGTCGATGTGCAGGCACCTATTCATGGCCGTTTGACCCCTGCCTGTTTATGCAGGAATCTAATATGCAATGTAGGTCACATCGTTTCAGGGCCAGATTAAGTCATGATGGTTCTGCTTTACTGGTACAGGGTAGAGTGACCTGTAGATACCGTGTATAACAGAGATAGGCAATCTGAGGCCCTCCAATTGTTCATAACTACAATTCCCATCATCCCCAGACAGCAACTGGAAGGAGTTACTTGGGAACTCTCTCACTGGAGTGACAACTAATATCTCCTAAAGAGGGTCACTTGGGAGATACGGAGCCCTAATATCCCCTAAATAGAGACACTTGGGAGGTAAGGATCCCTAATTTCTCCTAAAGAGGGACATTGGGAAGTATGGATCAGTAATATCTCCTAAAGAGGGACACTTGGGAGGTATGGACCCCTAATATCTCCTAAAGAGGGACACGTGATAGGTACCGTTCCCTAATATCTCCTAAAGAGGAACACTTGGGAGGTACGGACCCCTATTATCTCCTAAAGAGTGACACTTGGGAGGTACAGAGCCATAATATCCCCTAAATAGGGACACTTGGGGGGTATGGAACCCTAATATCTTCTACAGAGGGACAGTTGGGAGGTGTGGGCCCTTAATATCTCCTAAAGAGGGATACTTGGGAGGTACAAACCCCTAATATCTCTTAAAGAGAGACACTTGGGAGGTGAGGACCCCTAATATCTCCTAAAGAGGGACACTTGGGTGGTCGTGGACCCCTAATATCTCCCAAAGATAGTCACTTGGGAGGAGTGGACCCCTAATATCTCCTAAAGAGGGACAATAGGGTGGTATGGACCCCTAATATCTCCTAAAGAGGGATACTTGGGTGGTATAGGCCCCTAATATCTCCTAAAGAGGTACACTTGGGCGGTATGGACCCCTAATATCTCCTAAACAGGGACACTTGGGAGGTATGAACACCTAATATCTCCAAGAAATTATGAAATGTTGTTGCCAAATTAATTCTGTTGCACCGAATAAGTCAATCAAATCACCAAATGATGAACGGGATCACAGAATATGTAAAAATGTCATCATTTGGTGATTTAATTGATATATTTGGTTGACCCTTTCATCATTTGGTGATTTGATTGACATAATTGGTGCAACAAAGTCATTTGGTGTCAACATTTTATCATTTGGAGGATTGATTGACACATTCAGTGGACCCATTAATCATTTGGTGATTTGATTGACCTATTTGGTGCAACAAATTCATTTGGTGACAAAATGTCATTTGGTTGATTGATTGACATATTTGGTGCACACTTTCATCATTTGGTGAATTAATTGACATATTTGGTGCAAAAAATTCATTATGTGAAATCAATCATAATTTGGTGAATGTATTAACATTTGTGGCGCACTGAATTTCTTGGTAACAAACTTTAATTATTTGGTCACACATTCATCAATTCACTAAACTGAGTGACCGTTTCTTTGCACCAAATTCATTTGGTGACAATTTTTAGTTATTCAGTGAATTGACTGACATATATTTTGTACCAAATTTATTTGGTACTAAACCTTGGTCAACACGTGGCATTTTCTGGAATAGCTAAACAATTTTGTAACAACAATGGATTCAGTGAAATATATACAAACATTCAGTGGACCACATTACTTTTGTGGCATAACTGCTGCAATTTTGTGGACAAAATGAAAGGTTTACAAATGGCACCCCATATAGAATAACAAAGGAATTCATCATTCTATGGAGCCAATTCACTAACATTTCTTAACCCCTTAAGTACCAGCGGTCCAGGGAAGTTACCTTCCCTTAAGGACCGCTTTGATCCTTGCCGACACTCTGAGGCCTAAGAGAAATCACTCCGGTCTTGGAGCGATCAATTTTAGGCCCCTTTTTACTTACAGCACTCCCGGTAGAGCGCTGTAAGTAAAAAGTACGTGACGTACTATGACCGTCACTGGTCCTTAAGGGTATAAGGACCGCAATGGTCATAGCACGTCACGTAGTCCTTAAGGGGTTAAGATTTGGAGATCTTAGTGAATAAGTTCTATAGACGAACATAGGAATTGGAGAAGTTATATCACTGGAGAAGTTATCTCCACTTTACCCCCTCTTTATCACCGCTTAGTCAATCACCCCCAGGAGTTTTTTGGGAGCAAACCAAGTGATCCACAGGAAATAAGAAATAATAAAATTCCCAAAATGTCCATTGATATTAATGATGTTTTTAACCACTTAAATGCTACAGAGGTCTCAGACACATTGCAAAGCAATGCTCTAGAGAACTGTCTAGCATTCAAGGGGTTAAAAACCTTATTTATATCAATGGACATTTTATTTATCTCCTGTGGAGCACCTGGTTTCCAGGCAACGTGTTTGGTTCTTCTTGGTAAATCAGCCTCCATATATACCCCTATGATGTATGCCCCTACCACGCATGCCCTATAAAACATATCCCTATAAAACATGCCCTATAACACATGCTCCTATGATACATGCCTCTATGACACATGCATCTATGACACATGCCTCTATGACACATACCTCTATGACACATACCTCTATGATACATGCTTCTATGACACATACCTCTATGACACATACCTCTATGATACATGCCTCTATGACACATACCTCTATGACACACACCTCTATGATACATGCCTCTATGACACACACCTCTATGATACATGCCTCTATGACACACACCTCTATGACACATACCTCTATGACACATACCTCTATGATACATACCTCTATGACACATACCTCTATGATACATACCTCTATGACGCATGCCTCTATGACACATACCTCTATGACACATACCTCTATGATACATGCCTCTATGACACATACCGCTATGACACATACCTCTATGATACATACCTCTATGACACATACCTCTATGATACATACCTCTATGACGCATGCCTCTATGACACATACCTCTATGACACATACCTCTATGATACATGCCTCTATGATACATGCCTCTATGACACATGCCTCTATGACACATGCATCTATGACACATACCTCTATGACACATACCTCTATGATACATGCCTCTATGACACATACCTCTATGACACATACCTCTATGACACATGCCTCTATGACACACACCTATATGATGCATGCCTCTATGACACATACCTCTATGATACATACCTCTATGACGCATGCCTCTATGACACATACCTCTATGACACATACCTCTATGATACATGCCTCTATGATACATGCCTCTATGACACATGCCTCTATGACACATGCATCTATGACACATACCTCTATAACACATACCTCTATGACACATACCTCTATGATACATGCCTCTATGACACATACCTCTATGACACATACCTCTATGATACATGCCTCTATGACACATACCTCTATGACACATACCTCTATGACACATGCCTCTATGACACACACCTATATGACACATGCCTCTATGACACACACCTATATGATGCATGCCTCTATGACACACACCTATATGATGCATGCCTCTATGACACATACCTCTATGACACATACCTCTATTATACATACCTCTATGACACATACCTCTATGACGCATGCCTCTATGACGCATGTCTCTATGATACATACCTCTATGATACATGACTCTATAATACATACCTTTATGTCACACATCTATATGATACATACCTCTAATACACATACCTATATGACACATGCCTCTATGACACATACCTGTATGATACATGCCTCTGTGATACATACCTCTATGACACATGCCTCTATGACACATGCCTCTATGATACATACCTGTATGATACATGCCTCTATGACACATGCCTCTATGACACATGCCTCTATGACACGTACCTGTATGACGCATGCCTCTATGACACATACCTCTATGACACATGCCTCTATGACACGTACCTGTATGACGCATGCCTCTATGATACACGCCTATATGACACACGACTCCATAATACATACCTTTATGACACACATCTATATGATACATACCTCTAATACACATATCTATATGACACATGCCTCTATGACACATGCCTGTATGATACATGCCTCTATGATACATACCTCTATGACACATGACTCTATGACACATGCATCTATGATACACACCTATATGATGCATGCCTCTATGATACATACCTCTATGACACATGCCTCTATGACACATACCTCTATGACACATACCTCTATTATACATACCTCTATGACACATACCTCTATGACACATACCTCTATGACGCATGCCTCTATGACGCATGTCTCTATGATACATACCTCTATGATACATGACTCCATAATACATACCTTTATGTCACACATCTATATGATACATACCTCTAATACACATACCTATATGACACATGCCTCTATGACACATACCTGTATGATACATGCCTCTGTGATACATACCTCTATGACACATGCCTCTATGACACATGCCTCTATGATACATACCTGTATGATACATGCCTCTATGACACATGCCTCTATGACACATGCCTCTATGATACATACCTGTATGATACATGCCTCTATGATACATACCTGTATGACGCATGCCTCTATGACACATACCTCTATGACACATGCCTCTATGACACGTACCTGTATGACGCATGCCTCTATGATACACGCCTATATGACACACGACTCCATAATACATACCTTTATGACACACATCTATATGATACATACCTCTAATACACATATCTATATGACACATGCCTCTATGACACATGCCTGTATGATACATACCTCTATGACACATACCTGTATGATACATGCCTCTATGATACATACCTGTATGATACATACCTCTATGACACATGACTCTATGACACATACCTTTATGACACATGCCTCTATGATACATACCTGCATGATACATACCTCTATGACACATACCTCTATGATACATACCTCTATGACACATACCTCTATGATACATACCTCTATGACACATACCTCTATGACACATACCTATATGATACATGCCTCTATGACACATACCTCTATGATACATACCTCTATGACACATACCTCTATGACACATACCTCTATGATACATACCTCTATGACACATACCTCTATGACACATACCTCTATGACACATACCTCTATAACACATGCCTCTATGATACATACCTG
This sequence comes from Rhinophrynus dorsalis, assembly GCA_037306005.1. Lineage (NCBI taxonomy): Eukaryota > Metazoa > Chordata > Amphibia > Anura > Rhinophrynidae > Rhinophrynus > Rhinophrynus dorsalis. The sequence continues at coordinate 16,925,256 of CM074718.1, forward strand.
TATGATACATACCTCTATGACACATACCTATATGATACATGCCTCTATGACACATACCTCTATGACACATACCTCTATGATACATACCTCTATGACACATACCTCTATGACACATACCTCTATGATACATACCTCTATGACACATACCTCTATGACACATACCTCTATGATACATACCTCTATGACACATACCTCTATGACACATACCTTTATGACACATACCTCTATGACACACACCTATATGATACATGCCCCTGGACCAATTCTGGGGTAAACCATTTGTATTCATCATAGGGGTGAAATCAACACCCCCATTGAATTAATTGGTATTTTCAACCCGATGAATGCTTGAGAGGAGGAATGTGTTGGAGACACAATGCGTTGTGTACCCCCTGGCACTCAAAGGGTTAAAATCCCCTTTTGAATTATTGGGAATGTTTATGTCTCCACTGTGGTGCTGTTGGCTGGCCCCAGAGTTGGTTCAGCTTCAGCGTCCCATCAGGTGCTCCCATCCTGCCAGTGACTCCTCAGCCCCCACCTGGCGCTTACCTTATTACAGATCACCCTGAGCTGCGCTGCAGGCACATGCAGCCCCTAAAGAGGGGGGGGGGACCCAGGCTTAGGGAAGAGGGTGCGCAGGCGCAGGCTGGAGCGGCAGGGTTCAGATCACGGTCACTGAGCACAGCCGGGTCAGCCTGTGACTTTGACTCACACAAAGTGCCACTTTGCATTAGCACCGAGTCGCTTCAATGCACAGAACTGCCAGAGAGGATGTAACTATAGAACAGACATCAAGTGCTCTTACACACACACACACACACACACACACACACACACATATATATATATATATATATATATATATATATATATATATATATATACAGGACCTTTTTTTGGCTTCTGCATCTGATTAATTGTCATGAGGAATGTGTACTTTTTTAAAATAGAGTTTAAGCTCTGCACACTGGGACTTTTGTCCCCATTTTGTAAGGAGTGCTTGTTCTCCTGCCAGAGCTATTGTACTTGCAGACTACAACTCCCAGCATTCCGTGTATCTGTTCACTAGAGTGCAGGTGGTTCCCTCCTTAATTACTTCAGTTCATCTTAGTACAGCAGCATATGTATATGTGTGTGTATATATATATATATATATATATATATATATATATAGAACAGACCATAAACCTGCGCTCCTCCAGTGTTCTAATAATTACCGAGCCCTATATTGGGCATATGCAATAACACTGTGAATAAATATGAGGCATTAGTGCCAACCTTTTTGGCCCAAAAAAGAGGTGGTAAGCTCACCAACCACGCCAAGGTTCCTCATTATGGTGAGTACCTACTCTCAACATTTAATCCCTATCTAAAAATAAAATCAAAAATAAAATTAAAATAAGAGTGGAGATGCTCCCTGATGAGATGTTATGTTAACTAGTAGGAGGGGGACCCTTTTTCCTTATGTTTTGTTAGATCCATGAAGGTCCCCAATGTATGCAATTAAAAACAATGAACAAACTTTGATTTAAAAAAAGTAGGAGAGAGGACTAGTGTACCTGTATTAATACAGGTGCGCAGAGAGGACTCCAGTCTGAATTCGGAGCTCCCCGCTCCGTATCAGCCGCGGCGCAGGCAGTCTCTACTGGGCATGATGGCTTCTGACAAACATCCTAGCGAATTATAATATAGGATATGTATATGTGTGTGTATATACAGTAATGTGCAAAAATCTTAGGCAGGTGTGAAAAAATGCTGTAAAAAATAGACATGTTAATAGTTTATTTTTATCAATTAACAAAATGATAGCGAGTGAACGGAAGAGAAATCTAAATTAAATCAGTATTTGGTGTGACCACTAAGGATTGGCGAAAATTTTCACCTCAAACTAAAATAGGCGAATGATGGCACTTTCCGCTTGGCAAATAATTTCCCATGAAAAGTGCCGATTTTCTGCTTTTTTCACGCTTTTTTCGCTTAGCTCATTCCATTGAAATCAGTGATATCGTTTAAGTTACACACAGCACATAACAAATATTATTTTATTTCCCAAAGGCACAGTATAAAAGGGGCATGGGGTGCCTGTGTTGGTGGGGTGTGGGGAAAGAATCATTTGAACAGGGGATGTTTATTTGGGGGGTTGTTTACTGTGTTTGGGGGGGCAGTTAATAAAAAATAAATCCTAAATACGATTTAAAAAAACCCCATAAGACATGGTATAAAAGGGGTCTGAGGAGGGCGCTTGTGTTAGTGGGTGGAGTATGGGAAATGAATCAGTTGAACAGGGAATTTGTTTTGGGGGGTATATTGACTGGTATTGGGGGGACAGTTAAAGGAATAGTAATACTTACAATGTAAAAAATACTATGTTGTAGCAGGGCTTATAATTTTAAGTCCGTTGCTACTAGCCAGACCTGAAAAGTTACTCGCCACTGCAATCTATAACATACCCACCAGGGCTGAATTTCTACTCGCCAGGGCTACATTTTCACTCGCCATTGGCTAGTGGTGAGTGGAAATTTTGAGCCCTGTTGTAGGGTTTATCCCCCTGAGTAAAACAAGAGTACTCCCACTGCTGAAAGGTGTTTCATTCAAAAGTTATTAATTTTCAAAGTTGAATTTTTTAGGTGCAATATCACAGTGGCCTGAAATTGTACAGTGGCGCTGTTGCTACACGATCCTATGGACAGCTCTGGTCCCGGGACCATAAATCTCCATAGGATGGTGTAACAACAGCGCCACTGTACAATTTCAGGCCACTGTGATATTGCACCTAAAAAATTAAACTTTGAAATTTAATAACTTTTGAATGAAACACCTTTCAGCAGTGGGAGTACTCTTGATTTACTCAGGGGGATAATCCCTACAACATATTTTTGTTTACATTTTAAGTATTACTATCCCTTTAACAAAAAAATAAATCAATAAAATAAGACATTTGTATGTAATGTGATAGAGACAGGAACCCCCTGACATAAGCTACCACTGGGATGGACTGATACTTGACTTGATGATTTCTTTGATTTGTTGTTAGAGGCCCAAGCCCTGAGGAAACATTGATTTTGAGGTCTTAGGCTTGTTAGAAACACCCCCCCCCCAAAAAAAAAAAAAATTGTTTATTTTTTTGTAGGACTATTTTTTTTTTTTTTTTGAAAGCATATGTCCTGAGAAAAAAATCCCTACTGGCCTAGTGCCAGTAGGTGATGTCCTGTTGACCAGTGGCTACTGGCCATTGTCAAATGCCCTGATGTAGATGCAGAATTTGCAATTGCCGTTCTTGCTGCTGCTGCTCAGTTGTTTAAAGGGATAGTAATACTTAAAATGTAAAAAAAATATATGTTGTAGGGTTTATTCGCCTGAGTAAAACAACAGTACTCCCACTGCTAAAAAAATGATAACAGCTCAGAGTTGAATTTTTTAGGTGCAATATTACAGTGGTCTAAAAATTTACAGTGGCGCTGTTGCTACACCATCCTGTGGACTGCTCTGGTCCATAGACCATAAATCTCCATAGAATGGTGCAGCAGTGGGAGTACCCTTGTTTTATTCAGGAACATAAACCCTGCAACATATATTTTTTTTACATCTTAAGCATTACTATCTCTTTAAGCAGCGGGATGATTAGGCAGCTGAAAGGGAATTGGATCAACAACAGCAGTAGCATGGGTGATGGATGATGAAGGTTCCACTTGCCACTACTAGCTCCAGTGATGCGCCTAAGGAAGTAGCAGCACCATAACTAGCCCCCACCACATCTGGTATTTGTGTTGTTGCTGGCAAGTGGAAACTTTCCTAGTCCCAGATCACTTGATGACCCCGTTCCCACTGTGACCATGGTGGTCTGTGTACACAGGGCCGGAGCCACCTATAGGCAAGGTAGGCTCCGGTCTAGGATGCACATCTACTGGGAATACAGAGGCAGAGCAGAGCCGCATGAACCTCGACGGCTGCTGTGTCTGACTGTGAAAAGGTACAGACAGCATCAGATGTGCGCCGCCGTACAGTACCTTCCTAGCTTGTTGGATGAAGTTGCACTTGGCAGCAGGAAGAGTCACTCAGGGTGAGCGACTAGCGAGTGACCTGGAGGAGTGATGAGGAGGCTTGAATAATACCCCCAGAGTCTACTGAAGTCGGGGGTTGCAGCAGAGATCCAGCAGATCGCTTGTAAGCATTCACGCTTACCTTTACTAGGGAGCCGGCTGCCCTAGTGCTCCGTTCGGCAGCCAGTCCCCTTGGCGTCCCAGATGCTGTTCCTCTGGGCTGTGCATGTGGGCTCCTGCCGCATCGCTTTGGCTCCCTCTGCTGGTTGGCTGAGTCAGGAGTACGTCACTGGGATTCCATAGTGACGTATGCCGACTCTTAAAGAGACAGTGCTCCACCTTCCAGGGGTGGAGCTAAGAGTATTTTGTGGTGTCCATTGCAGTTGGCTTGCGTTTGTGCATTACTTGGTTCATCTGACTACCCATTCTGGTGCCAACCTTTGGTTTGTCTGATACCCGCTCTGTGTATGACCCTGGCTTTGCTGACATTCCTTCTGGTGTGGACCTGCGGCTCTGGTAGACTAACTCCCCTGTGTATGACCTTTGGCTTGGCTGACTATCCGTCTTGGTACTGACCTGTTGCTCTGTCCAACTACCCGCTCTGTGTATGACCCTGGCTAGTCCGATAACCAATCTGGTGCAGACCTGTGTCTCTGGTTTACGAATTTGCTCCATGTATATTCCGATTTGTCTGACTACCCACCTTGGTGCTACCTGGGGTTGTCCACTGCGCACCCAGCATACCAACGCTCCAGTGGATAACTGGTTGGGTACTCCTGGTGGCTCTGGCAGACGTCTCCTTGTGTCTGTCCATATACTATGGTGTTCAGGTGCGGACCTGTAGCGCAGTACCCTTTCTCAGGAACCTTGTCTGTACAGGTGCGGACCTGTAGTAGATCCTCAGGTGCGGACCTGAGGTGGCTTATCTCTAGCCTGTCTTCTGGGGCTCAGCTCGGTACCTCCACAGCAGCACTATCCTTCCTGACGTCTGCTATATTGTATTGTGTACTTGCTGTTGCCGTTCATTCTGTACGTGTACATCTTAATAAAGATTGTGTTACATACAGTACTGGTCCACTTCTCGTTCTTGAGTCCGTGACATCACTTCAGAGGAGGTGCGCTCCGGCCAGTGCAGGGTGAGGACAGCAGCAGGGCTGGGGGTGTCTGTGCACTGGGTATAGTGGGGCTGCTGGTCCTAGAAATTGGGGAAGCAGAACGAGGGGCTATTGGTGGGCTCCTCAGTCCTGGCATTTCAGATATGCAGCTGCCAATAAACAGTCTGTGGTGTTGTATACGGATGGACTTAATTTTCTACTGTAAATAACTAATTTATTTAACCCATTGGATGCTCGAGATGTTGCAGTATGTTGGAAACACTTCTGGCATCCAAGGAGTTAAATAATCGAGGACATTAGAGATGCAATTCAGAAAACGAAAGGAGTGTATTTCTGGAACAAACCAACTGACTGTACCACTGAGCCTTTAACGTCTTGAATGCTAGGGAGTCTATAACTCACTGCAAGGCAATAAAGAGGATAAAGGCCCATTTATATCATTGGAAATGTTTATTCCTCCACTGGCGCAGACGGTTTGCATTAGAATTGCACCTCTTTAGCTTTCTGATTCGCTTCCTATATTTCTTCCCTTGAGGGAATCCCTTCTCTACAGTGCTGGTGACATCGCCAGCATCCAAAGAGTTAAATAGATGACGATAATGAATTTCTTGATTGATAAGAATGAATAATTATAGCCTGTAAACTGTTCAAAAATAGGGATTTATTTATTTAAATCGATCAAGTTAATGACTATACTTGTATTCAACATGCACCTATTCTTATACTGTACAGTGTTGGAAGGCAGGAGATTACTGGCCTTCTAATTAGAGTTCTCATTAATTAGGTAAACAATAAATTAATAAATAAATCTCAGGTGTGAGACATCCACCAGGACAAACAATGTCTATTACCCCTGTAATATTCCACTTGTAGTCACTGAATCACACACACACACACACACTGGAATATCAGTCAGACACATAGGGAGCTGTGCACTAAGGAGTGATAAGGAGGTGATAAACTGGAGATAGAGAAATCTTAGTGCATTGTCTCCATAGAATAACATAGGACGTGGAGAAGTGATATCCGCATTATCACCACAACACTGGTTGAAGGAAGGGCAGTACTGGCAGCAGGCACAGAACTGGTGGAATCAATGGCAGCACTGGCAGCAGGCACAGAACTGGTGGAAGCAAGGGCAGTACTGGCAGCACTGGTGGTGGCACTGGCAGCAGGGGCAGCACGTCTGACAGCAAGTACAGCACATCTTACAGCAGGCGCAGCACATCTTACAGCAGGCGCAGCACGTCCGACAGCAAGTACAGCACATCTTACAGCAGGCACAGCACATCTTACAGCAGGCGCAGCACATCTTACAGCAGGCGCAGCACGTCCGACAGCAAGTACAGCACATCTTACAGCAGGCGCAGCACATCTTACAGCAGGCGCAGCACGTCCGACAGCAAGTACAGCACATCTTACAGCAGGCGCAGCACGTCCGACAGCAAGTACAGCACATCTTACAGCAGGCACAGCACGTCCGACAGCAAGTACAGCACATCTTACAGCAGGCACAGCACGTCCGACAGCAAGTACAGCACATCTTACAGCAGGCACAGCACGTCCGACAGCAAGTACAGCACATCTTACAGCAGGCGCAGCACATCTTACAGCAGGCGCAGCACGTCCGACAGCAAGTACAGCACATCTTACAGCAGGCGCAGCACATCTTACAGCAGGCGCAGCACGTCCGACAGCAAGTACAGCACATCTTACAGCAGGCACAGCACGTCCGACAGCAAGTACAGCACATCTTACAGCAGGCGCAGCACATCTTACAGCAGGCGCAGCAGATCTGGCAGAAAGCACAGCACGTCTTACAGCTGGCGCAGCACGTCTTGCAGCAGGCACAGGCAGCTGACCTGTCCTGCTCTCACTACTGTACTAATACTACCCTTTTTGTACCATCCTTGACAGTAATTTCCCCAAAACCCATAGGGGTGATTTAGGGGGACCGACCAACATTGCATCTGTAGTGGTCACTTCCTCCTCAGACTCAGTGGACACATAATGGTGCTTATGGTTACTCCTTTTATTATTTTTAACCCTGATCATAGCGATAGCAGTCACTATGAACTTCTCCAGCCTCAATTTTGCCTCATAATCACAGCAGAACAGCACAGCATGTCTACCTCGCTCTGTAGCTGCTTCTATTGTGCTTGATTTCTGCAAATATATCACATTTTTATAGTGAAAAGGCGAAAACAACGTAAATCAATGGACGGAAACTTTCTATTCACTGAAAAATTTTGGCCAATGGGCGAAAAAAGTGAAAATTGTAATCACTAGTTTTAAAGCAGATTTTCCAGCGAAAAAGCAAACAACGTGGCTTTCACAGAGTTTCCAGCGGGAACATGGCAGGAGATTTCTCTCACCCCTATTGACCACCCTTTGCCTTCAAAACAGCATCAGTTCCTCTAGGTACACTTGCACACAGTTTGTAAAGAACTCGGCAGGTAGGTTGTTCCAAACAACTTGGAGAACTAACCACAATCCTTCTGTGGATTTAGGGACCTCAGGTCCTTCTCTCTCTTCATGTAATCCCAGACAGACCCGATGATGCTGAGATCAGGGCTATGTGGGGGCCATACCATCACTTCCAGGGCTCCTTGTTCTTCTTTATGCTGAAAATAGTTCTTAATTAATTGGGCTGTTTGTTTGTGGTCATAGTCATGCTGCAGAATAAATTTGGGGCCAAACAAATTCCCTCCTGTTGGTATTGCATGATGGATAATAAACTGCCTGCACTTCCCAGCATTGAGGAGACCATTAATTCTGACCAAATTCCCAACCCCATTTGCAGAAATGCAGCCCCAAACTTTCAAGAACCTCCACCATGCTTCACTGTTTCCTGCAGACACTCATTCTTGTACTGCTCTCCAGCCCTTAGCCAAACAACCTGCCTTTTGCTACAGCCAAATATTTAAAACTAGTTGAACAGCCCGTTACACGGGCCACAGTGCCACTGCCACCCGGTCGCGGAGCAGTCACGCGCAGCAGAGACTGCCCGCGCTACGGCTGATACAGAGCTGGGCGCTCCTTCGAAGCGCCCAGCTCTGTATCAGCCGCGGAGTGGGAAGTCTCTACTGTGCATGACTGCAGCATGCGCAGCAGTGTCTACTGCGCATGTTGCGGCGTTACACACGATTTAGCGAATTATTATATAGGATTTTGACTCATCAGTCCAGAGCACCTGCTGCCATTTTTCTGCACCCCAGTTCCTGTGTGTTTTTGTACATAGTTGAGTCGATTGGGCGTGTTTCCACGTCAGAGCTATGGCTTTTTGGCCACAACTTTTCCATGAAGACCACTTCTGATAAGACTTCTCCAGACAGTAGATGGATGTACCAGGGTCCCACTGTTTTCTGCCAATTCTGTGCTGATGGCACTGCAGGACATCTTCAGATTGTGAAGGGAAGTAAGCATCACGTGTCTTTCATCTACTACACTAAGTTTCCTTGGCCGACCACTGTGTCTACAATCCTCAGCGTTGCCCGTTTCTTTGTGCTTCTTCAAAAGAGATTGGACAGCACATCTGTGTTACCAGTCTTAAAGTTAACCTGAACATGTTCTTTCAAATACAAGACAGGTAACACCTAATTCCTTGATTGAAAGCTGTTTAGCCCTTGAGGAAGTTGATGAAAATGCTTGGATTACGTATCAGTTGTGTGCACTCATCTTAGTGCTGTTCCCTGCCCCTGTCCCTCTCTAGATGTTCCTCCCATCACTTAGGTTACCCCATTCTCCTCTGTTATGCTAGCTAGTGATTTGGCTGTCGGGCCATTAAGAGGCCTTTTCTTTGGACGTTATTACACCTGGCATTCTACAGTCCACCTACAGGAGGATTGTTTGTACCACAGGATCAACACTGGGAGTACCGGAGAGAGGAGGAGGCAGTATCGAGACTGTTAGGGGGCTGGGGACCCCAAGATGCATATATCTATTCTACATTTGTGAGTGCATTATTTTATTGTTTTTATATTCTTGCATTAAATTGTTACTCTTAGATCTTTTTCCTTTCATATTTCTTTATTATGTGGATCACCCTTGGAGCCTATTTGTTTTTATGAGCGCAGTCCGGATTTGTGTTTGTGCAGGCTTGCCATTAACCCTTTGATTGTTAGAGGAGTGAGCAGTGCATTGCAAATCCTAAATAATAATCCGCTAGGATGTTTGTCAGAAGCCGTCATGCTCAGTAGAGACTGCCTGCGTTCGTGCAGTCTCTACCGCACATGATTGCATCACGTGAGTGAGGCGAGGCAAGACTGCATCGCGTGGAGCAGTGAGGTAGCGGCCTCTTAACCCTTTGAGTGCCAGAGGGGAACGCAACGCATAACCCTCTAGCGCTCAAAGGGTTAACATTACCTGGACCTTGGCCCGTGTACACGGGCTTTTACGCTAGTATCCTATATTTCTCTACTTTCGGCTCCGTGTCCCAGAACCCTCCTGTCCTGGATTTTTTTTTAACTCCTTTGAAGCTGGAGACCTTTCTAGTGTCCACGGAGACAAAAAAAAGAAAGCTGGGGACAGAGTTCTGGATTGGTCCTCTTGTCATTAACTCCTGGATTTCCAGAAAGGTGAGCAACACATTGCATTTCAATATGTCACTCGCCTCTCTTGTACTACTATATACTATGTTTAGGTTTACTTGTATAATGACTCTTTACGTAGTTTAAAGGGGAATTATGCCGTAAGAAAAAGTTGCACTCAACTTGTTTAACCCTTTGAGTGCCAGAGGGGTACGCAACGCATTGCATTGCAATGCGTGGCGACCCCTCTGGCACTCAAAGGGTCAACACGTTGATAAACCTAGTTAGGTGGCATTCATACAGAAATGAAAAACAGAAAGACAAACCCGCGGTCCTCTATACAAGGTGCAAATGTGCGCCCTGCATTGGGCGTATATAATACTACTGTGTTAATCAATATGAGGTTGTTTTCCCATAATTTGACCAAACCATGTATAAGCTCACCACCCACATCAAGGTACCTCAGTATATGGCTAGTCCTTATCTAATACACCTGCACAGCCCTATCTAGATTAAAAAGAATCCCCGGAGAGATGTTATAAAACGGGGACCCTGTAAATAGAGTTCTTGATGCTTGGGGGTCCCAATGCTTACAATTAGAAACAAAAGACATACAGCGATTTAAAGAGGTGTAGAAGACGGACTTGCCTGTTATAAAGGAAACTCTTTAGACCTGCAGTCAGTGGGCGCCCATCCAGGAAAACTGGGGATCCACCAGCCCTCCTTATAAGCAAAATGTTGCCACCTCCACAGGTCATATGAGGAATAATTAATTAAAGGGGAACTATCACCCCAACTAAAGTCCACTCCACCTAATTAGGCATTTAGCGATAAGCTTAAAGGGATAGTAATGTTTCACAAAAACAGCAGATCCAATTAATCTTCATAGTATTTGGGCCATAGAGAGTGTTATTTCATTACTATCAGAGTTGTAGTACAAGAGTAATTGAATGATAAAGTATCCTCCTCTCGCCCCTTTTACCTAGTGTAAGCCCCTCACCTCAGATCTGGAATCTGGTCTCTTGTCCAGACAGATCACAGCAAGGGACAATCTTCTTACTGTGACTATAAGGAAAGCACTGCCCCCCTTGACAGGTTTTTCCTTATGATCACTGAAGATTGTCCCTCTCTGTGATCCATCCGGACAGTCTTGCTGCTCTGAGGTGAGCAGTGTTACATCAGTAAAAGGGGCTGGAGGAGGATACTTTATCATTCAATTACTCTTGTACTATACCTTTGACAGTAATGAAATAACACTCTCCATGGCCCAAATACTATGAAGATTAATTGGAGCTGCTGTTTTTGTGAGACATTACTATCCCTTTAAGCACACAAACACTAGCCGGCTAAACAAGATCTAGAATTTCAGAAAACCTGGCACTCAAAGGGTTAAACATATGATAAACCTCAACGATCCTTTTTGGCGACCTGTTTTTTAAAAGCTAAGGATACTGTTAATGTTTGCTTAAACCTCTGAGTGCCAGAGGGGTACGCAACGCAATGCATTGCATACCCCTCTGTCACTCAAAGGGTTAACTCTTAGTTGTTTTCTTTTTGTAAAGTGTAATGAATCAGTACTGTCAGAGTTGTAGTACAAGAGTAATTGAATGATACATTATCCCCCTCCCGCCCCTTTTACCTAGTGTAAGACACCTCCCCTCAGATATGGAATCTGGTCACATGACCGGACAGGTCACAGCAAGGGACAATCTTCTTGCTGTGATCATAAGGAAATCCCTGCCCCCTTGACAGGTTTTTCATCTTTTTCCTTATGATCACTGAAGATTGTCCCTCTCTGTGATCCATCCAGACAGTCTTGCTGCTCTGAGGGGAGCAGTGTTACATCAGTAAAAGGGGCGGGGAGGATACCATATCATTCAATTACTGTTGTACTACAACTCTGACAGTGTTGAAATAACATGGTACCTTAAGGTACCAGAAGGGACTGACAGCTCAGGCACGCAGATGCCTCTAAAGCACTGTTTCCTGGCCGTCAGTGTTGGCGGAGGAAGGATTTCTAATTAACATCGTCTTTATTCTGCATAAACGTTTGATTGTTAAAGGGATAGGATAGTAATGGATCTTTAAAACTTAATTTAATATTGTAGCTATTGAAAAAATAAAGTAATTGAGGCCAGTTTTATCTGTCAAACCTTTATGGTTTAAGAGATATTCAATTACAAAGTTCCCCCCTCCCTCCCCTTTTCCTGACGTCAGCGCTCTGTCTTAGAGAAAGAGATCCTGGTCCCGGGACCAGCAGAGGCTCTTCAGCAGAGCCGAGATCAAAAAACAAATACTTCATTGGAACGGTCTACAAAGTGTGCTTGGTTTGACTAAGACATGAACTAAAAAAAAAAACATGAAATAGAAATAACTGACTGATGTCTGAAGTATGTCCTTCTGATAAATCAGTTAAGGGCGGGATTCAATAAAGCTCAGTGATTGCACAAACAAGTGGCTCAGTCTTATTGAACTGCGTGTGGATTTTCAACCTATAAAACTCTCATGTGTACGTACAGCTTGTAAGGAAGAAAAGAGGGTGTAGTTTTTGGAAAGAGTCAAATTGTTCCATTTTCATCATCTGCATTTGAAATGTTATTGAATTGAGAACAAAAAATACCATCTATTAGTCTGTAGAGGCGTTGATTAGTGTGGGCACTTTCCGGATTTGGAGTAATTCAATGTAAAATGAACAGACTGCCATACCTCCCAACATTTCAAATGATGAAAGAGGGACACTTCTGTTTTAGGTGGTGTTTCTGGGGGCGTGGCTGGTAGGCGGGGCATTTCCAAGAATTTTTAAGTTATTTCTTGACCCATCTGCACCTCTTTGTATAACTGATAAATGATTTAGAGCAAGACCAAAGTATTTTAATTACCCATATTAATGTATAAAAACATATATACTGACAATTAACAACACATTTATGTGAGCTTTATTGCTGTGGAGCAATGTAATACAAATCACTCATTCTGATGTCCTAAAAAGAGGGACAAAAGGGTAGAAAAGAGGGACAGAGGGATTTGGGTCTCAAAGAGGGACTGTCCCACCTAAAGAGGGACACTTGGCAGGTATCTGAAGTCTGATCATGAACAGTCACTACCTGCTTGTCTTATTTCCACATTTCCAATCACATTGTTGCTCACACTTATTGAATACAGCCCCAAGAGCCACGTATTCTCTGATGGGGTTTGCTCAGAACCGGAACATGGGCAAGTCACCAGAGGCGTAACTAGGACCCTCCGGGTCCTGGTGCAAGAAGTTCCACTGGCCCCCCCACCATATTGGCCCCCCTCAACCACACTGACCCCCTCTACAATGCCCCCATCTCCTACCTCCCTGGAGCTCCCACGCGGTCCTCTTAGTAATGCAGAGCGCTGGGAGATGATGTCATCTCCTAGTGTTCTGCATTACTAGAGCGCCGGAGGGAGATTGCGGGCACCAGGCGGAGGGGTCTCAGGGGGCGCTGGGCCCCTGGAGTGACAAGCCTGGTCGCAGGTGCGACCCCTATAGTTACTCCACTTCAAGGCACCCTAGGCACTCGATTAGGGCCAGGCGAAGTTGGGGACCTTGCCATTCCAAACTGGGGTGACAGAGCAACAGGAAAAATCCTTGAATATGTTTAAACCCTTACACGAGGCTGATTCCCACCTCCTGTTTTTATTTTTGTTTGACTCCTGCTCGCACAGAGCAGTGACAGGAGCTGGGACCGGTATGTGACACCTCCGCTATGACGCCTGGTATGTGCCCAGGCTCTCTTTATGCTGTTGAAGCACCAGTTTCACACTTGCCCACTCTGGGCAGCAGGTTTGAAAATGTCGCTCCAACAGCACAAGAAAACCCCCAGCATGCACCGTGCATCATAGCGGAGGTCTCACATACCGGTCCCAGCTCCTGTCACTGGCTCCATGCAATCAGGGGACAGGCACAAAAGAATAAAGCAAAATTGTGGACTACAGAGGCCTAACTCAGAGGTTTGAAGGGGGCCCAATTTGAGATCCTGCCTAGGGCCCAATAGGGTCTCAATCCGGCTCTGTATTTGCTGTGCGTCTATGGTGCAGACGGATTATGCTATAAGTGCTGCAGTTCATCCTACTAAGAAAACTGATAGAGCGGCACCGGTTCATTTTTAGGAGTATAATAACCAAATATATGTTTCTCACCAATTTTCTTCCGAGTTTCGCCAGGTGCCAACTCTCACAAGACTTCCAAGACATGTTCTTCGCACCGATTAACAGAAGAAAAAAGGAGTCGCACTCTTGATGACTCTCAATATCATTAATAAAAGTAATTTTATTGGAAACCCAAGTATCAAACAGATACAGCACCCAAGCAGCTTGTGGTGGATTAAAGGTTTCTGTATCAGGATCATGGTTCAGCTCTGATGCAGTTTTAAAGTGATAGTAATACTTCATTTTAACTTTATTTTATTTTGTAGGCATTAAAAAAACATGAAGAATGATATGTCTTATCTCTCAAACCTTTATGGTTTAAGAGATATTTACAAGCAAAGTTTCCCCTCCCGCCCCTTTTTCCTAGTGTAAGCCATCTCTTCTTAGATGTGAATCTGGTTGTAAGACCAGACAGATAACAGCAGGGGACAATCTTCTTTGTATGAGAACAATGAAAGCCCTGTCCCCCTTGACAAGTTTTTCAGGTTTTTCCCTTATCTTAATTGAAGATTGTCCCTCTCTGCAGTCTACCTGGGCACCTCCCTTCTGATCTAGCTGAACAGGGGGGGGATACTTTGCTTGTGAATATCTCTTAAACCATAAAGGTTTGAGAGATAAGACTTATATCGTTCTTCATGTTTTTTTAATGCCTACAAAATAAAATAAAGATAAAACAAAGTATTACTATCCCTTTAAGTTTATTTTATTTAAATTTCACTTCTTTTGAGAAGGTCTCTTTTGAAATTTCTTTTATTCAATAAAAGTTATGTTTTATTGCTCTATCCTGGTGTTTATTATTGCACTGATCGCCTTTGATGTGGGGTGGGTTTGGTGCTATGGTTTCTGTTTCTGTCTTTTGTATCTATTTAAACATAGGAGATATAGGGTGACCACATTTCCGTTCTGCCATTCCGGTCACCCTAGTCCCGCCACTGAAGCTCCCGCCGGCGACGACGTCAGCGCCGTCGGGTGCCTCAGCCGCGGGTCTCACTTGCAGCACCAGCATACCTGCTCCATCCCAGCTGTCTCACATTCACCAGTCCAACCAGCCAATGAAATGTATTTGCTATATGGTCTTCATTGGCTGGCTCAGTCAGCCAATGAGGACCATATAGCAAATACATTTCATTGGCTGGCTGGACTGGTGCGTGTTGCTCCATTCCGGGACTCTTTGTTGTCCCGGTGGGGGATGACCAGGGACGTGGGACACAGACCCCCAATAAGGGACAGTCCCGGGCATTCTGGGACGTGTGGTCACCTTAAGGAAATACCACTTACCACTATCGATGTATCAAGACTGAAGGCTTTCTCCCTCGCTGCTTCCTATGTCTGGAACTCCCTACCACCCAGCATTCGCCAAGAATTAACCCTCAATAACTTCAAATCCAACCTAAAAGAGCACCTGTTAAATGTAGCACTGCTGTAATAAGGAAACATTAGTAAGGTTTCCGGCAGGGAACTCACTTCTAATGTTTCACTTTGCAAGCACTTGTAACCCTGTATTGTCAAAACCCTTCAATTGTAAAGGGCTGCGTACATGTGTGGCGCTATATAAATATACATATTAATTAATTAATTAATTAATTAATTCATTCATTCATTCATTCATTCATATCATATGTCAAAACTGCACTTCCTCCTCTACCTGCTTGTATCTGTATGTCACCCATCCTACACTTAGATTGTAAGCTCTACAGGGCAGGAGCCTCTTATCCTAATGTATACTCACCTGGCGTTCCCCTTATGACTGTCTATATAAGCACTTAATCACCATAAAAATATACATACATACAAATATACATTCAGGGCTGCACTGAAATCAAGGCAGCCCTGCACTATGAATCTTTCATGTGTTCCCTGTTTCCGCTGAGATCTGTTCAGCCTACACTACAGTACACAATCGTACCACTTTCCTGACTACATCAGTCTGACTATTCCCCAAATAAAATCGCATTTCTTCTCATGGAACGCTCTTCTGCAGAAGCCTGATAGGAGGTGACACCGTGTTTACATCAGAGAGATGGCCAGACGTTGCTGCTAATGTACAGGCACGCTCATCCGGGAATTCACATGGCATTTACATTAACGTGTGCATCCGAGAGGATGGTGCTGGGAGCGCGCTGATTTGCTTGGGCGAAGGGACCCCAGGAACAGTGACGCACGCATGCGGCCAGATGTATAAAAACATAGTGGAGAAATTCTAGACCAAACCAACTGCACCATAGGGGAAAATAACACCCCACCTCCAAAAAAAATTTCCACTTCATTCAATGAAGATTTTTTTTTTTTTACCCCTTGAATGCTGGAAAATTTCCAAGTGGGAGATCCGTCTCCCAGAATCCTGCTGTCCCTGATATTTAACCCCTATGATCCCGGAGAGCTACTCAACACACTGAAAACCTCTCTAGCAACCAGAGGGAGTTAAAAACTTGAAATTGTGGACAGACCACTGGAGCAGTCCTGCCATTAACCCCTTGATTGCTGGTGGGGCGAGTAACTCATTGCAAACGGTTCTATATTTCCTTACTTTTATTTCCCTGTGCCAGTATCCTGATGTCCTGATTTTTAACCCCTTGGGTGCTTCAGAGCTTCTCAGTAAATTAGAGATTTTTAACCCCTGGAATGCTAGAGACGATGGCAACGTATTGCCGCGCAGGGTGTTGGAGACTTCTCTTGCGTTCACAGGAAAAAAATGCCACATTTAAATAAAAGGGAAATTTTAGTGCTTCCCCCATGTTGCAATTGGTTTCTTTCAAAATGGCTCCACTTTACTCTTGCATGTATACGAGCCAATAGCAGAGGAGTATTACACTGGCATAATAAAGAAATTGACATAAAGTAAAGCAAAGATAGGCATAAACTTTTAGCATCATTTTTGCGCCAGTATATGGGCGTGGTCTATGAGAAACAAATTCACTAACTGCGACAAATATAATGGCGGTTTTAGTAGTTAAATCTTAACGTCAGGTATAACCAAACCCTGGTAAAGTGTTTGCAGGTTGAGTGTCCAAATAAAGGTATTGACCCTTGGTTGATGTGGGCAGGATTGAGGGAGGGGCGGGATTTGCCCTTACAATGGGCGGAGAGTTGGAAAAAAAGGCATAGTGACCGAAATGGGCAGTGGGGCGGAGTTACAAGGGAATTCACTGACCCCTGAGACTCGGTCTCTGTCCCCAGAGGCCTGATAATTAAGTATAAAAACCTGGGTCATATCCATAGCGTATCCAGGTAGGGGTATAACCTTTTCTTAAATCTTTGCTGTCAGAAAGATATGTAGAGCAATGCGTTGCATACCCCTCTGGCACTCAAAGAGTTAATGAAAGTATATTCTCTGGACTGAGAAGGACTGAAAACATTTGGCTCTCTATGATGTGAATAAAGAGAAACGTTCTTGAAGAATTCCATTTCCACATCCCGGGATCCCCAGGCTGAGTACATTTGATATACTTATGGGAAGTGCACCACCGTTTGTTTATCAATATTATCAATTTAATTTGCTATTTAGTGTGTGCCAGTGCCTTGCTATATACTGTCTATGTATATACTACCATTCACAAGTTTGGGGGCACTTAGAAATGTCCTTGTTTTTGAAAGAAAAAAATCTTGTCCATTAAAATAACATCAAATGGGTCAGAAACACATTGTTAACCCACTAAGTACTGGCGCGTGCACAAGCGGCTGGCACTTAAGGACAACAGAGCATTTTTTTTTTTGCCGGATCTGATCCAGGGCTCCCCGAGCGGTGTACAGCCTCGAGGGGAGCCCTGAATTCCATGATGTGCCAGGACCGTCACGGCTGTCAGGCACTTAACCCCTTAAGGACCCATGACGGTCCTGCACCGTCATGGGTTGTTATACCCTTAACGACCCATGACGGTCCAGGACCGTCATGGCTTAAATGATAGCAGCGTGCCTCCGTGCACGCTGCTATCATTAAATCCAGGCTGAGACTGAGCGCTCCGAGACCGGGGCATTCAGTCTCAGCCCTTCTTCTGGTTCATGCGATCGCCGTACCAGCGATCACATGTACCGGCATAGTGACAGACAGAGGCAGCATGCAAAGCATGCTGTCTGTGCCTGTCTCGTCTGCCTCTGTCTCCCTTGCTCTCAAAGTAAGGGAGACAGAAGTAGAGGGGAGACACCTAGTGGTTAAAAAACATACAGCAGTGGGGGGTATTAACCCCTTCACTGCTGGTGCAGGAGGCTGGCTAAATGCAGGTCAATTTTTGACCTGCAACTTTACACTTTTTTTTTTTTAAACACAACACACTTTTTTTTTTTTCCAAAAACATTTTTATTTTTTAAAAAATATATATAATTAAACAATATTACAAGTGTAATTGTGGTGGAGCCATGTAATACACTTATATACACCACCAAATGCCAGGGACAAAAAAGTGTCAAAATAGGGTGGGAAAAAGGGACATGGGAATTTTCACCCAGGGGGGATAGTGGCCACTTTAAACTGCGCATTTTGTAGGTATGACTGACCGGTCATGCCTTTCATGCAGTCTCCATAAAAATGTAACCCTTTGTGGCCAATTGATCCCAAGAGAAAAATCAAAAATGGTGTTTTTTTTGTACATTTTTTAACCTTTTTTTTAATTTTAATAAAGTGAATGGTGGGTTATCCATATAAATAGGGTATCAAATGAAAGCCCTATTTATGCTTAAAAAAACAGTATATAATTTATGGGGGGGGAATAAAAGACTCAGAGGGAAAACACTGTTGAACAAAGACATAGTCAAAAAGGTCAGAATTGCTCCGGTCCTTAAGGGAAAACGACCTCAGATTTTCCCGGTCCTTAAGGGGTTAAGAACCAGTGACGGTCCTGGCACAACATTGGACATTACAGGAGCAGTAAACTTTTGTATATATTGTAGGGCGTTTTCCGTTGAGTAAAATAAGTGCACTCCCATTGCTGAGAGATGCATATTTCCAGAGTTATTACTGTTTAAACCTGTGCTTTTTCACATTAGCAGTGCCCTCTAGTGGTCAGATTCCAATTAGTTATTCTGTTACAGTCTAATGGAGAGGAAATTCAGTGACATACATAGGGTAGCCACCTTTTCTACAAAAAAATACCGGCCATGGCATTCCCTCCATAGACTTAACATTGGACAGGAGCCAATTTTTTACCGGCCTGCGGTAAAATACCGGCTGGGTGGCAACCCTAGACATACAGTTCTCCATAGAATGTTATACAAACTGCCTGTCACTTCCTGTCAGAACTATCAGGAAGTCAACACAGTAAATTCACTTCCTGTCAGAACGATCAGGAAGTAAACACAGCAAATTCACTTCCTGTCAGAACGATCAGGAAGTAAACACAGCAAATTCACTTCCTGTCAGAAGGATCAGGAAGTAAACACAGTAAATTCACTTCTTGGTTATTTGAACTGTATTAAAGTTTGAATAATACAACTGACTGTGGTGGGAGTACACTTGTTTTACTGAGCAGGAAAAGCTGTATAAAAAGTTTACTGCTCCTTTAAGGGGTTAATGTTGTAAACGACTATTGTAAAACAGCTGATTTTTAATGGAATATCTACATTTGTTTCAAATTCTTCAACGAAAGCAAAGTTTGAAGGACATAATTCTTTTTTTAAGTTAAAAATCATTTATAACCTTGTCAACATCCTGACTGTGTTCCCTATTCATTTTGCAACTTATTTGATGTACGTTTTCATGGAAAACCAAGGAATTTTTGAAGTGACCCCAAACTTTTGAACGGTAGTGTTTGTTGTTAAAGGGATAGTATTGTCCCCCAAAAAATATTTTGCATTTGTTTTGCATATTTTGCACACATTGTAGATCATTTCAGTGAAGTAATTCTTTTTTAAAAACGTGATTGCGGCTCTGCTGCAGAGCCTCCATGTTGGCCGACACGGATCTCCTGCTGACAGCTTTACAGCTGACAGCAGAAAACATCATACTTTGAGTGCAGATATTTCTCAAACCATAGCGGTTTGAGAGAGATTTTTTTTTGCATTCAATACAACTTTTTAATCTCTACAAAATGCAAAATATTTTTTGGGGACATTACTATCCCCTTGATAGCTTTTGGCTCTTATTTTCTGCTATTTCCATTTCTATTTTCCTATCTTTTTTTTTTTTTTACTAACAACCCTTTTTAATTCACCTAGTTTCTACATATTTTTAGCATCTATCCTCTGAGCTTTCATTGGCTTCATACAAAATGCTGCTGCACTTCAGTATGTATTGGAATCCTCCTAATCCTATATAATAATTTGCTAGGATCTTTGTCAGAAGCCGACATGCGCAGTAGAGACTGCCCGAACGCACGGAATGCTAGCAGCACGGAATGCTGGGAGTACAGAATGCTGGGAGCACAAAATTCTAGGAGTTCTGTGCTGAGAGCACGGAATGCTGGGAGTTCTGTGCTGGTAGCATTCTGTGCGGAATGCTGGGAGTTCTGTGCTGGGAGCATTCTGTTCGGAATGCTGGGAGTTCTGTGCTGGGAGCATTCTGTGCGGAATGCTGGGAGTTCTGTGCTGGGAGCATTCTGTGCGGAATGCTGGGAGTTCTGTGCTGGAAGCATTCTGTGCGGAATGCTGGGAGTTCTGTGCTGGGAGCATTCTGTACGGAATGCTGGGAGTTCTGTGCTGGGAGCATTCTGTGCGGAATGCTGGGAGTTCTGTGCTGGGAGCATTCTGTGCGGAATGCTGGGAGTTCTGTGCTGGGAGCATTCTGTGCGGAATGCTGGGAGTTCTGTGCTGGAAGCATTCTGTGCGGAATGCTGGGAGTTCTGTGCTGGGAGCATTCTGTGCGGAATGCTGGGAGTTCTGTGCTGGGAGCATTCTGTGCGGAATGCTGGGAGTTCTGTGCTGGGAGCATTCTGTTCGGAATGCTGGGAGTTCTGTGCTGGGAGCATTCTGTGCGGAATGCTGGGAGTTCTGTGCTGGGAGCATTCTGTGCGGAATGCTGGGAGTTCTGTGCTGGGAGCGTTCTGTGTGGAATGCTGGGAGTTCTGTGCTGGGAGCATTCTGTGCTTTCGGACAGTCTCTACAGTGCATGACTGCAACGGTGGCAGGACGCAGAGGAGGACCGGCCTCTTAACATCTCCCGGACCTTGGCCCGTGTACACAGGCTTTTACACTAGTTTTTTATATTTCAATATAAATAGAATCCTGTATCTCTCTTGATATTCCACAATATTACAGTTTCATTTTTCTTCAAAGATTGCAAAACTCAACTGTATATTCTGGTTACATATTATTTTCTGATGATTTATTTCTTCACCATGTATTGTGTTTTATTATTTCAATAAAGCATTTGGAAAAAAAAACCACGTACAAGAAATAATATTCTCATTAGCGAATTTTCCTCAGAGAGCAAAATATTTCAAAACTAGTTTTAAAGCTCAAGTACACGGGCCAACGCTGGCGGCGCTGCAGTCATGCGCAGTACTGACTGACTGCGCCGCGGCTGATACGGAGCGGGGAGCTCCAAATTCAGACCGTAGTCCTCTCTAAGCACCTTCAATGTATCAGTTTCTTAAAAAAAAAAAAAAAAAGCTTATTCTAATACGAATTCCTGGACTTCATGCATCAAAGACCTCTCTAGCATTCAAGAGGTTAAATGCCCCATTTAGATCAGTGCACATTTTGGAAGTTGTTATGTGTCCTTTATGCATCCCTGTTAACTCTCCAGATGTGTCCCAGAGGCTCCAGTTTTTAGAGTAAATTACCAGATCTCGGGAACAGAGGCTGATTCTCAGATGGTGGTCAGTTTCTTATGGAAATTTGTCCACTTTTCTCCTTCCCACCCTTTTCTGCCCAATTCCCTCCCACTTCTCCTTCTCACCCTGTTCTGCCCACTTTTCCCCCTCTACTCATCCTTCCCACCCTATTCCTCCCACTTCCCACACACTTCTCCTCCTTCTAACCCTGCCCCCCCAACTTCCCTCCCACTTCTCCTCCTTCCCACCCTGTCCCTTCCACTTCCCACCCACTTCTCCTCCTTCTCACCCTGTTCCTCCCACTTCTCCTCCTTCCCACCTTGTTCCTCCCACTTCTCCTCCTTCTCACTCTGCTTCTCCCACTTCCCAACCACTTCTCCTCCTTCCCACCCTGTTCCTCCCACTTACCACCCACTTCTCCTCCTTCCCACCCTGTTCCTCCCACTTCCCTCCACTTCTCCTACTTCCCACCCTGTTCCTCCCACTTCCCCTCCCACTTCTCCTCCTTCCCACCCTGTTCCTCCCACTTCTCCTCCTTCCCTCCCTGTTCCTTACACTTCTCCTCCTTCCCACCCTGTTCCTTCCACTTCACTCCCACTTCTTCTTCTTCCCACCCTGTTCCTTACACTTCTCCTCCTTCCCACCCTGTTCCTTCCACTTCACTCCCACTTCTTCTTCTTCCCACCCTGTTCCTCCCACTTCCCTCCCACTTCTCCTCCTTCCCACCCTGTTCCTCCCACTTCTCCTCCTTCCCTCCCTGTTCCTTACACTTCTCCTCCTTCCCACCCTGTTCCTTCCACTTTTCCTCGTTCCCACCCTTTTCTGTCCACTTCCCTCCCATTTCTCCTCCTTCCACCCTGTTCCTCCCACTTCCCTCCCACTTCTCCTCCTTCCCACCCTGTTCCTCCAACTTCTCCTCCTTCCCACCCTGTTCCTCCCACTTTCCACCCTCTACTCCTCCTTCCCTCCCTGTTTCTTCCACTTCTCACCCACTTCTCCTCTTTCTTACCCTGTTCTGTTCACTTTTCCCCCTCTTCTCCTCCTTCTTATCATATTTCTCCCACTTCTCCTCCTTCTCTCCCTGTTCTGACCACCTCCCACGCACTTAGACAACCTCTGGCACGAAAAGGGTTAATCTATTATATAGCGCACAATATAAAAAAGTGTGCATTTGGTACACAGCCTGGCGATGTTGTAAACCATTTTATTTAAAATGAGAAAAAATGTGATCTATAATTACATATGAATGAAACATTTTCAGCAGTGGGAATACCTTTAACTCATCAAGGAATGCCCTGTAACACTGACACTCTGACTCAATGGGTTAATCCACCCGTACTGAAACAGGGAGAACCTAACAACATGGCCTGAGGACAGGGATGGGAACCATTGCAATAGAATAACTGTACACTAGGTGGCAGTATTGCTACCAGTTTAGTATTTCATAACTACAGTTTTAACATTAAAGGGATAGTAATATCTACATACCAAGTTGCTGATTATTCATTGTACCTTTTTACAACAAAATATACCTTTATAAGTGTCCATAATGTTGCACTCTTCATTTTATTTTAAAGTGTCCTTCTCCCACCTATGTCACACTGAATTCCCTCAGAGAAGAGAGCCGGTCCGGACGGACAGAGATGAGGGACAATCTTGTGTGAGCATAAGGAATACCCTGCTCCGCTTCATCAAGGGGAACAGCATTTTCATTATACCAGGGCTGGCCCAAGACATTGTGTTGCCTGGTTCCAAGGATGAAATGCTGCCCCCACCTCTACACACCAAAACCATGCCCAACAAAACACACCACATCCTTAATTATATTAACCCCTCTCCTGCCCCTAAAACCACATAGAACTGTAGTGTTTTGTTTTTTTTACACCCCTTGTACCTTTCTGCCCCTTGCCTTTTTACACCCCTTGTACCTCTTTCTCCCCCCTTGCCTTTTTACACCCCTTGTGCCTCTTTCTCCCCCCTTGCCTTTTTACACCCCTTGTGCCTCTTTTTTCCCTCTTTTCACCCCTTGCGCCTCTTTTTCACCCCTTGTGCCTCTCTTTTCCCCTCTTTTCATCCCTTGTGCCTCTTTTTCACCCCTTGTGCCTCTATTTTCCCCTCGTTTCACCCCTTGTGCCTATCTTTTCACCCCTTGTTTCTCTCTTTTCCTCTCTTTTCATCCCTTGTGCCTCTTTTTCACCCCTTGTGCCTCTATTTTCCCCTCTTTTCACCCCTTGTGCCCCTTTTTCACCCCTTGTGCCTCTCTTTCCCCTCTTTTCACCCCTTATGCCTCTTTTTCACTCCTTGTGCCTCTCTTTTCCTCTCTTTTCATCCCTTGTGCCTCTTTTTCACCCCTTGTGCCTCTGTTTTCCCCTCTTTTCACCCCTTGTGCCTCTTTTTCACCCCTTGTGCCTCTCTTTTCCCCTCTTTTCACCCCTTGTGCCTCTATTTTCCCCTCGTTTCACCCCTTGTGCCTATCTTTTCACCCCCTTGTTTCTCTCTTTTCCTCTCTTTTCATCCCTTGTGCCTCTTTTTCACCCCTTGTGCCTCTATTTTCCCCTCTTTTCACCCCTTGTGCCCCTTTTTCACCCCTTGTGCCCCTTTTTCACCCCTTGTGCCTCTCTTTCCCCTCTTTTCACCCCTTATGCCTCTTTTTCACTCCTTGTGCCTCTCTTTTCCTCTCTTTTCATCCCTTGTGCCTCTTTTTCACCCCTTGTGCCTCTGTTTTCCCCTCTTTTCACCCCTTGTGCCTCTCTTTTCACCCATTGTGCCTCTTTTTCACCCCTTGTGCCTCTCTTTTCCCCTCTTTTCACCCCTTTGTGCCTCTTTTTCACCCCCTCGTGCCTCTCTTTTCCCCTCTTTTCACCCCTTGTGCCTCTCTTTTCCTCTCTTTTCACCCCTTGTGCCTCTGTTTTCAACCCTTGTGCCTCTTTTCCCCTCTTTTCACCCCTTGTGCCTCTCTTTTCACCCCTTATGCCTCTTTCTCCCCCCCTTGCCTGTTTTTCTTCTTCTTCGCTCTCTCTCTTCTCCTTCTGGCTCTGCCTCTTGATTTTTACTCAGTCTCCCCACTGTTCCACACTGATGACAGCTGGGACTGTGTCACATACGGAACTGCAGCATGCTGCATGCTGGGATTTTCTGTCAGTCTGGGGAGCCAGTTTTAAACTTGCATTGGCCTCCGAAAAGAGGAAGAAAACCCCGGCAAGCTCCACACAGCGTCTCCGAATGTAACACGGTCCCAGCCGTCATCAGTTGCCGGCAGTGGGAAGATGCTGCTCGTAAAATATCATACCTTGGGGTGGCAAATTGCCGCCCCTGCAGAGTGACACCTGGGTCCATGGCCCCACCGGGACCCATGTAAGGGCCGGCCCTGCATTATACTGATAGACACAGGATTGATCTGTCCGGTAAACCGACCGGCTTTTACACCTGAGGGGAGGCAGCATGATGTAAGGCAAAGGGATGGGAGGGGGAAATAAAGAACACAACATGAAGGACACTTAGAAAGGTACGTTTTGTTATTAAAAAAGTAAAGTATAATGAATAATTGACAATGACTTAATATCAAGACATTATTATCTCTTAATAACTTCCGAATAAAGTAAATGTCGTAATACTACACTTAATTAACTCAGCATAGGGAACAGAGGAAAAGGCCATAAATTCTCACTAATTTTAATGCGACTTTAAAATGTAACTGTTACTTTGTAAAAAAAAAAAAAGGGTGATTTTGAAACGTGGGTCCGAAATCACCCATATTTATGATAGCGAGTTGTTTACATACCCATGCAGGTTCATATGCCTAGCTGAGCATCTATAACCAATACTTTGAACATGTAAATTGCTTTTTGTTGTTGGTCTCCCTAAAATATGGTGACCAGACCTCATTTAAAGGAATAGTAATACGTCAGTTTTACTATCCCCTATTTTGTAGCCCTTGAGAAACTGAATTAAACAAACCCAGTGGCATCTCTCAAACCTTTATGGTTTGAGAGATATCCTCTTTCAAAGTTCCCTCTCCGCTGATGTCAGCGTTCTAGCTGACTGCAGGGGAATCCGGTCCAGAGCCGAGATCGCATTATAGAAGAAGAAATTCTTTACTGAAATGGTCTTCTATGTGTGCTTGCAA
>CM074718.1:16955941-17206678 GCA_037306005.1 Rhinophrynus dorsalis
CACCTTAGTACATCTCCCCTGTAGTCTATAACTAAATATCTCCTATAGAATAACATAGGAACTGGAGAGTTTATCTCAGTGGAGAAGTTATCTCCTCTTTATCACACCTTAGTACATCTCCCCTGTAGTCTATAACTAAATATCTCCTATAGAATAACATAGGAACTGGAGAGTTTATCTCAGTGGAGAAGTTATCTCCTCTTTATCACACCTTAGTACATCTCCCCTGTAGTCTAGAACTAAATCTCTCCCATATAATAACAAAGGAACTGGAGAGTTTATCACACTGGAGAAGTTATCTCCTCTTTATCACACCTTAGTACATCTCCCCTGTAGTCTATAACTAAAGATCTCCCATATAATAACAAAGGAACTGGAGAGTTCAGTCACAGACTGAAGGTAGAGAGCATTCATATCACTGATAGACCGTCACAGCTAACGTCTTTTCTTTCAGAACACATTTAAATAGTTGTACATACTTTCTATTTATATTATGTATATATTGTATACTCTAATATTTATTTTTTTCCTTTGTATTTTTGTCTTACAGCTGTGTATGTACAAGACTGGTTACCATATAGTTGTGCCTCCACCTAGATTGCTGCAGTGAGGACAGAATTACAGCTACTGGACTTAATGTCTGCTTCAGCAGATGCGATCACTCACTCCACTATGTGGCCTATGTATACGTGTTGTGTTTGTTGGTCATTGTTAATAAAGGGATCAGGAGATTCTGTGCATATTTTCATTGCCTTTTCCAATAAACAAGCGCTGTTTGAAAGCTCTAGTTTATTTTTAACTTTTTCCATTTTAATTCTGCTATATATGAAAATTTGGCCTACCAACTTACACAGGTAACAACCATTCAACTGCAATATCGATGGACAACAAATTTAAATAAAACTCGATTGTGAGAGAGAAAGAAAGCACCATAGTTTTGACATAGTTAAGATGGGCAAAAGTGAAGCTGAAGTGTAGTTTAGGGAGTATTTTAGGTTCTCTGTGTCAGGGGAGTCTAGGGGACTCTGGGGGAGTGTGAATGGAGAAAAAGAGATTTACCCAAAATACCCCAAATTCTTTTTTGACTGAGACAGGCAGGGGATCCAGTTTCATTCCTGAGCTGACTGTTCTCTATGATAGGGGAGTGTGGGGTTGTGTGAAGGGAGAAAGGATATTTACCCCAAATACCCCAAGCTCTTTTGTGACTCAAAGGAGACAGGCAGGTGATCCAAGTTCCTTCCTTATCTGGCTGAGCCTCTTTCACTGACTAACTGACAGAATGTTTAGCAGACTTACAGACAAGTTCAACTGACGCTGACTCCTTCAACAGCTAAAAGAGGAGCCAGCATATGTAGTAAGGTCTGTTGTGATCTATACTGTAACAGATAAAGACTGCAATTACATTGGAAGAAAGAAAAAGCAGGGGCTGAAATCCACAACACACTAGTTACAGGCTAATTGAGGAAGAATCAGCTGCATGTGGAATGTGTTGTTGTAGTTTTTATTGTAGACAGTGATAGGGATAATTAGTCAAAAATCCTATATAATAATTGGCTAAAATGTGTGTAACGACAAAGTAATGTGCAGTAGAGACTGCGGCGCGTGCTGCAGTCATGCGCAGTAGAAACTGCCTGCACCGCAGCTGATACAGAGCTGGATGCTCTAAAGGAGCGTCCAGTTCTGTATCAGCCGCGGAGCGTGCAGTCTCTACTGTGCATGACTGCCCCGCGACCGGCTGGCAGTGGCACTGTGGCCCGTGTAATGGGCTCTTCAACTAGTATAGATATAAATTAAAAATAGTTTGACTTATACCCCAGAGACAGATACCCTGACATGAGCTGCGACTGGCACAAAGAGATAATAGAAGAGATACAGTATTTTGTAAAGGGGACGACATCACGCATCACAACATCACGACATCAGTTTTGTTGTGTATTTCATTGTTAAAATACAAACTAGTTTAATCATGTCCAGGAAACGTATTAGGGATGGAGTAGCATTGCAGGGAGATGGTAGTAAAGTGGTAGTCCAAAAACTGACTGCAGCCATGGTTGTTGTATGGTTGATGATGATGATCCTTCACTTCCTGAGTCTGTTGGTCAAAACCACATAAAAAAGTTCTACCACCAATAATATCAATAAACCATCTAAGAACACTGAAGATGGCAACAAGTCACATTGTAGTGTTGATGGCATAGCGGAGTAAGGTGTAGCAGTTCTCCTAACTGCTGATGCTGACACTGAGACTGAAAGTAGCAGTGACAGTGGTGTAACTATAGGGGTAGCAGGGGTGGCAACCGTGACCGGGCCTGTCACTCCAGGGGCCCTGCTGCCCCCTGTGACCCCCTCCTTCTGGCGCCGCAAGCTCCCTCCTGTGCTCTAGTAATGCAGAGCGCTGGGAGATGACATCATCTCCCAGCGCTCTGCATTACAGAAGAGGACAGACTGGGAGCACGTCACACCAGCCCGCCTCTCCTGCCACCCCACTGGACCACCAGGGATTGGGAGGTAGGAAATGGAGGCATTGTGGAGGGCCCGGGGGCCAATGTGTTTGGGGGTTGGGGGGGGCTCATGGCACTTCTTGCACCAGGACCCGGACCGTTCTAGTTACGTCTCTGAGCAGTGAACATTATGAAAATTGCTCTAAGGGGAAAAGGGAACATTAAATTGGTTAGGACTTCAAAAAAGCCTAGAGGAATATAAAAGTAGTGGGGAAGAGGCACCAGGCGATGCTGAAGATGACTTAATTACTGATGATGATGTTGATCTACAATATATCCCTCTAGCCCTCTCCTCTTGCTCACATACACATGAAGTTGAGAGTCACAGAGATGAGGACATGGCCAGACAATTAGCTGAAAGGAAAAGGCTCAGTCTTCCGCCACTGAAAAGGAACACTGTGCCTGTTAATAAACCTTTTGAAAAATCAATTGGAAAGTCTGATTTTGGACCAGTAAAGATGCCTAAAAATATGCAATCTTCCTGTCAGTCATCATTAGCATTGTCACTGCATCCAAGTCCAAACCCAACCAGCCACACATTCTTGTTGAATAATCAGCAGCAACACAGATCATCAACATCCCCAACCCTAGCTATAATGAGTGTTTCTGTTGCTGTTGGAAGTACAGCACCATTGACACCTACAATTGCAACATCTAGCAGTAGTAGCACCTCAGGAGCTCCGCAGTCTATCAAGTCCATAGTATGGACATACTTCACACACAATCTAAAAGCTAAACATTTTACTAATTGTTTTATTTGTAAGAAGCATGTGAGCAGGGGGGAAAACACTTCACACCTAAGCACCTCCTCACTGTGATTCCACCTGAAGAACAGCCACAGGTCGGATTGTGGAACAAACCATCACCATGTCAGAGGAGCTACAACTAGCAGCAGTAGAAGCACTTTTAAAAGATCATGGTGCTCTGGGCAACAAAATAGTAGTGCTGCGGATGTGTCATTGAGTGTGTCATTTCCTTAATTTACACTAACACCCATTGCTCCTGCTAGTGTTCTGCAAATGCAAGACATGGAGGAGTATGACTTTGGGATTGTTGGAGGAGAGGGCAAGAGTCTTAGGGCTAGATTTAAAGGTTTGCGTTAAGCCAGCCGCTAAGTAAAAAAGGCACATCGGCCGCAAATAACACATGATTTACAGCAGATTTAAAGGTATGAGTACAAGAATAGCTATCGAGTGCAGACACAACAAAAACATGCAGCACAAAAACCTGTGTCACACCGTGCATCCCAAACACCCATTAAAACACAACTTAAGTCAAAATGTAACATTACGGTATCATGGTGCCCGTGATTGCTGCCTTTTCCTGTCAGTTATCTGTTAAGGCTCTCCATTGGCTGCCTGTCCTGTATCCGCCCAGTATTGCCTACTTAGACTGGGTCCTGGCACCCTTTGGTTGCCCTTTCGTGGTGTCTCTATGTCTGTAGCCACCTGCATCCTGTTCCTGCGTTCCCTGGGCCTTTGCTGCATACACCACCTTCCAGATTCCATCTGCTTACCTGCCTGACAGCCTCCTCTGCTGAAGTGGTTCCTGCCTCCATTCCTGATCCGGTTTGGGTTGACGTTCCTGCTTCCATTGCTGATCCGGTCAACTGCCGTTACTGTTCCAGCTTCCTGTCCCGGCCTAGCTGTTTGTTCCTGCTTCTGGAGAGTGTGCAGCGTGTTCCGTCCTCATGTCGCCTGGGCAACATTTTCATCCCTGAGTATCATTGTGTACTCCAGTATGCGGGTACTGGTTCGCTCCATATATCACCGGTTGCTTGCTCCTTCCCATACAGCACTGGTAGTGTCATTGTAAACTCTAGTACGTGGCTACTGGTTGGCTCCATATATCACCGGTTGCTTGCTACTTCCTATACAGCACCGGCAGTGTCATTGTGTACTCCAGTACGCAAGTACTAGTTCGCTCCATCTATCACCAGTTGCTTTCTCCTTCCCATATAGCACCGGCAGTGTCATTGTGTACTCCAGTACGCAAGTACTAGTTCGCTCCATCTATCACCAGTTGCTTTCTCCTTCCCATATAGCACCGGCAGTGTCATTGTGTACTCCAGTACGCGAATACTAGTTCGCTCCATCTATCACCGGTTGCTTTCTCCTTCCCATATAGCACCGGTAGTATCATTGTGTACTCTAGTACGCGGGTACTGGTTCGCTCCATATTTCACCGGTTGCTTGCTGCTTCTCCTACAGCACCGGTAGTGTCTTGTGTACTCCAGTAAGCGCGTACTGGTTTGCTCCATATATCACCGGCTGCTTGCCGTTTCCCATACAGCACCGGTAGTGTCAATTATGTACTCCAGTACGCGGGTACTGGTTCGCTCCATAGATCACCGGTTGCTTGCTGCTTTCCCTACAGCACCGATAGTGTCATTGTGTAGTCCAGTATGCAGGTGCTGGTTTGCTCCTTATTCACCGGCTGCTCACTACACCTATACGCACCGGTAGGCCTCTGTGTAGTCCAGTTGTGCGACTGGTTTGCTCCACCTCTTCTCAGTCGCTGAGGCCACTTTTGCTCTTGCACCAGTACTTGTCACCTCTCGGCCCAAGGCTGCCTTACCCGGTATATTGGCAGGGCCGGTAGAGCCTTCTCTCTCGTTGTACCAGTCTCCAGGCTGCCTTGCCCGGTATATTGGCAGGGCCGGTAGAGCCTTCTCTCTCGTTGTACCAGTCTCCAGGCTGCCTTGCCCGGTATATTGGCAGGGCCGGTAGAACCTTCTCTCTCGTTGTACCAGTCTCCTGGCTGCCTTGCCTGGTATATTGGCAGGGCTGGTACAGCCTCCTCTCTCGTTGTACCAGTCTCCTGGCTGCCTTGCCCGGTATATTGGCAGGACTGGTAGAGCCTTCTCTCTCATTGTACGAGTCTCCTGGCTGCCTTGCCCGGTATATTGGCAGGACTGGTAGAGCCTTCTCTCTCATTGTACCAGTCTCCTGGCTGCCTTGCCCAGTATATTGGCAGGGCTGGTACAGCCTCCTCTCTCGTTGTACCAGTCTCCTGGCTGCCTTGCCCAGTATATTGGCAGGGCTGGTACAGCCTCCTCTCTCGTTGTACCAGTCTCCTGGCTGCCTTGCCCGGTATATTGGCAGGGCCGGTAGAGCCTCCTCTCTCGTTGTACCAGTCTCCTGGCTGCCTTGTCCGGTATATTGGCAGAGCCGGTAGAGACTTCTCTCTAGCTGTACCAGTCTCCAGGCTGCCTTTCCCGGTATATTGGCAGGGCTGGTAGAGCCTTCTCTCTAGCTGTACCAGTCTCCAGGCTGCCTTTCCCGGGATATATTGGTAAGGCCGGTAGAGCCTAGTTCCATATTGTGCCTGTGCTAGGCTGCCTTACCCGGTATTGGCAAGGTCGGTAGAGCCTCTCTTGTATTATTCACCATACCACTGATCACTATTGCTTTGTACTATTACGTGTTGATATATGTGTATTGACAAACCCGTGAGGGTTTTCTTTCAACTTTCAATAAAGTTGTGTTTTTATCTTAACTCTGTGTCTGAGAGTCAAAACAAACCGTGACAGTACGGCTACTGTTGGATAGCAACCCTGATAAATGCACAAACAAAATTCAAACCCACAGCCAATCCCAAGGCCCCAAAGTAGCAAAAATGATAAAATACACTTATATATACCCCAAAATAATGGTCACACCTTGTCTGTGTTTCAAGTTTTGGCGAGTTAGATCACAGGACCCAGGAGCGGAGGATAGCGTTTAGAGTGAGGGAGAGAGGAGCTTACATTGGAGGCAGAAGGAGTTTTGATGTTGGAGTTTGGAGAGGAGAGATCAGCACTTAAATAAACACATATCACACTTTTGCACATATCACATACACCCATACAAACACATACACATACATACACATAGGTTTTTTTTACACTTTTTTTAAACTTTATTTTTACAGTGTGAATCTGTGAGTGGAAGAGAGTGACAAAGAGTGAGTGGGATCGAGAGTAGTGGAGGAGGAGGAAGTAGAGCAGGACATCCCTGTTGAGAGTAGGGGTGGGAGAGGGAGATACGCAGGGTGGAGGGGGACCAGGCCCAGAAGAGGACACACAGAGGACAGGGGCAGAACCTACAGTGGGACAAGGGGTACATAGTGGGGACCACCATACACAGGCAGGGGCAGCGCAGACAGGGCAGTCTGGTTCTGACTCCTAGCAGGCTGGAGTGGAGGAGGAGAGGATCAGGGATCCCCGTTATACTGAGGAGAACAGGGCCCTCGTGGAGGCTGTGCTGGAGAGGGACACCATCCTGTTACAGAGGGAGAGGGTCTCTGGCCTGGCTGCGAGGAAGAAGGCTGCCTGGAACCAAATCTGCAGGTAAGTCAATGCGGTGGCCACTTGCAGACGGGAAGTGGACTCAGTGAAAAAAGAGATGGGGTGACTGCAAGAGGCAGGACAAGAAGAAAATGGGGGATGCCGCCCTGCATGCCCAAGGCACCAGAGGTGCTCCCCCTGTCCCTATCACCTTCAGTGGATGGGAGGAGAGGCTGCAGCAGACCTTGTCGTCTACGCTGATTGAGGGGGTCCCTGGAGGGTCTGACACTGGGGATGAGAGGATCCTCCATACTACCGGTAAGTGCATCAGCCCATAACCACACACCACATCAAACCACACAATCATCACACACAAACACATTAAGTCCCAACATTTGTCCATCATTCAACCACGCAACTGCACCAACACAGCACCCTGAGGTTTAAAACAGGATGCAAGACAAGGACAAATATCAAGGCTCAAGAAAGCCCAAACCTGTCCAACTCCCTGGTTAACCCTCATGTTGCTGTGCTGATCACACACAATACACACAAACCATGCTCATAAAAGTGTGGTATGTTAAACATCAGAACTGCTCCAACACAATGTCACCCATGTACCCACAGGGAAACCAGAACATAACCCCTTGAGTGCTAGAGGGATTATCAATGCATCGCTCAACAATGCATTGAAAACCCCTCAGGTACTCAAAGAGTTAACCAGAGAAAAACCACAAGTCGATAGGCTAACGATTGCACGCTACACAGGACATTCACTAAGCGGTGAAAAAGAGATGATGGAGAGAAATGAACACTTACATACCCTCACTTCACCAATCCCAATGTTGGTCTATGGAGAATATTCAATAACATGAATCAAGTTGCAAAGGTCACATTGTATAGACTCCACAGAACACATTGGAAATGGGGAAATGAGATCACTGGAGAAGTCATCATGTTCAGTTAACCAGGTCTACTTCACCGCTTACTGAATAACAAAATGGATGGAGCAAGTCACAAATCACAGTGCCAATGAGAATAACTGGTTGTATGTGCAACACACAGGCCTAAAACAACTCCATAGCATTAAAGATGAAAAAGCAGGCCTTGTGTTGTGTATGCAATCGTTTACTCGATTAACCTGAAATTATATATATCACATTTGATTCACATATGGATCCTCAGGAGTGCTGATGCCATGGATAGATGGTACACCAGCCACTATTTGCAGGATACATATGTGAACCAAATATGAACCATTGTAGTTTGGTCAACAACAAGCAATGAATTATGGATATCTATGATTGAGTATGGCTGCCTCACTCAGAAGGATGGATGGGTTCATCCAGAAAAAAACACGGGCCTCAATCAAAGATATCCTTCAATACTGGCTTGATTGTTGGCCTTCAGGACAGACCTCATGCAGGGCCGACGCTATCATTAAGGCAGGACAGGCAGCTGCCTTAGTGCGCTGCAATGGAAGGGCGCCGAAAAGGGGGAAGCTGGGAATTTTTTAAATTTTTTTAAAATATATATATATATCTGCCGCGAGGGATTGCTGATTTACACTACCAAGCGCTCCCTCGCAGCATCTATGTGACACTCACAATGCAGAGCGACCCAGGCTCTGTAGTAATACAGAGCGCTGGGAGATGACATTATCTCCCAGCGCTCTGCATTACTGAGAACAGCGCGCAGGAGCTTTAGCTCTGTGCCGAAGGAGGCACAGAGCTCTCTTATGGCATGCCGCTAGGTTACCAGGGACTCAAGGTAGGGGATCAAGGGGCATGTGGAGATGAAGGGGGCATTGTGGAGATGAAGGGGCATTATGGAGATGAAGGGAGCATTGCAGAAGGGGCAATGTGGAGATGAAGGGAACATTGCGGAAGGGGCATTGTCGAGATGAAGGTGCATTGAGGAAGGGGCATTGTGGAGATGAAGGGAGCATTGTGGAAGGGGCAGTGTGGAGATGAAGGGGGCATTGTGGAAGGGGCAATGTGGAGATGAAGGGAGCATTGACGAAGGGGCATTGTGGTGATGAAGGGGCATTGTGGAGATGAAGGGAGCATTGTGGAGATGAAGGGGCATGTGGAGATGAAGGGGGCATTGTGGAGATGAAGGGGCATTATGGAGATGAAGGGAGCATTGCAGAAGGGGCAATGTGGAGATGAAGGGAGCATTGCGGAAGGGGCATTGTCGAGATGAAGGTGCATTGAGGAAGGGGCATTGTGGAGATGAAGGGAGCATTGTGGAAGGGGCAGTGTGGAGATGAAGGGGGCATTGTGGAAGGGGCAATGTGGAGATGAAGGGAGCATTGATGAAGGGGCATTGTGGTGATGAAGGGGCATTGTGGAGATGAAGGGAGCATTGTGGAGATGAAGGGGCATTGTGGAAGGGGCATTGTGGAGATAAAGGGGCATTGTGGAGATGAAGGGAGCATTGTGGAAGGGGAAATGTGGAGATAAAGGGGCATTGTGGAGGGGGCATTATGGAGATGAAGGGGCATTGTGGAAGGGGCATTGTGGAGATGAAGGGAGCACTGTGGAAGGGGCAATGTGGAGATGAAGGGGCCAATGTGGAGATGAAGGGAGCATAATGGAAGGGGCAATGTGGAGATGAAGGGAGCATTGTGGAGACGAAGGGACAATGTGGAGATGAAGGGGCATTGTGGAGATGAATGGGGCAATGTGGAGATGAAGGGGCAATGTGGAGATGAAGGGAGCATTGTGGAAGGGGCATTGTGGAGATGAAGGGGCAATGTGGAGATGAAGGGGCATTGTGGAGATGAAGGGGCAATGTGGAGATGAAGGGGCATTGTGGAAATGAAGGGGGCATTATGGAAGGGGCAATGTGGAGATGAAGGGAGAATTGTGGAAGGGGCAATGTGGAGGTGGGTGGGGGCAGGGGATTGTGGCAAGGTCGGGGGAGCAGGGGATTGTGTCCGAGTCAGAGGGGGGGGCATCAAAATGCACCTTCGCCTGTGTATACAAAAATCCTTGCACCGGCCCTGACCTCATGGACGGGATCCTGTCAAGTAAATCAGTCTCTGATTGCAAGGGTGGTATCCCATGCTTCATAATGCAATGCATAGGATACCATCATGACAACCAGAGAGTGACATGTAAAATAATACAAAATCTTGCATTGTACGGGATTAACTGATAACATAGGGATGAATCTCACTGCAGATCTGTTAAAAAAAAAGATATGTACAAAAAGAAAAACGGTCAAATATGTATGTGGATATATACCTTACAAATATGTCCCAACAAGATGTGAACTCAGAGATCAGTTCAGTACATGTGATTGCCTTACTGGTCATATATGTTCACCCATCACAAACTAACATTTATTGATATCATCATAATACACGTACCTAGTATATTCCACCGTACTTATATGGGATATATGAGATATGTTTGTATTCATGGTATCAATAAAAGTTAGTTTGTGATGGGTTCACATATATAGGCAGCAAGACAATCACATGTACTGAACGGATCTCTGAGTTCATATCTAGTAAGGATATGTTTGTACCCATGTGAAAGTTACATATCCACATACATATCAGACCATATTCCTTTCTGTGTACCTTGCACGGGATGGCAATGGTTAATTTCACCTTGATGTAATATTGTAGGCATTGTAAAAAGATGTGGATCCTTGTTAGTCCTATCCCTCCTACCCTCATGGTTAGACAGATATTGCTTTATGTGACAGCTGAAGATATCCTTCATTTGACCACACGGAGGCTCTTCAGCAGAGCAAATATTGCCCCATTTGGAGATGAATACGTCTTTGGAATGCTCTACAAAGTGTGCCTGGTTTGCAAGCATACTCTGTGGACCATTGCAATGAAATTTGAAAGGAAAAATATATGATGTAAGGTTTCTCCCCCGAGTAAAACAACGTTATCTCTACTGCTGAAAGGTGTTGTATTCCAAAAGTCTCACAGCTCAAACTTGAACATTTCAGGGGCAATATCCCAGTGACAAGCCAAAATATGTGAGAGGCTCTGAGCACAAACAAAAGCACAATGGCCTGTTCTCTAGCTAGTCACCGCTCAAGAGCATCACATTTTAGCCCTCTAGAGCCATCACAGGGGAGAAATTTCCACATACATATCAGAC
The DNA here is from genome assembly GCA_037306005.1 of Rhinophrynus dorsalis. NCBI lineage: Eukaryota > Metazoa > Chordata > Amphibia > Anura > Rhinophrynidae > Rhinophrynus > Rhinophrynus dorsalis. Next base: position 16,966,840 of record CM074718.1, read on the forward strand.
TAATCCCGCCCATAAGGCAGTCCAGTACCAAAATGATGGGCAATTCCTCTCTGCACAGAAAAACCAGCTAACCCCAGATGTACATTTCCACCTTATTTGGACCTCATCAATGAGGTGCAGCTGTCTTCCCTAGGCACTGAGAGCAAGGGGTCCACGTCTGGATTACCCTTTACATTTAGGGAGAGACCCTAAGTGTTTCGCAGAAACAAGCCAAAAGATGTGAGAGGCTCTAAGCACAAACAAAAGCACAATGGCCTGTTCTACGGCTAGGCACCGCTCAAGAGCATCACATTTTAGCTCTCTAGTGCCATTACAGAGGAGACATTTCCACATAAATATCAGACTAATCCCACCCATAAGGGCAGTCCAGTACCAACTTGATGGGCAAGTCCTTTCTGCGCAGAAAAAACAGCTAACCCCAGATGTACGTTTCGGCCTTCTTTGGGCTGCGTCAGTGAGATGCATCTGGCTTCCCTAGACACTGAGAGCAAGGGGCCCACATCTGGATTACCCTTTACACTTAGGAAGAGACCCTAAGTGTTTCACAGAAACAAGCCAAAAGATATGAGAGGCTCTTAGCACAAACAAAAGCACAATGGCCTGTCCTCTGACTAGTCACCACTCAAGCCCATCATGTTTTAGCTCTCTAGTGCCATTACAGAGGAGAAATTTCCACATACATATTAGACTAATCCTGCTCATAATGGTGGTCTAGTACCAAAATGATGGGCAAGTCCCCTCGGCACAGAAAAAAAACAGCTAACCCCAGCTGTACATTTTAGCCTTATTTGGGCCACCTTAGTACAGTGGAGCTGGCTTCCCTAAGCACTGAGAACAAGGGGTCCACATCTGGATTACCCCTTTACACTTAGGGAGAGACCCTAACTGTTTTGCAGAAACAAGCCAAAAGATGTGAGAGGCTCTGAGTATGAACAAAAGCACAATGGCCTGTTCTCCAGCTAGTCACCACTCAAGAGCATCACATTTTAGCTCTCTAGTGCCATTACAGAGGAGAAATTTCCACATACATATCAGACTAATCCCGCCCATAAGGTGGTCCAGTACCAAAATGATGGGTAATTCCCCTCTGCACGGAAAAACCAGCTAACCCCAGATGTACGTTTAAGCCTTATTTTGGGCCATGTCAATGAGGTGCATCTGGCTTCCCTAGGCTCTGAGAGCAAGGGATCCACATCTGGATTACCCTTTACGCTTAGGAAGAAACCCTAAGTGTTACGCAGAAACAAGCCAAAAGATGTGAGAGGCTTTGAGCACGAACAAAAGCACAATGGCCTGTTCTCCAGCTAGTCACGGCTCAAGAGCATCACATTTTAGCTCTCTAGTGCCATTACAGAGGAGAAATTTCCACATACATATCAGACTAATACCGCCCATAAGGGTGGTCCAGTACCAACATGACGGGCAAGTCCCCTCTGCACAGAAAAACCAGGTAACCCCATACATATGTTTTGGCTGTATTTGGGCCTCATCAGTGAGGTGCATCTGGCTTCCCTAGACACTGAGAGCAAGGGGCCCACATCTGGATTACCCTTTACACTTAGGCAGAAACCCTAAGTGTTTCGCAGAAACAAGCCAAAAGATGTGAGAGGCTCTGAGCACAAACAAAAGCACAATGGCCTGTTCTCCAGCTAGTCACCGCTCAAGAGCATCACATTTTAGCTCTCTAGTGCCATTACAGAGGAGAAATTTCCACATACATATCATACTAATCCCGCCCATAAGGTGGTCCAGTACCAAAATGATGGGCAATTCCCCTCTGCATGGAAAAAACAGCTAACCCCAGACATACGTTTCGGCCTTATTTGAACTGCGTCAGTGAGGTGCATCTGGCTTCCCTAGACACTGAGAGCAAGGGGCCCACATCTGGATTACCCTTTACACTTAGGGAGAGACCCTAAGTGTTTCACAGAAGCAAGCCAAAAGATGTGAGAGGCTCTAAGCATGAACAAAACACAATGGCCTGTTCTCCGGTTAGTTACCACTCAAGAGCATCACATTTTAACTGTCTAGTGCCATTACAGAGGAGAAATTTCCACATACATATCAGACTAATCCCGTCCATAAGGGCAGTCCAGTACCAACACAATGGGCAAGTCCCCTCTGCACAGAAAAAACACCTAACCCCAGACATACGTTTCGGCCTTATTCGAGCTGCGTCAGTGAGGTGCATCTGGCTTCCCTAGACACTGAGAGCAAGGGGCCCACATCTGGATTACCCTTTACACTTAGGCAGCAACCTTAAGTGTTTCGCAGAAACAAGCCAAAAGATGTGAGAGGCTCTGAGCACGAACAAAAGCACAATGGCATGTTCTCCAGCTAGTCACCGCTCAAGAGCATCACATTTTAGCTCTCTAGTGCCATTACAGAGGAGAAATTTCCACATACATATCAGACTAATCCCGCCCATAAGGTGGTCCAGTACCAAAATGATGGGTAATTCCCCTCTGCACGGAAAAAACAGCTATCCCCAGATGTACGTTTCAGCCTTATTTGGGCCGTGTAAATGAGGTGCATCTGGCTTCCCTAGTCACTGAGAGCAAGGGGTCCACATCTGGATTACCCTTTACGCTTAGGAAGAAACCCTAAGTGTTACGCAGAAACAAGCCAAAAGATGTGAGAGGCTCTGAGCACAAACAAAAGCACAATGGCCTGTTCTCCAGCTAGTCACCACTCAAGAGCATCACATTTTAGCTCTCTAGTGCCATTACAGAGGAGAAATTTCCACATACATATCAGACTAATCCCGCCCATAAGGTGGTCCAGTACCAAAATGATGGGTAATTCCCCTCTGCACGGAAAAACCAGCTAACCCCAGATGTACGTTTAAGCCTTATTTTGGGCCATGTCAATGAGGTGCATCTGGCTTCCCTAGGCTCTGAGAGCAAGGGATCCACATCTGGATTACCCTTTACGCTTAGGAAGAAACCCTAAGTGTTACGCAGAAACAAGCCAAAAGATGTGAGAGGCTTTGACCACGAACAAAAGCACAATGGCCTGTTCTCCAGCTAGTCACCACTCAAGAGCATCACATTTTAGCTCTCTAGTGCCATTACAGAGGAGAAATTTCCACATACATATCAGACTAATACCGCCCATAAGGGTGGTCCAGTACCAACATGACGGGCAAGTCCCCTCTGCACAGAAAAACCAGGTAACCCCATACGTATGTTTTGGCTGTATTTGGGCCTCATCAGTGAGGTGCATCTGGCTTCCCTAGACACTGAGAGCAAGGGGCCCACATCTGGATTACCCTTTACACTTAGGCAGAAACCCTAAGTGTTTCGCAGAAACAAGCCAAAAGATGTGAGAGGCTCTGAGCACAAACAAAAGCACAATGGCCTGTTCTCCAGCTAGTCACCGCTCAAGAGCATCACATTTTAGCTCTCTAGTGCCATTACAGAGGAGAAATTTCCACATACATATCATACTAATCCCGCCCATAAGGTGGTCCAGTACCAAAATGATGGGCAATTCCCCTCTGCATGGAAAAAACAGCTAACCCCAGACATACGTTTCGGCCTTATTTGAACTGCGTCAGTGAGGTGCATCTGGCTTCCCTAGACACTGAGAGCAAGGGGCCCACATCTGGATTACCCTTTACACTTAGGGAGAGACCCTAAGTGTTTCACAGAAGCAAGCCAAAAGATGTGAGAGGCTCTAAGCATGAACAAAACACAATGGCCTGTTCTCCGGTTAGTTACCACTCAAGAGCATCACATTTTAACTGTCTAGTGCCATTACAGAGGAGAAATTTCCACATACATATCAGACTAATCCCGTCCATAAGGGCAGTCCAGTACCAACACAATGGGCAAGTCCCCTCTGCACAGAAAAAACACCTAACCCCAGACATACGTTTCGGCCTTATTCGAGCTGCGTCAGTGAGGTGCATCTGGCTTCCCTAGACACTGAGAGCAAGGGGCCCACATCTGGATTACCCTTTACACTTAGGCAGCAACCTTAAGTGTTTCGCAGAAACAAGCCAAAAGATGTGAGAGGCTCTGAGCACGAACAAAAGCACAATGGCATGTTCTCCAGCTAGTCACCGCTCAAGAGCATCACATTTTAGCTCTCTAGTGCCATTACAGAGGAGAAATTTCCACATACATATCAGACTAATCCCGCCCATAAGGTGGTCCAGTACCAAAATGATGGGTAATTCCCCTCTGCACGGAAAAAACAGCTATCCCCAGATGTACGTTTCAGCCTTATTTGGGCCGTGTAAATGAGGTGCATCTGGCTTCCCTAGGCACTGAGAGCAAGGGGTCCACATCTGGATTACCCTTTACGCTTAGGAAGAAACCCTAAGTGTTACGCAGAAACAAGCCAAAAGATGTGAGAGGCTTTGAGCACGAACAAAAGCACAATGGCCTGTTCTCCGGCTAGTCACGGCTCAAGAGCATCACATTTTAGCTCTCTAGTGCCATTACAGAGGAGAAATTTCCACATACATATCAGACTAATGCCACCCATAAGGTGGTCCAGTACCAAAATGATGGGCAACTCCCCTCTGCACGGAAAAACCAGCTAAACCCAGATGTACGTTTCAGCCTTATTTGGGCCGTGTCAATGAGGTGCATCTGGCTTCCCTAGGCACTGAGAGCAAGGGGTCCATATCTGGATTACCCTTTACGCTTAGGAAGAAACCCTAAGTGTTACGCAGAAACAAGCCAAGCTAGTTACCGCTCAAGAGCATCACATTTTAGCCCTCTAGTACCATTACAGAGGAGAAATTTTCACATACATATCAGACTAATCCCACCCATAAGGGCGGCCCAGTACCAAAATGATGGACAAGTGCCCTCTGCACAGAAAAACCAGCTAACCCTAAATGTACATTTCAAACCTATTTGGGCCTCATCAGTGAAGTGCAGCTGGATTCCCTAGGCACTGATAGCAAGGGGTCCACGTCTGGATTACCCTTTACACTTAGGGAGAGACCCTAAATGTTTCGCAGAAACAAGCCAAAAGATGTGAGAGGCTCTGAGCACGAACAAAAGCACAATGGCCTGTTCTCCGGCTAGTCACCGCTCAAGAGCATCACATTTTAGCTCTCTAGTGCCATTACAGAGGAGACATTTCCACATCCTCATCAGACTAATCCCACCCATAAGGGCGGTCCAGTACCAACATGATGGGCAAGTCCTTTCTGCGCAGAAAAAAAAGGTAACCCCAGATGTACGTTTCGGCCTTATTTGGGCTGCGTCAGTGAGATGCATCTGGCTTCCCTAGACACTGAGAGCAAGGGGCCCACATCTGGATTACCGTTTACACTTAGGCAGAGACCCTAAGTGTTTCACAGAAACAAGCCAAAAGATGTGAGAGGCTCTTAGCACAAACAAAAGCACAACGGCCTGTTCTCTGACTAGTCACCACTCAAGAGCATCACGTTTTAGCTCTCTAGTGCCATTACAGAGGAGAAATTTCCACATACATATCAGACTAATCCCGCCCATAAGGTGGTCCAGTACCAAAATGATGGGTAATTCCCCTCTGCACGGAAAAAGCAGCTAACCCCAGATGTACGTTTCAGCCTTATTTGGGCCGTGTCAATGAGGTGCATCTGGCTTCCCTAGACACTGAGAGCAAGGGGTCCACATCTGGATTACCCTTTACGCTTAGGAAGAGACCCTAAGTGTTTCGCAGAAACAAGCCAAAAGATGTGAGAGGCTCTGAGCGTGAACAAAAGCACAATGGTCTATTCTCCAGCTAGTTACCGCTCAAGAGCATCACATTTTTTTCTAGTACCATTACAGAGGAGAAATGTTCACATACATATCAGACTAATCCCACCCATAAGGGCAGTCCAGTACTAAAACAATGGGCAAGTCCCCTCTGCACAGAAAAAACCCGCTAACCTCAGATGTACATTTCAAACTTATTTGGCCCTCATCAGTGAGGTGCAGCTGGTTTACCTAGGCACTGAGAGCAAGGGGTCCACATCTGGATTACCCTTTGCACTTAGGGAGAGACCCTAAATGTTTCGCAGAAACAAGCCAAAAGATGTGAGAGGCTCTTAGCACAAACAAAAGCACAATGGCCTGTTCTCCGAATAGTTACCTCTCAAGAGCATCACATTTTAGCTGTCTAGTGCCATTACAGAGGAGAAATTTCCACATACATATCAGACTAATCCCGCCCATAAGGGCAGTCCAGTACCAACACAATGGGCAAGTCCCCTCCGCACAGAAAAAACACCTAACCCCAGACATACGTTTCGGCCTTATTTGGGCCTCATCAGTGAGGTGTATCTGGCTTCCCTAGGCACTGAGAGCAAGGGGTCCACGTCTGGATTACCCTTTACGCTTAGGAAGAGACCCTAAGTGTTTCGCAGAAACAAGCCAAAAGATGTGAGAGGCTCTGAGCACGAACAAAAGTACAATAGCCTGTTCTCTGGCTAGTCACCGCTCAAGAGCATCACGTTTTAGCTCTCCAGTGCCATTACAGAGAAGACATTTCCTCATAGATATTAGACTAATCCCACCCATAAGGGCAGTCCAGTACCAAAATGATGGGCAAGTCTTTTCTGCATAGAAAAACCAGCTAACCCCAGATGTACATTTCAGCCTTATTTGGGCCACCTCAGTGCAGTGGAGCTGGCGTCCATAGGCACTGAGAACAAGGGGTCCACGTCTGGATTACCCTTTACACTTAGGGAGAGACCCTAAGTGTTTTGCAGAAACAAGCCAAAAGATGTGAGAGGCTGTGAGAACGAACAAAAGTACAATAGCCTGTTCTCTGGCTAGTCACCGCTCAAGAGCATCACATTTTAGCTCTCTAGTACCATTACAGAGGAGAAATTTCCTCATACATATTAGACTAATCCCGCCCATAAGGGCGGTCCAGTACAAAAATAACGGGCAAGTCCCCTCTACGCCAAAAAAACAGCTAACCCCAGATGTATGCTTCGGCCTTATTTGGGCCTTGTCAGTGAGGTGCATCTGGCTTCCCTAGGCACTGAGAGCAAGGGGTCCACATCTGGATTACCCTTTACACTTAGGGAGAGACCCTAAGTGTTTCACAGAAGCAAGCCAAAAGATGTGAGAGGCTGTGAGCATGAACAAAATCCCACCCATAAGGGCAGTCCAGTACCAAAATGATGGGCAAGTCCCCATCTGCACAGAAGGAGAGAAGGAGAGAAGGAGAGAAGGAGAGAAGGAGAGAAGGAGAGGAGAGAACAACTAGCCCCAGATGTACATTTCAGCCTTACTTTGGCCTCATCAGCAAGGTGTAGCTAGCTTCCCTACATCCTGAGAGCAAGAGGTCCACGTCTGGATTACCCTTTACACTTAGGGAGAGATCCTCCCACACAGCAACTCAGGACACAGCAGCAGCAGGAACCCCACCAGCAGAGTCACCGGGCACATCCACCTCCAGCAATGCACAACCCACGGGGATGGAGGCGGAGTGCATGTCCCTACAGAGGAGGTGACCAGGCAATCAGGCAGGGCACCCACCTCTGGTACCCAGTCTGAGGTCCCCCCCAAGAAAAAATAAATAAACTGCCCAACTTGTCATGTTCCCCCTCAATAAACAAAACATTGTGCTTCTGAATCCTGTCTGACATGCTTTGTTTTTGGGGATAGCTTAGGTGGCAGAATTGTCTCCAATGCATTGCCAAGCAATGCAGTGAACACAACTTCTGCCTAGGTAATTTCTATGGGATGTTACAACATGGGTTCACACACACACCGTTGTACAAATTCAACTGGCAATCCATCCCTGGAGCAATATGACATGAGTATATGTTATATGGTGATGTTGTGGGTTGAATTTGAACAATACATACTCCTTAGCACAACAACTGGTGCAACACTGAACATTCATCAGCATCAATTGTTATGTTTAAGGGGTTAACCAAACAAACAGCTATTTGACTTAGCAGAGAACTAACAAGCAGGACAGATGGAACATGCAGGGAAATAATCTTTGATTCACATTGTTATTGTGAAACTGACTTACTGGGGACCTCAATGTTCACCATAGGATTCCAATGTGTAGCACACACATGGAAATCCAGGGGTGAGCATTGGGTTCTCCAGTACATTAAGTTGTTGTTTTACTAAGGGTGTAACAGAATTCACCAGTGATAACACATGTCCACTTAGTCTGGTTGTTTGTTGATGTAGACCATGTACTGAGATATGTCAAACTAAAGCTATCTCAGAACATTGATTATATTGAGCAACACAGAAACCGTGGGCATGAAATCATTGTGGAAGTATGTCACCTGTATCACCTCTTTATCACCCCCAACACACATTAGTGTATCTTTGCCATCATCTGTTTGCATGAATACATCACTGGCAAACAAGTAGTGGACTCCTGTGATGTGGGTCATGCCTTCCCATGTATGGGGGATACTCTAGCCTTGAGTGTGGTTACGCATTGACACAAGTGTTAGCCAACATTTCTTCATACAGACACAGATTGAATAGTGATGGTTCTTCTTTATTGTGTCTCAGAGTACATTAGAACGTACATGTGTTTTCTGGGTATATTGCCTGTATGCATTAAACACTTGTATGAGCACACTAAATGTACATTGAAACTAAATCTTAATACTTTAGAAACACTACTGTCCTGCTCATGTGTTGTCCACAAGGTTTGACAGCTCTGTAGATGAGCATTCTAACTGTACAGGTTTGATACCTGGATGTTAGTACACACATGAATTTGTGTTTTCTGTGTCTATATGAATGTTCCAGTAGCGGTTGCTGTGAACATCAGGTCAAACATTGTATCACCAACACAAACACTTGAAACACCAAGGGCTGAGCTTCACAGAAGTGTTGTCATGACATCAGTCCAGTCACAGGGAAGATCTTCTGTCCAAGTATGGATCATGCTATGGATGCCTGTGGGACAAGAGGACAGGACTTGTAGCAGCACCCTCGAACTGATCATCATTAGTGTTGAGCGAGCGTGCTCGGCCGATGCTCGGATCGGCTCGAGCATCGCTCTGCTCGGCACATGGCGGTACTCGTACGAGTACCGCCATGTGCTCGCCCGACATGTTCGGGTGAAGAGGATCTGTGCCGGAGGAGGCACAGATCCGAAGACGCTCCGCTGGACCACCAGGGAATGGAGGTACGGGGGCATTGCGGAGATGAAGGGGGCATTGCGGAGATGAAGGGGGACAGTGTGGAAGAGGGGCATAGACTCTATGCCCCTCTTCCACAATGTCCCCCTTCATCTCCGCTATGCCCGTCTTCCACAATGTGCCCCTTCATCTCCGCTATGCCCCTCTTCCACAATGTCCCCCTTCATCTCCGCTATGCCCCTCTTCCACAATGTCCCCCTTCATCTCCGCTATGGCATAGGAGATGAAGGGGGACATTGTGGAAGAGGGGCATAGCGGAGATGAAGGGGGACATTGACCAGGCACCCTCCGCTCATCAGAGCAGGGGGTGCCTGGTTTAATGCTCGAGTGCTCCCATTCATTTGAATGGGGCTCGGGTGCTCGGCCGAGCACTCGAGCATCAGGGGGTGCTCGCTCATCCCTAATCATCATGCAACAACTTGAACTTCCTAATCCCCTCAATCTTTTTCATTACAGGTGAGTACACAAACCATTGCTTTGTAATGTGTTGTGTACTCGTCTGTAACCTATTATGTAGAGAACTAAGGAAATGTGAAGCAGCTCTAGGGATATGTGCCCCCGACATGAATACACACATCAACAAGTATGTTCTGAGAGCTCCATGAAACTAATGTATTTGGGCTGCCACTGTGAGAGTGACAGTGGCAGCCCAATTTTATTTGTTTCATGGAGCTATTATGACATATTTGTTGATGTGTGTATTCATGTCAGGGCCACATATCACTACACACTCACAGGTCAGCATGGTGTCCTGGAGATCTGATCCATGTTTCATGACCTCTGTGTTGTATAACAATACCACTATAGATCCATCCATCTGCTGCTCTTCTCAGCTCTAGCAAACTACAGGTCCCATGTTGACTCTAATGGCCCTTTTACCCCTGATGTGACAGAGTGTTATCCAATGCATTGCACTAGATAACACTATTTCGCTACAAGGCTGCTGTGGTTGTTCTGGCTATGATCATGAAGAAGTGAAGATACTTCAGTCTTCCTGGGCCTGAGCATGTGGTAACACCCACCCTCCCGTCCTCTTTATAATGTTCTCATACAGGATAGGTGGAAGGGGCATAAGCAGTCTTTGATACGTAACACGCTAACTGCATGCAATGTTACTTCTTTCATAGAATGTAATTCCCACTGTTATGTAACCACTTATGGATAGGTGATGGGAGCCTTGTTCCTGGCTTGCGGGGCCCTTATGCAATTTTCGTTTCATCTTGGGATAATATGAAGAGGTGTAGTGTGGGGAGTTGCTATAATGGGGGATATGATTGGGTGGGAGCTTAGGTTTTGATTACTGTGGGGCAGGTTGGTTTAACCACTCTCAAAATGCTTCCTAACCTGTTTTATGTATTCTACTCCTCTTTCTCTAACACGGTTGGGTTGTGTCTACATCTTCCCTTTCTCTTGTTTCCTGATATTTGTATTGCCTCAATTTTGAATTTTGCATGAAATGTTATAATTTATTTGTCCAAGTGTCCTCATTGTGAGTGACCTGCACACGTGCCTTAAAAGGATAGTAATACTTTGTTTTAACTTTATTTTATTTTGTAGGCATTAAAAAAATATGAAGACTGATATAAGTCTTATCTCTCAAACCTTTATGGTTTGAGAGATATTCACAAGCAAAGTTGCCCCTTTTACCTAGTGTAAGCCATCTCTTCTCAGATGTGGAATCCAGTCCATAGACCAGACAGATAACAGAAGGGGACAATCTTGTTCCTGTGAGAACAATGAAAGCCTTGCCCCCCTTGACAAGTTTTTCAGCTTTTTCCCTTATCTTAATTGAAGTTTGTCCCTCTCTGCAGTCTACCTGGGCACCTCCCTTCTGATCTGGCTGAGCAGTGTTACATCAGTAAAAGGGGTGGGAGGGGGATACTTTATCATTCAATTACTCTTGAACTACAACTCTGACAGAATTGAAATGACACTCTCCAAAGTCCAAATACTATGATGATTAATTAGAGCTGCTTTTATTATGAAACATTACTATCCCTTTAACAATGTATGTATACGTATATGTCTGTTTGTATGTATATTCATATATATATATATATATATATATATATGTGTGCATATATGATTTATTCTAGTAAATTAATAGTGTGTATAAAGGAAAAAGCATAGACTGTTTTATTATCTGTATTCACATATTAATGCGCAGAGGGATGGGCAGTCCTCTCAGCCATGGTTCCCCAGAGGTTTCCACCACAGGGGGTTTTTCCTCTCCTGAGTGCTGAAGGATGGATTTCGGTGAGTCCAGTGGCTTAATTTGTCTCTTAAATAATTGGAATTCTGTTTGTCACAGTCGCGGGAGGACCTTGCCAGAGAAATGCATGTAAGATCAGTTTGTCGGGGTGAGTAAGGAGGGTATCCCCCACTTATAAAAGATGGAATGATTGGAAGAGACGCTACTACTGCCCGTGCTAGATTACTGCATGTTTTGATCCACTCTTATCGGTGCTGCCCTTACCTGGTGGCAGCAGCAGTCGAAATATTAAAAGGAGGACGGCACGGCATAGTAGGGTACTCTCATTGAATGCAGGTTATGGAATTTATTCTTCAGTATATGTAGTACTGGTGAGGTCCTCTTTAATTATTAACTGGAAATAAAAGGCTGTGGCCATTTTACCCATATCTGTGTTTTTGTGTTTATGAATAAATTAAACAAGAGGGGAATTATGCTGGGTGGAATGTTCACAGATTGGAAGGACAATTGAGGATTCTGCATGTCAAGTCAGTGCTAGGGGAGATGGGCAGTGCATTGCTGAGCAGTGTCAGTGAGTTGGGAGGTAATGTAGGGATAAGACAGGAAGTCAGTGCTAGGGGAGGTGGGTAATGCATTGCTGAGCAGTGTCAGTGAGTGGGGAGGTAATGTAGGGATAAGACAGGAAGTCAGTGGTAGGGGAGGTGGGTAATGCATTGTTGAGCAGTGTCAGTGAGTGGGGAGGTAATGTAGGGATAAGACAGGAAGTCAGTGCTAGAGGGAGATGGGTAATGCATTGCTAAGCAGTGTCAGTGAGTAGGTAGGTAATGTAGGGATAAGACAGGAAGTCAGTGCTAGGGGAGGTGGGTAATACAGTGCTGAGCAGTGTCAGTGAGTGGGGGAGGTAATGTAGGGATAAGACAGGAAGTCAGTGCTAGGGGAGATGGGTAATGCATTGCTGAGCAGTGTCAGTGAGTGGGGGAGGTAATGTAGGGATAAGACAGGAAGTCAGTGCTAGGGGAGGTGGGTAATGCATTGCTGAGCAGTGTCAGTGAGTGGGAGAGGTAAAGTAGGGATAAGACAGGAAGTCAATGCTAGGGGAGGTAGGTAATGCATTGCTGAGCAGTGTCAGTGAGTGGGGGAGGTAATGTAGGGATAAGACAGGAAGTCAATGCTAGGGGAGGTAGGTAATGCATTGCTGAGCAGTGTCAGTGAGTGGGGGAGGTAATGTAGGGATAAGACAGGAAGTCAATGCTAGGGGAGGTAGGTAATGCATTGCTGAGCAGTGTCAGTGAGTGGGGGAGGTAATGTAGGGATAAGACAGGAAGTCAATGCTAGGGGAAGTGGGTAATGCATTGCTGAGCAGTGTCAGTGAGTGGGGGAGGTAATGTAGGGATAAGACAGGAAGTCAGTGCTAGGGGAGGTGGGTAATGCATTGCTGAGCAGTGTCAGTGAGTGGGAGAGGTAAACTAGGGATAAGACAGGAACTCAATGCTAGGGGAGGTAGGTAATGCATTGCTGAGCAGTGTCAGTGAGTGGGGGAGGTAATGTAGGGATAAGACAGGAAGTCAATGCTAGGGGAGGTAGGTAATGCATTGCTGAGCAGTGTCAGTGAGTGGGGGAGGTAATGTAGGGATAAGACAGGAAGTCAATGCTAGGGGAGGTAGGTAATGCATTGCTGAGCAGTGTCAGTGAGTGGGGGAGGTAATGTAGGGATAAGACAGGAAGTCAATGCTAGGGGAGGTGGGTAATGCATTGCTGAGCGGTGTCAGTGAGTGGGGGAGGTAATGTAGGGATAAGACAGGAAGTCAGTGCTAGGGGAGGTGGGTAATGCATTGCTGAGCAGTGTCAGTGAGTGGGGAGGTAATGTAGGGCTTATATGGAAAGTGTCTGCATGGCATGTCTTAATAGCCATAATCTATATATCTAAATAACTCAAAAACTAGTTTTCTAAATAAAAATTGAGTAATACAACATATAACTAATATTGAAAGCTCTTTCAGAAAGCACCAAAAATAACTTTAAGCAGTAGTGTGTCTTTCAGTTTATTGGATACTAGTTGAAGAACCCGTGTACACGGGCCACGCCAGGCAGCAATGGCTGCAGTGCAGTCATGCACAGTAGAGACTGGCCGCTCCGAGGCAGATAACAGAGTGGGGTGCACCGAATTCAGGCCATCGTCCTCTCTCTGGATTCGGAGCGCCCCACACCGTTATCATCCGTGGTACGGGCAGTCTGTACTGTGCATGACTGCAGCGAGCACAGTCGTCTGTACTGAGCATGACGGCTTTTGACAAACATACATTAGCAGATTATTATATAGGATATGTATGTGTATTCTGTACATTACAAAGAATTATTACATAGGATTATGGGGTACAGAAAAGAAAAAGGGAAAGGCAGGGCAGGCAATTTCACAGTGGGTCAATTACAGCTCCCTCCCCACAGTTAGAGCTCCTCTTTAGAACTCCTAAATTTTTCTTCACAAATTTGGTATTACTGTGTGTGATAAATGTGAAATTGGCTTTTTACCCCTTCAATGCCCGAGAGGTCCCATAACCATTGCTGTCTAAGGCATGAAGACCTCGCTTGCATTCAAGCCTCAAATGCCTTCCTCTGAGCCTATAAGGCACGGATACACTGAATTGTCCATATTGTCCATACACCTAATTGTCCATACACCTAATTGTCCATACACTGCACCACAACCCCCCCTTCCTTGGAATATGCAAAATGAGAAAAATTTGTAATATGAATCAAGCTAGGTGTATGGCAAGAGCAAAATGCAAAAATCAGTTCTTAATCCTCTGTAAAAAATATATTTATTGTACAGCTTTTCCTGTCAAAAAAAAAACTAACATTTTCACTAGTGAGAGATTCTTTATTCAAAAATCAAAAACAACTCAAGAAAATGCCTCTCTGTTTCAATGTTAAGAGAACTTTACAGTCAATGACAGATATATTTCATAGGAAGTAATGAAACAGCACCACCTAATGGTAACATTTACATTTTTTATTACCAAAAAATTGAAAGAGAAGAAATCAAGCAGGTTCGAGCTGTTATAATTGTTGAATGAATTATCTCCTAGTAGTGGGAATACCCTTGTTTTGCTCTGTAAAATATGCAAAATATATATATATATATATTAGAGATGCGACAATACCGATTTTTTAAGAACGAGTACGAGTACCGATACTTTTTTCAAGTACTCACCGATACCAATCACCGATACCATTTTTTTTGCGGTCATTTGCCAGTTTTCTAAGTACCTATATGCTTTAGGTACTTGGAAAACTGGCAAATGACCTCAAAAGAAAAGTATTGGTAATTGGTATTGGTGAGTACTTGAAATATATATACACACACACATACATACATACATACACCACCTCTTGACTCTTGATTCTCCCCTTTTGACTCTTTCTCCCCCTCTTGATTCCCACCTTTTGCTTCATTCTCCCCCTCTTGAGCCCCTTTCTTTTGCCTTGGCTTTTTCTCTCCCTTTTGATCCCCCTTTCTCCCCCTCCTTCTCCTTGACTCACCCTTTTGCCTCTCTCTCCCTCCTGATCCCCATCCTTTTGCCTCTTCTTGGCCCCCCTCCTTTTGCCTCTTTTTCTCCCTCTTGACCCCACTCTCTGCCTCTTTCACCACCCGCTGCCCCATCTTGCCTCCCTTACTCTCCTCTGCCGGGTGCTCGCTGTTCTCTCGCGAGCCCCGGCAGAGGTCAACGTCGGAGCGTTGCCATGGTAACCTACGGCAATGGTCCGACGCTGAGAGTGAGAGAGGTGACCGGAGAGCATTGTGAGCAGCTCCCCGGGCTCCCTCTCTGCAGCACCGACCCTGACACAGGGTATCGGTGCTGGCATCGGTCGCTCAAATGCTGGTATCGGCATCGATACCGATACCAGTATCGGTATCGGTGCAACCCTAATATATATATATATATATATATATATATATATATATATATATATATATATATATATTTATATTTATATACACTGCTCCAAAAAATAAAGAGAACACTAAGATTACACATGAATGAAAAATTCTCAATGGAAATCAAATTTATCAACCCATGGAGGTCTGGATATGGAGTCACACTCAAAATCAAAATGGAAAACCACACTACAGGCTGATCCAACTTTGATGTAATGTCCTTAAAACAAGTCAAAACGAGGCTCAGTAGTGTGTGTGGCCTCCACGTGCCCGTATGACCTCCCTACAACGACTGGGCATGCGCCTGATGAGGTTGCGGATGGTCTCCTGAGGGATGTCCTCCCAGACCTGGACTAAAGCATCCACCAACTTCTGGACAGTCTGTGGTGCAATGTGGCGTTGGTGGATGGAGCGAGACATGATGTCCCAGATGTGCTCAATCGGATTCAGGTCTGGGGAACGGGCAGGGCAGTCCATAGCATCAATGCCTTCCTCTTGCAGGAACTGCTGACACACTCCAGCCACATGAGGTCTAGCATTGTCTTGCATTAGTAGGAACCCAGGGTCAAGCGCACCAGCATATGGTCTCACAAGGGGTCTGAGGATCTCATCTCGGTACCTAATGGCAGTCAGTCTACCTCTGGCAAGCACATGGAGGGCTGTGCGGCCCCCCAAAGAAATGCCACCCCACACCATTACTGACCCACCTCCAAACTGGTCATGCTGGAGGATGTTGCAGGCAGCAGAACGTTCTCCACGGCGTCTCCAGACTCTGTCACGTCTGTCACATGTGTTCAGTGTGAACCTGCTTTCATCTGTGAAGAGCACAGGGCACCAGTGGCATATTTGCCAATCTTGGTGTTCTCTGGCAAATGCCAAACGTCCTGTACAGTGTTGGGCTGTAAGCACAACCCCCACCTCTGGACGTCGGGCCCTCATACCACCCTCATGGAGTCTGTTTCTGACCGTTTGAGTGGACACATGCACATTTGTGGCCTGCTGGAGGTCGTTTTGCAGGGCTCTGGCAGTGCTCCTCCTTGCACAAAGGCGGAGATAGCGGTCCTGCTGCTGGGTTGTTGCCCTCCTACGGCCTCCTCCACGTCTCCTGATGTACTGGCCTGTCTCCTAGTAGCGCCTCCATGCTCTGGACACTACGCTGACAGACACAGCAGACCTTCTTGACACAGCTCGCATTGATGTGCCATCCTGGAAGAGCTGCACTACCTGAGCCACTTGTGTGGGTTGTAGACTCCGTCTCATGCTACCACTAGAGTGAAAGCACTGCCAGCATTCAAAAGTGACCAAAACATCAGCCAGGAAGCATAGGAACTGAGAAGTGGTCTGTGGTCACCACCTGCAGAACCACTCCTTTATTGGGGGTGTCTTGCTAATTGCCTATAATTTCCACCTGTTGTCTGTTCCATTTGCACAACAGCATGTGAAATTGATTGTCAATCAGTGTTGCTTCCTGAGTGGACAGTGTGATTTCACAGAAGTGTGATTGACTTCGAGTTACATTGTGTTGTTTAAGTGTTCCCTTTATTTTTTGGAGCAGTTTATATATATATATATATATATATACATACTAGTGATGAGCGAGCACCCCAATGCTCGGGTGTTCGGGTGCTCTAACCGAGCACCCCCTGAGGCTCGAGTGCTCGGCCGAGCACCCGAGCCCCATTGAAGTCAATGGGAGGACTCGAGCATTACACCAGGCACCCCCTGCTCTGATGAGGGGAGGGTGCCTGGTCCATAGGAAAAGGGCAGAAAAGGATGGAAACACCACAGAAATGGTTCAGGGACAGCATAGGGAGGATGTCTGGATGCATCTTGGACTCCAACATCGCTGCTGGGAACGATCTTTCGCCCGTAGTACGCCATTTTTACAGACTGACCATAAAACACACAAAAAGGAAAATAAAAACGACTTTAGGCGAAAAATTGTTACCAAACAATATTTGCTGTATATTTACTTGTATATCATCTGCAAATTCTCCCAAAAATTTCCTTGGTTTTCGGAAGTGAGGCCATGATTAAGAGGGAAACGTGCGCAGAGGCAAATTCTCCCAAAAATTTCCTTGATTTTCAGAACTGAGGCCATGATTAAGAGGGAAACGTGCACAGAGGCAAATTCTCCCAAAAATTTCCTTGATTTTATTGAACTGAGGCCATGATTAAGAGGGAAACGTGCGCTGAGCCGACCATCTAAAACATTATGGGTGAGGGTCTGCTGCAGAGCTGACCATCCTAAACATTATATGCGAAGGCCCGCTAGTGAGCTGACGCTATAAAACATTATATGAGAGGGCCCGCTAGAGAGCTGACCCAATAAAACATTATATGAGAAGGCCCGCTGGTGAGCTGACCTATATAAAAATTGTCAAACAGGGCCCGCTGGTGAGCTGGCCCTATATAAAAATTATATCACAGGGCCCGCTGGTGAGCTGGCCCTATATAAAAATTATATCCCAGGGCATATGGAAGAGGAGGAGGAGGATGAGAAGATTAAGAGTCAACCATATACCCGTTTTTTGGGTGGAAGGGGTGAATGGGAATACAGAGTATTCCCATCATTGTAAATAACATATATAAAGTGAGTTTATGTTCCCCCGGGGCTTTCCTCCAGTGGAGTGGAGAAGTCAGGGGAAATCCAGGCCTTGTTCATTTTTATAAGTGTCAACCTATCAGCATTGTCGGTGGAAAGGCGGATACGCTTATCTGTTATGATGCCACCAGCAGCACTAAATACCCGCTCAGACAGAACGCTGGCGGCAGGGCAGGCCAGCACCTCCAAGGCATAGAGTGCCAGTTCATACCACGTGTCCAGCTTGGACACCCAGTAGTTGTAAGGCACAGAGGGATCATTGAGGACGCTGACACGGTCTGCTACGTACTCCTTCACCATCTTCCAAAACTTTTCCCTCCTTGTGACACTAGGCTGCGCATCAGGGTGAGGGTGCTGGCGGGGTGTCATGAAGGTGTCCCACGCCTTGGAGAGTGTTGCCCTGCCTTTCTCGGAACTGCTGTGTGCTCCCCTTTTCTCCCCTTCTCGGTTGGCCAAGGTAGCACGTACTCTGCCGCCAGCGTTGTCAGATGGAAAATTTTGGAGCAATTTTTCAACAAGAACCTTCTGGTATTGCACCATTTTGCTTGTCCTCTCCACCGGAGGAATGAGAGATGAGAAATTCTCTTTGTAGCGGGGGTCCAGAAGGGTGAACACCCAGTAATCCGTGTTGTCTAAAATGCGTGTAACGCGTGGGTCACGGGAAAGGCAGCCTAACATAAAGTCAGCCATGTGTGCCAGAGTACCAACAGGCAAGATTTCGCTGTCCTCACCAGGAGGATGACTCTCAATCTCCTCATCCTCTTCCTCCTCTTCTGCCCACCCACGCTGAAGAGATGGAACTAAAGTTCCATGGCTACCCTCTGTAGCGGAGACAACCGTGTCTTCCTCCTCCTCCTCCTCCTCCTCCTCCTCCTCCGCCTCCTCCAATTGTCGCTGAGAAGACGAAGTGAGGGTGCTCTGGCTATCACCTTGTGTAAGCTCTTCCTCCCCCATTTCCACCTCTTCCACATGCAAAGCGTCGGTTTTAATTGTGAGCAGCGAGCGTTTCAGTAGACACAGAAGTGGGATGGTTACACTGATAATAGCGTTATCGCCGCTCACCATCTGTGTCGATTCCTCAAAATTGCGTAAAACCTCACAGAGGTCTGACATCCATTCCCACTCCTCACTTCTGATTACAGGAAGTTGAACGGAGAGGCGACGACCGTGTAAAAGCTGGTACTCCACTACTGCCCTCTGCTGCTCACAAAGCCGGGCCAACATGTGGAAGGTGGAGTTCCAGCGCGTGCTCACGTCACACAGCAGCCGGTGAGCTGGCAATTGTAAGCGCTGCTGCAGCTTCAACAGGCCGGCTGAAGCTGTTGATGACTTACGGAAATGTGCACACACGCGGCGCACCTTGGTCAAGAGATCATGCACATTGGGGTAGGTTTTTAGAAATCGCTGCACCACTAAATTAAATACATGCGCTAGGCATGGTACGTGTGTGAGCTTGCCGAGCTCCAAAGCCGCCACCAAGTTACGCCCATTATCACACACAACCATGCCTGGTTGCAGGTTGAGTGGCGAGAGCCACTGCTCGGTCTGGTGACTAATCCCCTGCAACAGCTCTGAGGCCGTGTGCTGTTTGTCCCCAAGGCAGATCAGCTTCAGCACGGCCTGTTGACGCTTCCCCACTGCAGTGCTACACTGCTTCCAGCTACTGGCTGATGGGGGAGTGGCGGTGTGTGTAGAGAATTCGGAGGTGGAAACGGAGGAGGAGGAGCCAATAACGTAGGTGCTGGTGGAAACCCTGATGGAGGTAGGGCCCGCAATCCTCGGCGTGGGTAGCACCCGTGCCATCCCAGGGTCCGAGTCGCTCCCAGCCTCCACGACATTCACCCAGTGTGCCGTCAGGGAAATGTAGCGTCCCTGGCCACAAGCACTTGTCCATGTGTCAGTCGTTAAGTGGACCTTCCCAGTAACTGCGTTGGTCAGGGCACGGGTGATGTTACGGGACACATGGTGGTGTAATGCGGGGATGGCACACCGGGAAAAGTAGTGGCGGCTGGGGACCGCGTACCGAGGGACAGCTGCTGCCATCAGGCTGCGGAAGGACTCAGTGTCCACAAGCCTAAATGGCAGCATTTCGATGGCCAGTAATTTGGAAAGGTGTGAGGTTAGTGCTATGGCCTGTGGGTGGGTGGCTGGGTACTTTCTCTTGCGCTCAAATGCCTGGGGTAACGACATTTGGACGCTGTGCTGGGACAGGGAAGTGGATGTGGTCGCTGATGGTGCTTCAGATGCTACAGGTGCAGGGCGGGAGGTATGCGGGCCTGCGCCTTCGACAGGCGATTGGCCGGCACCGAAAACAGGGGAAGAGGAGGCAGTGGTGTGGCCTGCAGACACAGATGGGCGATCCAGGCGTTCCTCCCACTTACTACGGTGCTTGGATGCCATGTGTCGGATCATGCTGGTGGTGGTGAGGTTTCTAGTGTTCATGCCTCGGCTCATTCTGGTGTGGCACAGGTTGCAAACTACAATTCTTTTGTCGTCCGCACTTTCCTTAAAAAAACGCCATACCGCGGAACACCTACCCCTTGGCAAGGTAGATTTACGCAAGGGGGTGCTCCGTGGAACATTTGCGGGCCGGTTTGGTGCGGTCCGCCTTCTTTCTGTAGCCACACCACTGCCTCTTCCAGCCTGTTGCGGTGCTGCAGATGGCTCACCCTCAGGACTGCTGTCATCGCTCGGCTCTACACCTTCCCAGGTGGGGTCAGTCACCTCATCGTCCACCAAGTCCTCCTCCACTTCCTCACTCTGATCATCCTCCTCAAGTCTTGATCCCACCACATACTCAGTCATTGACAACTGTATAACATTCTCCTCAACAAGGTCTTGAGACGGAAATAGTGGTTGATTTAATGGCAACTGTGTCTCATCATCATCATCATCATCCACTACTTCCTTTGACCTTAAATGCCGTTCACATCTGTCATCTTCTTGAGATTGGGTAGCCTCTAGAGGTTGTGAATCAGGGCACAAGATGTCATGTTCCTCTGCAAGCGTGCTTGGAGAGAGGGTCAAATGAAGGATTGGTGATGAGACGAGCTCCTCACTATATCCCAGTGTGGGATCACTTCTTTGACCAGACCGTGTATGGTGGGAGGAAGGATGATCAGAGTGAGGATTATGTTGACCAGACTCTTGGCTACTGAGAGTGGACTTGGTGGAAGACAGGGTGGTGCTTAACCGACTGGAAGCAGTATCAGCTGTCATCCAACCGACCACCTGTTCGCAGTGGTCGGACCTCGAGAGTGATGTCCTGCGACGCCCTGTAAAATTACACATGAAGCTAGGTATGGTGGATGTCTTTCTTTCTTGTGCTCTGGCACCAGGCACAGTTTCTCCGCGTCCTGACCCGCGCCCTGAACTTTCAGGATCACGTCCACTTCCCCGTCCCTTTTTACCCGCCTTCTTCATCTTACACAGAATATGTGACTTTAATATTTGAGTTTGAAAACTTAACAGTATTTCTTATTATTCTGCAACTCTGCAGAGTACACAGAATAGGCTGCTAAACTGCGGTGAAACACACTGAATGGAATATGTGAGTTTAATATTTGAGTTTGAAAACTTAACAGTATTTCTTATTATTCTGCAACTGTACAGAGTACACAGAATAGGCTGTTAAACGGCGGTGAAACACACTGAATGGAATATGTGACTTTAATATTTGAGTTTGAAAACTTAACAGTATTTCTTATTATTCTGCAACTGTACAGAGTACACAGAATAGGCTGTTAAACGGCGGTGAAACACACTGAATGGAATATGTGACTTTAATATTTGAGTTTGAAAACTTAACAGTATTTCTTATTATTCTGCAACTGTACAGAGTACACAGAATAGGCTGTTAAACGGCGGTGAAACACACTGAATGGAATATGTGAGTTTAATATTTGAGTTTGAAAACTTAACAGTATTTCTTATTATTCTGCAACTGTACAGAGTACACAGAATAGGCTGCTAAACTGCGGTGAAACACACTGAATGGAATATGTGACTTTAATATTTGAGTTTGAAAACTTAACAGTATTTCTTATTATTCTGCAACTCTGCAGAGTACACAGAATAGGCTGCTAAACTGCGGTGAAACACACTGAATGGAATATGTGAGTTTAATATTTGAGTTTGAAAACTTAACAGTATTTCTTATTATTCTGCAACTGTACAGAGTACACAGAATAGGCTGCTAAACTGCGGTGAAACACACTGAATGGAATATGTGACTTTAATATTTGAGTTTGAAAACTTAACAGTATTTCTTATTATTCTGCAACTGTACAGAGTACACAGAATAGGCTGTTAAACGGCGGTGAAACACACTGAATGGAATATGTGACTTTAATATTTGAGTTTGAAAACTTAACAGTATTTCTTATTATTCTGCAACTGTACAGAGTACACAGAATAGGCTGTTAAACGGCGGTGAAACACACTGAATGGAATATGTGACTTTAATATTTGAGTTTGAAAACTTAACAGTATTTCTTATTATTCTGCAACTGTACAGAGTACACAGAATAGGCTGTTAAACGGCGGTGAAACACACTGAATGGAATATGTGACTTTAATATTTGAGTTTGAAAACTTAACAGTATTTCTTATTATTCTGCAACTGTACAGAGTACACAGAATAGGCTGTTAAACGGCGGTGAAACACACTGAATGGAATATGTGACTTTAATATTTGAGTTTGAAAACTTAACAGTATTTCTTATTATTCTGCAACTGTACAGAGTACACAGAATAGGCTGCTAAACTGCGGTGAAACACACTGAATGGAATATGTGACTTTAATATTTGAGTTTGAAAACTTAACAGTATTTCTTATTATTCTGCAACTGTACAGAGTACACAGAATAGGCTGTTAAACGGCGGTGAAACACACTGAATGGAATATGTGACTTTAATATTTGAGTTTGAAAACTTAACAGTATTTCTTATTATTCTGCAACTGTACAGAGTACACAGAATAGGCTGCTAAACTGCGGTGAAACACACTGAATGGAATATGTGACTTTAATATTTGAGTTTGAAAACTTAACAGTATTTCTTATTATTCTGCAACTCTGCAGAGTACACAGAAAAGGCTGCTAAACTGCGGTGAAACACACTGAATGGAATATGTGACTTTAATATTTGAGTTTGAAAACTTAACAGTATTTCTTATTATTCTGCAACTCTGCACAGTACACAGAATAGGCTGCTAAACGGCGGTGAAACACACTGAATGGAATATGTGACTTTGATATTTTAGTTTGAAGACTTAACAGTATTTCTTCCTATTCTGCAACTCTGCACAGTACACAGAATAGGCTGCTAAACTGCGGCGAAGCACACTGAATGGAATATGTGACTTTGATATTTTAGTTTGAAGACTTAACAGTATTTCTTCCTATTCTGCAACTCTGCACAGTACACAGAATAGGCTGCTAAACTGCGGCGAAGCACACTGAATGGAATATGTGACTTTGATATTTTAGTTTGAAGACTTAACAGTATTTCTTCCTATTCTGCAACTCTGCACAGTACACAGAATGTGCTGCTAAACTGCGGCGAAGCACACTGAATGGAATATGTGACTTTGATATTTTAGTTTGAAGACTTAACAGTATTTCTTCCTATTCTGCAACTCTGCACAGTACTCAGAATGTGCTGCTAAACTGCGGCGACGCACACTGAATGGAATACGTGACTTTGATATTTTAGTTTGAAGACTTAACAGAATGTGCTCTAATCTGCAACTTTGCACACTAAACAGAATGTGCTCTAATCTGCAACTTTGCACACTAAACAGAATGTGCTCTAATCTGCAACTTTGCACACTAAACAGAATGTGCTCTAATCTGCAACTGTGCACACTAAACAGAATGTGCTCTAATCTGCAACTTTTCACACTAAACAGAATATTTTTTTTTTTTTTTTTTTGTTTTTTTCCCCCCACACACAATATAACCTGCTGCCCCCACACACAGTAGTCCTAAAAAGGACTTTTGGTTCTTTTTTGTCACAATTTTTGTTTTTTCCTCCCTACACTGCCTTTCCCTTCCTATCCTCAGCTCTCCCTGGCTCAGACTGAGCCGAACTCGATGGTCAGGTGCTATACAGCACCTGACCACGGGTTCTGGCCAGCCAATCAGTGTAATGCCAGCAGCCAACATGGCTGCTGGCATTACACCGATGTCAGAGCCTCCCTGCACGTTTATTGGCTGCGCAGCAGCCGCAAAACGTGCGGGGAGGAGACCCGAACATGGCGGGCGAGCACATGCGGTACTCGTACGAGTACCGCCATGTGCCGAGCAGAGCGATGCTCGAGCCGATCCGAGCATCGGCCGAGCATGCTCGCTCAACACTAATACATACTATACTTTTAAAGGGATAGTAATGTATCTTTAAAAAATGCTCACCAAGTCTTCTGTATAAAGTAACAGATCGAGCTATCTTGTTCAGAGAGGAATTGCCTGGCACTTCGTGTCTGGACTGCCTTTTGGTAGGATCAGTATGATGTGCTTTAGGATATTTCATCTCTGTGAAAGGCACTAGTGGGCTAAAAGAGATTGCACTCTGGGTAGGACACCACTCCTATAGAGCCTGCAGATTTGTATTGCAGGTTTGTTCCTAGTTGAACATCTCTGACTTTTAATATAAATATGCAAATTACACTTGGTATTAGTCACCCCAAGGGTAATAGGGGAATCCAGCATTGGACTCCTTGCTCACAGTGCTTAGAGAGATCAGCTGCACATCACTGATGAGGTCTAGCAAGCCAGAAATGTATATCTGGGGTTGGCTGCTTCTCTTGTTCAGTGAGGAATTACCTGACATTTTGTGTCTGGACTGCCTTTTGGTAGGATCAGTATGATGTGCTTTAGGATATTTCCTCTGTGAAAGGCACTAGTGGGCTAAAAAGACTGCACCCTGGGTGGGACACTTTTCCTATAGCGCCTCCTCAATTGTAGGGAAGGCTTGTTTGCAGTTGAGAATCTCTGATCAGCTCTTTGCATTAACAAATGACAGTCCCTAAAATAAGGTCCTGTGTTGCATTGATCTGAAGCCTGGATTACATTGTAATTGATAAGTCTTATCCCTGGTTCTGCTGAACAGATTCCCATTGAAGTCTATCAAGAAATGAGTATATAAAACCCTAAGTAAAGGAATCAACTGCTTTAATACAGGACTGCTTTAGGTTAATCATACTACAAAGAAGGTGTGAATTTAGGGGACTGTGAAAATGCTCCCAACAGGACAAGTGGAAGAGGAATTTCTATGGGTAATCAAGCGCATGTCCAGAGGAGCTAATTAGAAGAAAAGGGAGACAGCGCAGACTCTCTAAGCATAGTGATAGGTGTACGTGCAACAGCCCCTCTTATACTCTCCCTCTCTATATGCACTTTTGTTGATGTAGTGAATTTATATTCTATATTTTTTAGACCTGGTCCGCACTTTGGGTATAGGGAGATTTCCTCATCTGTGGGCCAGATAGTACATGGGTGTGTGTCCATGGGACCACTTTATCTCTGCGTTGTTATTTTGATATTTTGTCACAGTTGGAGTCACTATACATTTCCTTTTTGCTTTGCGCTCCGTGATATGGAGCGTATGTGTGGAGAAAAGGTGCTGTTTGTAAGGGGCCGCACTGAGGATTTCCAGGGTATTATTATCTTTTGGTCAATTTAGTTTGACCACTAATCCTGGTGGCTACCGAAGGCACTGTATAGTCCTGTGCTCTGTGATATGGAAAGCATGCATAGGGGGAAGGTGATCTCCGTATGTGATTGTTGTGGACTCATGCCATTGTCTGTTGTGCGTTCCATTGTTGAGACGCATACACAGGTGAGAGTACGTCGTTCCGGTTGGGTTTCCACTTCCAATTTTTCGGTCGGAGTTCCCCGTCTTTCTTTTTAACAAAAAAGAATCCAGCCCCCGCGGGTGAGGAAGACTTGTGGATTATGCCACTGGCCAAGGCATCAGCAATATACTCCTCCATGGCCTGATTCTCCTCACATGACAAAGGATAAGTTCTGCCCCTAGGAGGCATGATGCCCGGCACAATATCAATAGCACAATCATTGGGGCGATGCAATGGCAAAGTGCTAGCCTCTCCCTTACTGAACACATCGCTGAAAGACTGGTCTTCATGCGGTAGGGAGGGAGAGGTACACAAAATCTTAGTAGGCTGCGTTAAGCAATGAGCCATACAGCAGTCAGACCAGGCCAAAATCTCGCAGGACCTCCAGTCCATTCTGGGATTGTGCGTATTTAGCCATGGGAAACCCAGTATGACCGCAAAGTGAGGAGATTGAATTATCTGAAACTGCAGAGTCTCCGATGCAGATCGACAATGGACATGTCTCCTGAGTAACCTGGGGAGGTACCAATGGTCGTCCATCAATGGCCTCAATGCCCAGCAGGGACTCTCTATCGACCAATGGAATATTATGCAGGATCGCGAAGTCCCTGTCCATGAAATAGCCGGCCGCGCCGGAATCAATCAGGGCAGGAGTAGTAAAGGACGAGGCAGCCCATGAAAGTGCTATATTAACAACGGGTTTGAGTAGCGTGCCCTCTGGGGACTGGTATACGCCACCCAGGATCTGTTCCCCACTGGAACTTAGGTGCTTTAGTTTCCGGGCTGCACGGGACATGTCTTTAACAGGTGACCTGCCTTTCCACAGTACAGACACAGGCCCTGTCTGCGGCGAAAGGAGCATTCCTCCTTAGACAGATGTGTAAAGCCCAATTGCATCAGTTCAATACTCCCGCTTGCGGAGCCAGGAGGTATGGGAGGAGAAGGAGGCAAGGGTGGGAAACCAGCACTGGTAGATGACCCAGTTGTTGATTTCTGCCTACGAGCCTTGTAGATGTTCCTCTCCCTTATCCAGGAGTCAATCAGGGTCATATAATCGATAAATTTACCCAGCTCCTCTGGCAAGTCTCGAGCTGCAATCTCATCTTTTATTTTATCCTCGAGACCTTGCGCAAAAGCTGCCACAAGTGCCTCATCGTTCCAGCCTACCACTGCTGCGAGCATAAGGAATTCAATGGCATAGTCAGCAACCGTATATGTGCCCTGATGGATTCTCATGAGACGTTTAGCAGCAGAGGTGGCGCGCCCAGGAACCTCAAATACACTGCGGAAGGTCCTTACAAACTCGGCAAAGTTTGTGGCGATAGGTTTAGCCGTCTCCCAAATTGGATTTGCCCAGGCTAAAGCTCTACCTGTCAGTAAGGAGATCATGAAACCCAACTTACTTCTTTCACTCGGAAATGCCTGTGGTACGAGTTCCAGAAAGATTTATAGTTGATTCAGGAACCCACGGCAAAGAGTAGGCTCCCCGTCATATCTCAGTGGGAGAGGAGCGGTAGCGGACAGCCCTCTACTGGGTAGGCTCAGAGTCGGAACCTGTGCCAATGGTGCCTGGACTAGGGTGGCCACCGAAGGCTGTACGGGTCTTTTGAGATATGCGGTACGCTCCAAAATAGTCTGATTAGCCATGGGCAACTGGTCTAACCGTTGCTCTTGTGCGTCCATTCTCCAAAGGAGATTCTGGGAGCTACCTTCACCAGCTTTGTCTGAGGTCATGGCCCTTTCGTACTGTCACGGTTTGTAAGAACTCTCAGACGATTTGGTAAGGTAAAAATCAGCTTTATTAAGAATAATAAGGAACACAGGGTCCCCTTCACAGGTCCAGACTCGGACAGTACCTTGGCACTTCCCAAATCTGACACAGGTCAGGGTACAGAAATAAGCAAACAGGCAATACAATATATTCAGGAACAGACGACAGGAACCAGGAACAGAACCTCAGCAGTTCCACCAAGGAAGCGGCCCAAGAGCTAGAAGGTAGGTGACTGCAGGGCAGAATCCCCAGGAACTGGGGAAGTAATATCAGGGAACCGGGACACTGGAGAGTGACATGGTCCTGGGAACCTGAGACAACACTGACAGACACTAGTCTGCGTTATGCCTTAGAGGCTAGGGAGACCGGAGGTAGAACTAACATGCTCGGCAGGGAGAAATCCTGGAGACTGGTAATCGGAGGCAACACAGGCAGGCACAGGGACAGAACCAGCCACAGAAGTCTGAAGAACCACAGGCAATACGGACAGGCTCAGACTTAGGTCAGGAGATAGAGGTAACCAAAGGCAACACTGACCTGCACAGGCCCAAGTTAAGGAGGTAGAGGTAACTGAAGGCCACACTGACATGCACAGGCTCAAGCCCAGGAGATAAAAGTAACCGAAGGCCACACTGACATGCACAGGCTCAAGCTCAGGAGATAGAGGTAACTGAAGGCAACACTGACAGGCACATGCTCAGGCTCGGGTAACAGAGCAATAGGAGGCACTAGTGACACGCACTGGCTAAGCACTAGCCTTGGAGGCTAGGATAACGGGAGGCTACGAATAGTACACTGCCACATCCAGGATTGATATAGCAAGCGTAGTCAGTGAAGCCCAGATAAGTGCACAGAGAGCGATAGTCAGCCAAGCCTGGATCGGTACATAAAGAGCAGTAGTCAGCCACAACCTGGATCGGTACACAGAGAGCGCTAGTCAGCCACAGCCAGGATCAGTACACAGAGGGCGGTAGTCAGCCACAGCCTGGATTGGTGCACAGAGAGCGGTAGTCAGCCACGGCCTGGTTTGGTACACAGAGAGCGGTAGTCAGCCCCGGCCTGGATCGGTACACAGAGAGCAGTAGTCAGCCACGGCCTGGATCGGTACACAGAGATCAGTCATACACAGCCAGGGTCGGTACACAGAGCAAATCAGCACAGCCAGAATCGGAACCCAGATAGCGGTAGTTCAGGCAGTCCGGGTCAGCAACTGGAACAAGGCAATGGTGACAGGAGCAAGGTCAGGCAAAACCGGATCAAACTCAGAACAGGAAACACAGCAACTAACGCCAGATACAGGAACACCACCAAAGGGCCCCAAAGGAACGACAGGACTGAGTTTAAGAAGGCTCACGCTGGGCGGAGCAGAACCCAGCGGCCAATAAGAGTACAGCAGGAAAGAGGCAGGAAGTAGTAATGTCGCCAGAATGGGAATCACGGGCACCATGATAATATGCTAATGAAGGTTTCAATGAAGTTTCATATGCTAATTAAGCTCTGTGCAGTACCAGGACATTTTCACTTTTGCTTTTTCCAGAAATAAGTGTGAATATCTCCTGAACTGTACGTCTGCTCGACTACTGGATAACATGACACGTAGGCGTTTTTTAATGCAGTTTTCAAATATGCAAACTTAAGGGGAAAGTTCCACTTTAAATACTTTGTACTCCTTCTAGTCTCCGAAAAAAATTCTCTATTTCTTTATAAGGCCTAAAAGCTCTGTTGTCTAGTGCTACAATTCCTGCCTTTTCAGGGCTCCTATCAGTGGTGTAAAAAGTAATTGGAGGGCCAAATGCAAACATTTTTTGTGCCCCTTATCATAATAAACAATTCCCCAGAGGCATAGCAAAAGCCTATTCGACCCTGGTGAAGATGGAGCCCCTTTGATGCTGGCACCCACTGCACCCACAGTAGTTACTTCCCTGGTCCCATTATTGTAGCTATATTGATAATAAGTGCTTGTGTTGTATTGTCTGTAAGTGGCCCTGAGATTATGTAAACAGCTTTTCTGAATAGAAAACTAATCTCGATACATTAAAAGAATTAACTCTGCACAAACAATTTACTAAATGGTGTATAGATAAGACAGTCCACTTGGGATTACATTTTAGAAATCTAACATAAAATAACTACATTTTTCAGATGTTAACTAAAAGTACATACTATTTAAAATTATACAACCCAATCAAATTTTAGGTGGTAGCTTTCCTTTAAAGGAATAGTAATACTTTAATTTTACTATCCCCAGCGGCATCTCTCAAACCTGCATGGTTTGAGAGATATCCGCTTTCAAATTTCCCTCTCCCCTGACGTCACTGTTCTAGCTGACCGCAGGGGAATCCGGTCCCGGGACCGGCGGAGGCTCTGCAGTAGAGCTGAGATCACGTTATGGAAGAAGAAATCCTTCACTGAAATGGTCTTCTACATGTGCTTGGTTTGCAAGGTCCCGGGACTGGATTCCCCTGCTGTCCGCTAGAATGCTGATGTCAGGGAGGGGGAACTTTGAAAGCAGATATCTCTCAAACCATAAAGGTTTGAGAGATGCCACTGGGCTTTCAATTCAGTTTTTTAAGGGCTACAACATGGGGGATAGTAAAATTGAAGTATTACTATCCCTTTAATGACATATTCTCTTAATTCTGTAGTATTTATAACCCTTGGCTGGGAAATGGTTAAGATACAAATGTTCTAATTTGCTTGTCTTCTTTAGCTGACTCATTAGCATCATGCAGACACAGGCATGATCACCGGGGGCACTGTAATGAGGTCAGTGCTGGCACAAATCTGTGTGATGGACAGAGATTTAAACTGGGTTGGTCATGCAGAGTCGATGGCGAGAAAAGTGCCCTTCTGGGACAAGTGCAGCTGCACTGTGACCTGATGAACTTCAGCTGGAGGGACGCACAGAAGGGACGATTCTGTGTAGCTGACCTAAAAACGACATTTTCTTAAGAGCTGAACAGTCGAATCAAATACATTCCAAAGAATTGAGAAAAGGTTTTCTTTAGACATTTAAAAGATCATATTTTCAAAAGAAAAGTGGAGTAATTCCCGAATAAACCAATGTCTGTATAGGGGAGAATTAAAAGTTTCCATTGATTTAAAGAGTAACTTTCAGCTTTATAATAATGCCCCCAATACATTAGTAATATAGCGATAGGCAAAGGAATAGTTGTATTATGGTGAATAAGTCCACGTTATTGAACTAATCCAGCTTCTTCTGTAGGCATCAAGCGGACAACAGCGCAGACATCTTAGAGGTAAGGCACCACTGAGTCTGCTCTGTCTGTCCCGTGCACTGCCCGGATTGGTGGTGACATTCAGTAGTTACCTTAAAGGAGCAGTAAACTTTTTTTATGAAAAAATGTATATTGTAGGGATCTTCCTATTGAGTAAAATAAGGGTACTCCCACTGCCGAGAGATTTATATTTCCAGTGTAAATTACAGTTTAAACCCATGTTTTTTTTTACATTAGCAGTGCCCTCTAGTGGTCAAATTCTAATTAGATTTCTTGTTAGATTCTAATGGAGAGGAAAGTCAGAAAAGTCAGAGACATACAGTTCCCCATAGAATGTGATAGAAACTGCCTGTCACTTCTTGTCAGTTAGAACTATCAGATAGTAAACACAGTAAATTCACTTCCTGTCAGTTAGATCTATCAGGAAGTAAACACAGTAAATTCACTTCCTGTCAGAACTATCAGGAAGTAAACACAGTAAATTCACTTCCTGATTATTTAAACTGCTATAAATTTTGAATAAAACACCTGACAGTGATGGGAGTGACCTTGTTTTATTCAGCAGGAAATTATCTACAAAATATGTGTTTTCATAAAAAAAAGTTTACTGCTCCTTTAAGGTAACAGAAGTTGCTGTCTGCGCAGGAGCAGAGAGTGCCCTGGATGCCTACAGAAGAAGCTGGATTACTTCAATATAGTGGATTTATTCACCATAATACAATTATTACTTTGCCTATCACTATATTATTAAAGGGATAGTAATACTTCATTTTAACTTTATTTTATTTTGTAGGCATTAAAAAAACATGAAGAATGATATAAGTCTTATCTCTGAAACCTTTATGGTTTAAGAGATATTCACAAACAAAGTATCCCCCCCCTGTTCAACCAGATAAGAAGGGAGATGCCCAGGTAGACTGCAGAGAGGGACAATCTTCAATTAAGATAATGGAAAAAGCTGAAAAACTTTTCAAGGGGGGAAGGGCTTTCATTGTTTTCATACAAAGAAAATTGTCCCCTTCTGTTATCTGTACTGTCATACAACCTGATCCACATCTGAGAAGAGATGTCTTACACTAGGTAAAAGGGGCGGGGAGGGGAACTTTGCTTGTGAATATCTCATAAACCATAAAGGTTTGAGAGATAAGACTTATATCATTCTTCATGTTTTTTTAATGCCTACAAAATAAAATAAAGTTAAAACGAAGTGTTACTATCCCTTTAATGTATTGGGGGGCAGTATTATAGAGCAGAAAGTCATCTTTAAGTAGGCTTTTAATCACTTGAATGCTAGTTATGTCTGTAACGTGTTGCGGATCAATGTGTTCGATACCTCAATAGCATTCAAGTTGTTTAAAAGCTCCATATAAATGTAATTAAGGCATGTTGTTCAGGCGTTTCCTGTCTTATCCCTACATTACCTCCCCACTCACTGACACTGCTCAGTAATGCATTACCACCTCTCCTAGCACTGACTTCCTGTCTTGTCCCTACATTACCTCCCCACTCACCGACACTGCTCAGCAATGCATTACCCACCTCTCCTAGCACTGACTTCCTGTCTTATCCCTACATAACCTCCCCACTCACTGACACTGCTCAGCAATGCATTACCCACCTCTCCTAGCACTGACTTCCTGTCTTGTCCCTACATTACCTCCCCCACTCACTGACACTACTCAGCAATGCACTACCCACCTCCCCTAGCACTGGCTTCCTGTCTTATCCATACATTACCTCCACACTAACTGACACTGCTCAGCAATGCATTACCCAACACTCCTAGCATTGACTTCTTGTCTTATCCCTACATTACCTCCCACACTCACTGACACTGCTCAACAATGCATTACCCACCTCCCCTAGCACTGACTTCCTGTCTTGTCCCTACATTACCTCCCCCATTCATTGACAATGCTCAGCAATGCATTACCCACCTTCCGTAGCACTGACTTCCTGTCTTATCCTTACATTACCTCCCCACTCACTGACACTGCTCAGCAATGCATTACCCACCTCTCCTAGCACTGACTTCCTGTCTTATCCCTACATTACCTTCCACACTCACTGACACTGCTCAACAATGCATTACCCACCTCCCCTAGCACTGACTTACTGTCTTATCCCTACATTATCTCCCACACTCACTGACACTGCTCAGCAATGCATTACCCACATCTCCTGGCACTGACTTCCTGTCTTACCCCTACATTACCTCCCCCATTCACTGACACTTGACAGCAATGCATTGATTACCTCCCCTAGTACTGACTTCCTCTCTTACCTCTCTTACCTCCCCGCTCTCACTGACCTTGCTTAGGAATGCATTGGCCACCTCCCCTACCACTGACTTCCCATCTTATCCCTACATTACCTCCCCACTCACTGACACTGCTCAGCAATGCATTACCCACCTCTCCTAGCACTGACTTCCTGTCTTATCCCTACATTACCTCCCCACTCACCGACACTGCTCAGCAATGCATTACCCACCTCTCCTAGCACTGACTTCCTGTCTTATCCCTACATTACCTCCCCACTCACCGACACTGCTCAGCAATGCATTACCCACCTCTCCTAGCACTGACTTCCTGTCTTATCCCTACATTACCTCCCCACTCACTGACACTGCTCAGCAATGCATTACCCACCTCTCCTAGCACTGACTTCCTGTCTTGTCCCTACATTACCTCCCCACTCACCGACACTGCTCAGCAATATATTACCCACCTCCCCTAGCACTGACTTCCTGTCTTATCCCTACATTACCTACCAACTCACTGACACTGCTCAGCAATGCATTATCCACCTCCACTAGCACTGACTTCCTGTCTTATCCCTACATTACCTCCCCACTCACTGACACTGCTCAGCAATGCATTACCCACCTCTCCTAGCACTGACTTCCTGTCTTGTCCCTACATTACCTCCCCCACTCACTGACACTACTCAGCAATGCATTACCCACCTCTCCTACCACTGACTTCCTGTCTTATCCCTACATAACCTCCCCACTCACTGACACTGCTCAGCAATGCATTACCCACCTCTCCTAGCACTGACTTCCTGTCTTGTCCCTACATTACCTCCCCCACTCACTGACACTACTCAGCAATGCACTACCCACCTCCCCTAGCACTGGCTTCCTGTCTTATCCATACATTACCTCCACACTCACTGACACTGCTCAGCAATGCATTACCCACCTCCCCTAACACTGACTTCCTGTCTTGTCCCTACATTACCTCCTCCACTCACTGACACTGTTCAGCAATGCACTACCCACCTCCCCTAGCACTGGCTTCCTGTCTTATCCATACATTACCTCCACACTAACTGACACTGCTCAGCAATGCATTACCCAACACTCCTAGCATTGACTTCTTGTCTTATCCCTACATTACCTCCCACACTCACTGACACTGCTCAACAATGCATTACCCACCTCCCCTAGCACTGACTTCCTGTCTTGTCCCTACATTACCATTACCTCCCCCACTCATTGACAATGCTCAGCAATGCATTACCCACCTCCCGTAGCACTGACTTCCTGTCTTATCCTTACATTACCTCCCCACTCACTGACACTGCTCAGCAATGCATTACCCACCTCTCCTAGCACTGACTTCCTGTCTTATCCCTACATTACCTTCCACACTCACTGACACTGCTCAACAATGCATTACTCACCTCCCCTAGCACTGACTTACTGTCTTATCCCTACATTATCTCCCACACTCACTGACACTGCTCAGCAATGCATTACCCACATCTCCTGGCACTGACTTCCTGTCTTACCCCTACATTACCTCCCCCATTCACTGACACTTGACAGCAATGCATTGATTACCTCCCCTAGTACTGACTTCCTCTCTTACCTCTCTTACCTCCCCGCTCTCGCTGACCTTGCTTAGGAATGCATTGGCCACCTCCCCTACCACTGACTTCCCATCTTATCCCTACATTACCTCCCCACTCACTGTCACTGATCAGAGATGTATTGCCCACCTCCCCTAGCATTGACTTCCTGTCTTATCCCTACATTACCTCTACACATACTGACATTGCTCAGCAATGCACTGCTCACATCCCCTAGCACTGACTTCCTGTCTTATCACTACATTACCCCCACACACACACTGCTCAGCAATGTATTGCCCACCTCTCCTAGCACTGACTTCCTATCTTACCCCTACATTACCTCCCCCCAATCACTGATGCTGCTCAGCAATGCATTACCCATCTCCCCTAGCACTGTCTTATCCCTACATTACCTCGCACACTCACTTACACTGCTCCTCAATGTATTGTCCACCTACCCTAACCCTGACTTCCTGTATTATCCCTACATTACCTTCCACATTCACTGACACTGCTCAGCAATGCATTGTCCACCTCCCCTAGCAGTGACTTTCTGTCTCATCCCTACATTACCTCCCCCACTCACCGACACTGCTAGGGTTGCCACGTTTTCTTCCAAAAAATACCGGCCATGGCATTCCGTCCATAGACTTAACATTGAACAGAAGCCAATTTTTTACCGGCCTGCCAGTAAAATACCGGCTGGGTGGTAACCCTAGACACTGCTCAGCAATGCATTACCCACCTCCCCTAGCACTGACTTCCTGTCTTATCCCTACATTACCCCCCACTCACTGACATGCTCAGCAATGCATTCCCCACCTCCTCTAGTACTGACTTCCTATCTTATCCCTACATTACCCCCCACTCATTGACACTGCTCAGCAATGCATTACCCACCTCCTCTAGTACTGACTTCCTGTCTTATCCCTACATTACCCCCCACTCACTGACACTGCTCAGCAATGCATTATCCACCTCCCCTAGCACTGACTTCCTGTCTTATTCCTACATTACCTCCCCACTCACTGACACTGCTCAGCAATGCCACCTCCCCTAGCACTGACTTCCTGTCTTATCCCTACATTACCTCCCCCACTCACTGACACTGCTCAGCAATACATTACCCACCTCCCCTAGCACTGACTTCCTGTCTTATCCCTACATTACCTCCCCCACTCACTGACACTGCTCAGCAATGCATTACCCACCTCCCCTAGCACTGGTTTCCTGTCTTATGCCTACATTACCTTCCACATTCACTGACACTGCTTAGCAATTTGTGTATGGTAAAAATACATACACAAATCACACCATGCCAGTCCTCCACCACCACCACTACAATACACATCTGCCACATTGTAGGTTGTACTTTATTTTTTTCATTACATCATCATGAATATGTGCCAGTGTCACTTAAGCAGGAAGTTAGTGTTGTGGGCACAGGACAAATGCACTCTGCTGCTAACGCATTTTTCAAGCCATATTTTGCTGTAGGACTCACAACTTTAACTTTCACCCACCTATTTCTAAACTTCAGCCCTCAGAAGAAGTAATATTACAGTGGGAAATGTAGTACCTATAGGAAATATAGACGGAAAATGTGTTAAAATAGGCGAAAAATGAGTTAACATCAAGGAGGACATTTTTGCATAGGCGGAAAGGCAAATTTTTTGCGGGAAAAGAAAAAAATTGGCATGTTGTCATGAAAAGTCATGCGAGAAATTCTTCACACTTTTCGCCCATCCTTACTTATGAACACAATTTAAACAAACTGGCTCTGCTTATGATCACACTACTGACAGGCAATTGAGGAATACGTGTATATAACAAACACAACTACCCAAAGCTCAGTATTTTATTGACAACTTCAACAGTAACATATCAAAACCGGACAACTTTTTAGAAGTTTATTAAAAACATCTACAACCCCCCTAACCATTCTTTCCTATCAACTATAGAAAACGGGCAAAGAAACAATACAGTGACCCATAGCAATAGCTAATGTGTTCAGATTTGTTGGATGTACCACCTCCCTCACTACACAAAACAAAGGTAGTTCTGAAGTATGTTCAGCATCTGTCACCTACAATCTGGTCCAGTGGTACTAATGAATTACATTTCATGCCAGTAAATGATAGTGAAATATATGACTACCTATCAACCCCAAAATAAAATCACAATCTGGCCCTGACCAACCACCAGCAATGGTATTAAAGCTCAGCGCCTCGGTCACTGTCCATCCTATTGCATCTTCAGTTAATGCCTCCCTGTCATCCGGGTACATGCCCAAAGCCTGGAAACTGGCTAGAGTTGTGCCTATCCACAAAAGTGAGGATAAAAATGTAGTATCAAATTACAGACTAATATCCCTACTCCACACATTGGCTAATAGCCACAGGGCCCTGTTGCAAGAATTGCCATGGGCCCCCCCACCGGCCACATTGGCCCCCTCAACCACATTGGCCACCTCCACATTGCCCCCAATATCCAAATTGCCCCTTCATCTCCACATTGACCCCATCTCCACAATGCCCCCCAATCTCCAAATTGCCCCTTTCACAATGCCCCCTTCATCTCCACATTGGCCCTTCCACAATGTCCCCTTCATCTCCACAATGCCCCCATCTCCACAATGCCCCCCAATCTCCAAATTGCCCCTTCCACAATGCCCCCTTCATCTCCACAATGTCCCCTTCATCTCCACATTGCCCCTTCCACAATGCCCCTTCATCTCCACATTGCCCCTTACACAATGCCCCCTTCACCACATTGTCCCTTCATCTCCAAATTGCCCCTTCCACAATTC
Organism: Rhinophrynus dorsalis; assembly: GCA_037306005.1. Classification (NCBI taxonomy): domain Eukaryota; kingdom Metazoa; phylum Chordata; class Amphibia; order Anura; family Rhinophrynidae; genus Rhinophrynus; species Rhinophrynus dorsalis. The sequence goes on from CM074718.1 coordinate 17,004,253, forward strand.
CCCCTTCATCTCCACAATGCCCCCTTCATCTCCACAATGTCCCCTTCATCTTCACATTGCCCCTTCCACAATGCCCCTTCATCTCCACATTGCCCCTTCCACAATGCCCCCTTCATCTCCACAATGCCCCCATCTCCACAATGCCCCCCAATCTCCAAATTGCCCCTTCCACAATGCCCCCTTCATCTCCACAATGCCCCTTCATCTCCACATTTCCCCTTCCACAATGCCCCTTCATCTGCACATTACCTCTTCCACAATGCCCCTTCATCTCCACATTACCTCTTCCACAATGCCCCTTCATCTCCACAATGCCCCTTCCACAATGCCCCCAACTCCACATTGCCCCTTCATCTCCACAATGCCCCTATCTCCACATTGCCCCTTCCACAATACCCCTACCTCCAGTCCCTGGTGGTCTAGCGGCGTGGCTTGACATATCTGTGCCTCTTTCGGCACAGATCTCTAGAAGTGAAGCTCACGCGCGCCGCTATAGTAATGCAGAGGCTGCGAGATGATGTCACCTCCCAGCGATCTGTATTACTAGAATGGTGCGCTGTCGGCCGTAGTGGGAGTTGCTGCGGGTGAGTGACAGGCCCTATCGCAGGTGCGACCCCTATTGTTACGCCACTGTGTCCATGTGCAACTATATAAGTATTACCAACTGACCAGTTTTTTCACCCCCTTCAATCAGGCTTTCATCTAAATCACTCAGCAGTCTCTGCCCTCCTAAAAGTAACCAATGATATCCAGACTGGCATGGAAAATGGCAAATTCACTGGAGCTCTTTTCATAGACTTTGAAAGGACTTTGATACAATAGACCATAGTATTCTGATAAGCAAACTCCAAAGTTCAGGACTGGGTAATCATTCTCTAAACTGGTTCCGATCCTATTTATCAGACAGAACACAATAAGGGCTCGATTTAAAGGCAACCGTTAGCCAAAAAACTCACAAACGGGTGCGTTAAGTGTCATGCTGCAATTCAAAGATCCGTCTAAACAACAGCTAACGGCAGTTGCACAATCCTTACGGCCGATACACTTACGTGCATTCAGACGCATGGAAAAACATACCCCAGAGCTATTCAAAGGCTTGCGGTACTGATAACGGCTGAAAAAAAGACACACCTAACGGCTAAAAGTTAAGACCCACTTCTCACACACGTTAGACACTTAACGGCCAAAACAAAACACCCGTTACAGAGGAAAACACACCAAATGCTTACCGCACAACCATGTAAATGGGAAAATTAACCCGTGCAATGCCAAAACAACACAAAAACATGCACACACAACACAAATCACTACACAAACAACAACAACCAACACCACAGGGACAACAACACACAAAAACAACAACACAACATGGCACGGAACAATGGGGGTCATCACACAAAGCGGACACCTGCAAATACAAGCTCACCTGGGCAACATCAACACGCCACCTGCACCCCACAACTGCACGTCCGCAAATGGCACACATAGAACAAGCACAACACACCACATCTTATAACACACACACACCTGCTAACACTTACCTGGACAAAAACAACTCACCATTGGTCAGCACTCACCTCATCAACACACCTACACAACGCCCTAGCAAGTACTTAAAGGGACAACTCAACACACTCACTTGTGGCTTGTTTTCCACTCAGGGAGGTAGAGAGAGAGAGAGAGAGAGATAGATAGAGATAGAGAGAGAGAGAGAGAGAGAGAGACAGATAGAGACAGATAGAGAGAGCAAACAGTATGTTGGGTTACATATTGTTGCGAAGGCTGCGTAGAAGGCGTGCAAGGGAGAGAGCTGGGGAACATCAGCAACCTCCAAGCACGCCTCATCAACAGCCTCCACCTGTTGCAAGTGAGGAGGCTCTGGCTCAGCAGCCACACAGGAGCCCATCCCCACCCGGAGGACACCTGCCTGCAGATGCACAGCTGCAGCAACAGGATGCTCCCCAGCTGCCACAGGGACCCCTGCAGCAGCCCAGGATGCATAGACGACCACCAAGGCCCAGGGTATACCGTCCAAGGGTCACTCTCTTTGGAATGACCGATGACGAGGTTATTGATCGCTACAGGTTGAGGCCACACAGCATCATAGCCCTGTATGAGGTCATCAAGGAGCAGGTGGATCCCATATGCACCCATAACCATGCTCTAACTGGCCTTCAAAAACTCCTGTGTGCCATACACTTCATGGCAAGTGGCGCCTTTCAGTCGACAGAGGGTTACGCATCTGGCATGTCCCAGGCCACATTCTCCAGGGTGCTGGCCCAGGTCTTGCCAGCCCTCAAAGCCAAGGCCAGTACCTACATACGTTTCCCCATCACCGATATGGAGTGGACACATCTGAAGCAGGGCTTCTATGCAAGGGGAGGCATGCCCAGGGTCATGGGTGCAATAGATTGCACCCATGTCCGTATCAAAGCACCAGCACGTCAGGGACATATGTTCCTGAACCGCAAAAACTTCCACTCCATGAATGTGCAGATGGTGTGTGACAGCAACCTGGCCATAATGAATGTCTGTGCGAAATTTCCCGGGAGCTGTCACGATTCACATATACTCAGAAATTCATCTGTGCAGAGGGATTTCGAAAATGGGACCTATACAGGCGGATGGCTACTGGGTGAGTTAACAGCACCAAATGACACCACATACACATGTGCTAGTATGTTCACCACAATATGTGCTCCTTGTCAAACCATGTCACTCACTTTCCACAGGTGTTGCTGGCTATGGATGCAAGGCATGGCTCCTCACCCCGGTCGCCAATCCCCAAAACGATGCCCAGGAACGATATAACCAGGCTCATGCCAGAACACGGAATGCCATTGAGCGGACCTTCGGCCTCCTCAAGTCCCGATTCCGATGTCTGGACCACTCGGGGGGAGCATTGCAGTATGCACCAGGCAAGGTCTGCGACATCATCGTGGCATGTGCCATCCTACATAATATCGCGGTGGACACCAGACTCATCGACGATGTCCATCCCCCACCCAGACCTGAAGACCCTGTGGATATCGTTGAGTGTGAGGAAACCCCAACAGGGATGCAGACAAGGGACAGATTGATCAGGGATCACTTCTGCTGTGAGTATAATACATGTATGCACACAATCCATGCATACACACCCACCACAACACACATGTTCTGTTTCACCCCACAGGATCAGTGACACAGCCCTGTCACTGGCTGCAGTATGGACCACCAGCATCAACTATTCCGTGGACCAGTCAGATTGGGCCTAGAGATTCCGAATACACCTGACAACCTGTCGTCCATGTTGATACTGCTGCCTCAAGGATATCATGTATGCCCCCCCTGGAAACCAAGGTACAACACTTTAACCTTGTTCAGCATATCCCACAGCTCCCTAGGCACCAACTAAAGTGTTCTGCTAGGATCAGACCCATAGCAACCATGGTACCCCTGTAGCAAGGGAGTCTCATCCAAGCCAATGCATCGGATAGAACTCTGTCATATAAGGGGTTCAGGGGGCATTCGTGGGGACATGGGACCAGTAGCTTGCTACAGTTGAAGAAAGCAGCAGAGGGGTGGATCGACAGTAATAGTGTGTTACACAACATGGAGCTCATGAAATGTGGATCACATCTCCATGGACACCATGCTGCCCTGTGTGTGTGTGTGTGTGCAGTGATATGTGCCCCAGAAAGAAATACACACATTAACAAATATGTCCTACTAGCTCCATGAACCAAACATATTTGGCCTGTCTCTGACAGTGGCAGCCCAAATATATTGTTGTCAGGAAGCTATTAGGACATATTTGTTGATGTGTGTAACCATGTCAGGGGCAAATATCCCTAAGGATGGTTAACATCCCCTTAGTTCCCCCCATGATGGTTCATAGACCAGTACACAACACATTACAAAGCAGTGGTTTGTGTAGACTTATGTAACGGGAAAGATTAAGAGGATCATGATGTTGTAGCTGTTGCATGACGATCACTTCGAGGGTGATGTTCCAAATCCTGTCCTCTTGTCCCACAGGCATCCATAGCACGATCCATCCTTGAACAGAGGAGTTTCTATATGACTGGACTGAAGTCTGGACAACACTTCCATGAAGCTCACCCCTTGGCGTTCCAAGTGATTGTGTTGGTGATTAGTGATGAGCGAGCGTGCTCGGCCGATGCTCGGATCGGCTCGAGCATCGCTCTGCTCGGCACATGGCGGTACTCGTCGAGTACCGCCATGTGCTCGCCCGCCATGTTCGGGTGGCGGGGATCTGTGCCGGAAGAGGCACAGATCCGAAGACGCTCCGCTGGACCACCAGGGACTGGAGGTACGGGGGCATTGCGGAGATGAAGGGGGCATTGCGGAGATGAAGGGGGACATTGTGGAAGAGGGGCATAGACTCTATGCCCCTCTTCCACAATGTCCCCCTTCATCTCCGCTATGCCCGTCTTCCACAATGTCCCCCTTCATCTCCGCTATGCCCCTCTTCCACAATGTGCCCCTTCATCTCCGCTATTCCCCTCTTCCACAATGTCCCCCTTCATCTCCTCTATGCCATAGAGGAGATGAAGGGGGACATTGTGGAAGAGGGGCATAGCGGAGATGAAGGGGCACATTGTGGAAGAGGGGCATAGCGGAGATGAAGGGGCACATTGTGGAAGAGGGGCATAGCGGAGATGAAGGGGGACATTGCGGAGATGAAGGGGGCATTCGGAGATGAAGGGGGCATAGCGGAGATGAAGGGGGCATTGACCAGGCACCCTCCCCTCATCAGAGCAGGGGGTGCTTGGTGTCGCCCCATTGAAGTCAATGGGGCTCGGGTGCTCGGCCGAGCACTCGAGCCTCAGGGGGTGCTCGGTCAGAGCACCCGAGCACCCGAGCATCGGGGTGCTCGCTCAACACTATTGGTGATGCAATGTTTGACCTGATGTTCACAGCAACCTCTACTGGAACATTCACATATGGACACAAATTTATGTGTGTACTAACATCCAGGTATCAGACCTGTACAGTAAGACTGCTCATACACAGATGCCAAACGATGTAGACAACACATGAGCAGTTCACTAGCATTTCAAATGTATTCCTATTTAGTTCAGTTGTACCTTTTTGTGCTCATACAAGTGTTTAATGCATATTGGCTACATACACAAGAAACATCACTACTCAATCCGTGTCTGTATGAATGAATGTTGGATCAAACACCTGTCAATGTGGAACCGTACCCAAGGCTAGAGTATCCCTCATACAAAGGAAGGCATGATTTACATCACAGGAGTCCACTAGTTGCCTGACCATGAGTGGACTTTGTGATGTATACATGCAATGACATGATGGCAGTGATACACTGATGTGTGTTGTGAGTGATTAGCTGGTGATACAGGGGACACACTTCCACTGTGATGTGATGTCCATGGTTTGTGTGTTGCTCAATATAATCAATGTCCTGAGATTGCTGTAGGTTGTCATATCTCAGTACATGGGCTACATCAACAAAAACAACCATGTGGACAAGTGTTATTACTGGTGAAGTGTGTTATAACCTTAGTTAAACAACAACACAACTTAAAGGGATAGTAAACCCTGAAAATAAGTTTATTTCACATTGTAGCCCTTTAAAAACCATGAAAAATGATATCAGTCTTATCTACCAAACATATATGATTTGGGATATAAGACATATCATTTTACATGTTTTTTTAAGGGCTACAATATAGAATGAACTTATTTTCAAGGTTTACTATCCCTTTAATACATAAGCCAATGCTCAGCCTAAGGTTCCAATGTGCGTGCTACACAATGAAATCTTAGGAAGATTTTTTGGGTTATGCAGTAAGTTAGGCTGCGATTCAAACTCCTGTTGTGCAACTGACTTGCTGGAGAACACAATGCTCACCCTAGGATCACAATGTGTAACACACACATTGAGATCCTAGGGTGTACATTGTGTTCCCCAGTAAGTCAGCTGCACAATAGAATTTTGATTTAAAGACCATATTGATGCATGTTCAATCTGTCCTGCTTGTTATTTCCCTGCTAAGTCGCATAGCTGTTAGTTTGGTTTTCCCCTCAAACACAACAATTGATGCAGACGAATGTTCAGTGTTGCACCAGTTGTTGTGCTAAGGGGTATGTTCTGATCAAATCTGACACACATCATGGCCATGTAACACTGTTGTGTTATATGGCTACAGGGATGGGTTGCCAGGTGAATTTGGACAACGGTGTGGGTGTATGTGAACCCATGTTGTAACATCACACAAACATTTCCCCCAGGCAGGAGTTGAGTTCACTGCATTGTTTGGCAATGCATTGGAGACAACCCTGCCACCCAATCTATAAGTGATTACACAGCAGATCAGACAGGATTCAAAAGCACAATTTTCATTTATTGAGGGGGCAGATGACAGGTTGGGCCTTTCATTTCTTTTTTTTTGGGGGGGGGGGCCTTAGACTTGGTGCCAGAGGTGGATGCCCTGGCTGATTGCCTTGTCACCCTCTGTCCCCTAGGTGTGGCTTCTGGGGTAACACTGGAAGGGGTGGTGGGTGCAGTGGACCCCTCTGTGGAACGCAGGTTCTCCCTCTCCATCCTCAGGTTCTCCCTGCGGTTAATCTCTCGCAACTCCACGAGCACCTGTGCAAACATGTCCATCATCCCCGTATGTATCTGGTGGAGTTGTGTGTTCCCCCTGGCAACCTCTGACTCCAGAGCTTGGATTCTGGTCTCCAACCTGTTCGTGTTCCTCCGGGATTCCCTCCGGTTCCTCGTGAGGTTGTCGTTGGTGGCGTGGGTTGCCCGGAGCTGTCCTCTTTGAAGGGCCATGCACTCAGCCTCCAGATCTGGGGTGCGTTGACTGCTGGAGATGGGAGTGGCCGGTGACACATGTGCTGTTTCCCCAGCTTCAGCTGTCTCCTCAGCCTCTGTTTCCCCAGCTTCAGCTGTCTCCTCAGCCTCTGTTTCCCCAGCTTCAGCTGTCTCCTCAGCCTCTGCTTCAACAGGTTCAGCTGTCTCCTCAGCCTCTATCTCCCCAGCCTCTGCTGTCTCCTCTGCTGGTACTGGGTGTGCTGTGGCTGCTACTGCTGTTTGTGTTGGTGGAGTGGCTTGCACAGACGGTGTGTGGGTGCCCACCACATCAAGGGACCCACTGCTGCCCACTGATGTCTGTGCTGGTTGAGGTGGTGGGGTGAACAAGTCCCTTGGCTGAGGGCGCTGGGGCTCCCCAATCAGGCCCAGGTGTTGGTAGTCAAGTGGCCAAGGGTCATACCTTGGCCAGTGGTAGGTGCTTGGCCCCCACCTGGGATCATACCTGGGGCCATGCTGGGGAGCCATCCAGGAGGGTAGATCCATCTCGGTGGAATATGGCCCATATTGGCTGGTGGCCACATTCCCGGGCAGCCATTGCCTCCCTGGTGGTGGTAGTGCTGCTGCTGGAGGGTAATAGCTCCCGGTGCTAGTGGGATGCATCCATCTCTCCCCCTGAATCCAGCCGCTGTACATTTGTCGAGCATCCTGTGGTGGGGCAGGCAGTTGAGAGGCAGGCAGTTGAGAGGCAGGCAGTTGAGAGGCAGCCAGTTGAGAGGCAGGCAGTTGAGAGGCAGGCAGTTGAGAGGCAGGCAGTTGAGAGGCAGGCAGTTGAGAGGCAGCCAGTTGAGAGGCAGGCAGTTGAGAGGCAGCCAGTTGAGAGGCAGGCAGTTGAGAGGCAGGCAGTTGAGAGGCAGGCAGTTGAGAGGCAGCCAGTTGAGAGGCAGGCAGTTGAGAGGCAGCCAGTTGAGAGGCAGGCAGTTGAGAGGCAGGCAGTGGTGATGCAGCCAGTTGGGGAGGAGGTGTGGTGGTTGTAGACGCTTCCCAGTGGCTAGTCCCCTCCTCTGTATCCTCCTCACTGGGTGGTGTGGTCGGCTCCTCCACGGGCTCCTGCTGCGATGGAGGCCCATAAGCTGTGTGGAGAATTGAGATTGTGTGATTAGTAAACGTAGCCATGATGGGATTAATGGGATACTAATACATGAAATGCAGAAAGGGAAATATATGTTTTGTGGTTTATCACCCTGAGTGAAACAAGGGTACTCCCACTGCTGGAGGAGGTTTTTGTTCAAAAAGTCTCCCAGCTCAGAGTAGAATTGCTTTGGTGCTATATCCCAGTGGCCTGAAGTTGTACATTGGCACTGTTGCTACATTATCCTATGAGAATTTATTGCGTCTGGACGTAAGCTGTCCATAGGATGGTCTAGCAACATCGCCATTTTAGAGTTCCAGGCCACTGTGATATTGCCGCTGGAGTAGTCAACTATGAGCTGTGCTACATTTTGAATGAAACACCTTTGAGCAGTGGGAATACCCTTGTTTTGCTCGGGGGATGAACCCTGCAATATATTTTTCTTTTCACATGTTAGGTATTACTATCCCTTTAACGGAATAGCAATGGTTAATTTCACCATGATGTAATATTGTAGGCATTGTAAGAGATAGATGTGGATCGATGTTAGTCCTATCCCTCCAACCCACATGGTTAGACAGATATTGCTCTATTTGACAGTCATTTTGACATGTTTGACAGTCATTTCACCACACGGAGGCTCTTCAGCAGAGCCTAAATTGCCCCATTCAGAGATGTAAACCTCATTGGAATGGTGAACAGAGTGTGCTTGCAAACCTGGCACACTTTGTTGACCATCTCAAAGATGTCTCCATCTCTGAATGGGGCAATTTAGGCTCTGCTGAAGAGCCTCCGTGTGTTCTAATGACTGGAATCTCCAGCTGTCAAATAGAGCGATATCTGTCTAACCATGAGGGTTGGCGGGATAGGACTAACATGGATCCACATGTTGGTGAAATTAACAATTGCTATGCCATTACAGTTACATACAAGGAGAAATGGTCATATATGCATGTGGATGTGTACCTTTCATATGGATATGAATATATCCTTTCCAGATATGAAGCCAGAGATCATTTCAGTAGGTGTGATTGCCTTACTGGCTATATATGTGCACCCATCAAAATATACATTGGATTGATATGATGGATATGAGCATACCTCGTATATCCCATCTACGTAGAGTGGGATATACTAGGTATGTGTATTTGGATGGTATCAATGTAAGTTAGTTTCTGATGGATGCACATATCTGGCCAGTAGGGCAATCACAGGCAGTGAGATGATCTCTGGGTTCACATCGTGTTGGGACATATTTTGAGCCATTTGAAAGGTACATATCTGACCATTTTCCTTTGTGTGCATATCTTTGTTTGAACAGATGTGCAGTGGGAATCAAGTGTTAGTCAACCCTATCTTCTTAGCTGATGCCGTCCAATTCACAATTTTTCATTACTTGACAGGTGACTCTCTGGTTGTCAGGATCATATCCTATGCATTTCATTGTAGGGCATGGGATACCACCCTGGCAATCAGAGATTGATGAACTGGACAGGATCCTGTCCATGTCGTGTGTTCCAGTTGAATCCTGAAGGGCAACAATCACGCCAGTAGTGAGGGATATCTCTGATTGAGGCCTGTTTTTCTTTGAGTATGAGCCCATCCATCCTTCTGAGTGAGGCAACCGTACTCAATCCGAGATATCTATCATTCATGGCCTGTTGGTGACCAAGGTACAATGGATGATATTTGGTTCCCATGTGTATCCTGCAAACAGTGTCTGGTGTACCATCCATCCATGGCATCAGCACCCCTGAGGATCCATGTGGGAATCAGATGTGAGATATGTCATTTGAAGTTAGGGTAAATGATTGCAGACACAACACCAAGGCCTACTTTTTCCCCCTTTAATTCTGGGGTATTGTTTGAGGCCTGTGTGTTGCACATACAAGCAGTTATTCTCAGTGCCACTGTGATGTGTGACCTGCTCCATCCTTTTTGTGATTCAGTAAGCGGTGTTGTTGACATGATGGAGTGTACATAATGCTGACTTCTCCAGTGATCTCATTTCCCCATTTCCAGTGTTTTCTATGGAGTGTATACGATGGGACCTTAGCAACTTGATTCATGTTATTGCATATTCTCCATAGGCTAACACTGGTATTGGTGAAATGAGGATGTGTGAGGGTGAATTTCTCTCCACCATGTGTTTGTCACCGCTCAGTGAATGTCCCCTGTGTAGCATGTGATCGTTGGCCTATTGACTTGATTGTTGTCTGTTTAACCCTTTGAGTCCCAGAGGGGTTGCCAAAGCATTGTTGATCGATGCATTGATGATCCCTCTAGCACTCGAGGGGTTAAGTGCTGACATCCCAGCGGGGACATGGGTGACATTGTGTGTGAACAGTGATGACAGTCGACATTTGGAACTGCATGGTTTGTGTATTGTGTGTGATGAGCACAGCGACAGGAGGGTTGAAGTAGGACTTGGACAGGTTTGTTCCAAGTTGGACCTTGATATTTGTCCTTGTGTTGTGTCCTGTTTTTAACCCTCAGGGTGCTGTGTTGGTGCAGTTGTGTGCATGAATGATGGACATGTGTTGAGGTGTGAGTGTGTGTGCAGCTGGTGTTGGTTGCTGTAGTGTGTTCTTCTGTAGTGTTGCACTTACCTGTAGTGTGGAGGGTCCTCTCATCCCCAGTGTCAGCTCCTCCAACAACCCCCTCGATCAGGGTTGGGGACATATTCTGGCGCACCATCTCCTCCCAGCCGCAGAAGGTGATAGGGACAGGTGGGCCACCTCCAGTGACTCGGGCGTGCTTGGCGAGTTCGGAGAGCTTGTTCTTGACCACCCTCCGGCAGTCGCCCCATCGCTTCTTGATGGACTCCACGTCCCGTCTGCATGGAGCCACCGCGTTGACCCGGCTGCAGATCTGGTTCCAGGCTGCTTTCCTCCTCGCTGACAGGCCAGGGACCTTCGCTGTCGGGTGGAGAACACTCTGCCTCTCCAGGACAGCTTCCACAAGAGCCGTGTTCTCCTCCTCTGTATACTTTGGGTCTCTGATCCTGGCCTCATCAGCTCCGGCATGGGATGACTCAGAGCCGGAGTGCCCTGCCTGGTCTGACCCTGACTGTGTGGGGTGCTCCCCAGCAACTACCCCTCGTCCCACTGCAGGTTCTGTCCCTGTCCTGCGTGTTCCTGCTCTTGTGGGCCGGGTCCCCCTCCGCCCTGCGGATCTCCCTCTCCCACCCCTGCTCTGCTGAGGGATCCCCTCCTGATCTTCCTCCTCCTCCACTACTCTCCCCATCCCTCTCTCCTGTCCTCCTCTCCTCGCCATCATTCACCCAGTCACACCCAGGCACTCCCACAGGCCCTCACAGACACACTCGATCCAGTCACTCTCTGTCACACACTTTCACTCCCAGATTCACACTGTCAAAAATAAAAGTAAAATGTGTGAGGTGTTATAAAATAAAAGGACTATGTGTATGTATGTGTATGTGTTTGTATGTGTGTATGTTATATGTGCAAAGGTGTGCTATGTGTCGTATTCTGTGCAATGCTCTCCTCTCTCCAAACTCCAAAACTCCTCTACCTCCAATGAACGCTCCTGTCTCCCTCTCTCTGATCACTATCCTCCGCTCCTGGGTCCTGATATCTGGCTCTGAAGAACTCGATAACAGACAGTGTGTGGCGGTTATTTTTGGGTATATATAGGTGTATTTGAAGTTATTTGATACATTGGGGCTTTGGGATTGGATGTGTGTTTGAATTTGTTTTGGCATCAATCATGGTTGCTTGACAACGGCAGCCGTTATGTTACATGTTGTTTGGAGCTCAGTTATCGTGTGATTTGTCCGCCCGTTGTGCATTAACATGAGCGACAACGGGTTTTGTGTTACGTGTTTTTTGTGTGCCTACGCTCGATAGCTATTCTTGTAGAGTAGTTATTGAATCTGCCGTAACTCCTGTATTATTTGCGAGCGATGTGCCTTTTTCACTTAGCGGCTGGTTTAACGGTTGCCTTTAAATCTAGGCCTAAGTGTCTATTGATGACAATATTTCCCTTTCACTCAAAGTAACAAGCCTCCATTCTTGGACCTCTTCTATTTTCTCTGTTGACAAATGATCTGTCCATGGTTTGCAAAGCATCTTCTGTGCACATGTATTCAGATGACACTATAATATATGCTAAAAATTCAAACATATCACAACTAGAAGCAGTATCACAGCATGATTTCTCTGAAATTGAAAGATGGATGGCAAAGAAAAAAACTGATCTTAAACACAGATAAAATGGTCATAATGTTATATGGTACAAAGTGCAAACTAAGTAATCTCCACAATAGCAATCTATCTATTGTATCAGAATCTAATCATAACTTGGCCCTGGTGGACTCCTACAGATATCTTGGTATGTGGCTTGACACCCAACCTCACTTTTGGTCTTCATATTGATAAATTAACATCCAGACTTTATCCCAAAATAGAGACTCTGTTTAGAAACAAATCCTATTTAAGTACCCTAGTAAGAAAGCATATTGTTCAATAGATTATAATGCCAGTTATAGGCTATCTGGATATAGTATATGCTCCAGGGCCACAAACCCATCTTAGTAAACTTGACACTCTGTATAACTTACTAGGTCACTTTATAGATCAATGTAATTACACTACCCAGGGCCAGCGTCACCTATAGGTGAGGTAGGCACCGGCCTAGGGCGCACATGTACTGCGGGCGCAGGCATGCAGCAGAGAAGAGCTGCGCCCAGGGCCACCTGATCCCAGTAGCAGGACTCCTCTGCCGGGCACTGCAACACATTCAGGTATGAGTAGCTACTGCGCTCCCTCGTCGCCGTCGGCTCTTTAGTAATGCATTACCGAAGAGAAGACCGCGCGGGAGCTCCAGCAGCTACAGGTCTGTGAAAGGGGGCAAGTTGGGGCTGATGGGGGGCAAAGTGGAGCTAGTGGAGGGCAAGTTGGAGCTGGTGGGGCAAAATGGAGCTGGTGGGGGCAAGCTGGAGCTGGTGGGGGCAAGTTGGAGCTGATGGGGGGCAAATTTCAGCTGGTGGGGGCAAGTTGGAGCTGATAGGGGGCAAAGAGGAGCTGGTGGGGCAAGAAAAGAGGTGGGGTATAAATCCTTGCACCAGCCCTGACACTACCCATCACTGTGATATGCTTAAAGGAGAACATTCACCTCTTGAAACGTTTTTAGCATTGGTTTAGTTATTAAAGTAGTATTCAGAAATGTGTTTTTTTCACTTATGTGCTTTTAAAAATATTTAATCTTCAAGCTGTGCCAGTCGGCATAATGCAGGAAGCTGAATCACAGGCACAACTCTTCTTGACTTCCTAATTCTCCTCCCACCTCCCTCCCAGCTGCCCCAGGGGGCGTGGTCACTCTTCCCTTCGGTGTGGAGTGAATGGCTTCTATCGTTACATCAAGCTCCGATTAGCATTATACCGAGGTTGCAATATTAGTCACAATTAGTGATGAGCGAGCACCCCAATGCTCGGGTGTTCGGGTGCTCTGACCGAGCACCCCCTGAGGCTCGAGTGCTCGGCCGAGCACCCGAGCCCCATTGAAGTCAATGGGAGGACTCGAGCATTACACCAGGCACCCCCTGCTCTGATGAGGGGAGGGTGCCTGGTCCATAGGAAAAGGGCAGAAAAAGATGGAAACACTACAGAAATGGTTCAGGGACAGCATAGGGAGGATGTCTGGATGCATCTTGGACTCCAACATCGCTGCTGGGAACGATCTTTCGCCCGTAGTACGCCATTTTTACAGACTGACCATAAAACACACAAAAAGGAAAATAAAAACGACTTTAGGCGAAAAATTGTTACCAAACAATATTTGCTGTATATTTACTTGTATATCATCTGCAAATTCTCCCAAAAATTTCCTCGATTTTTCTGAACTGAGGCCATGATTAAGAGGGAAACGTGCGCAGAGGCAAATTCTCCCAAAAATTTCCTTGATTTTCAGAACTGAGGCCATGATTAAGAGGGAAACGTGCGCAGAGGCAAATTCTCCCAAAAATTTCCTTGATTTTCAGAACTGAGGCCATGATTAAGAGGGAAACGTGCGCAGAGGCAAATTCTCCCAAAAATTTCCTTGATTTTCAGAACTGAGGCCATGATTAAGAGGGAAACGTGCACAGAGGCAAATTCTCCCAAAAATTTCCTTGATTTTCAGAACTGAGGCCATGATTAAGAGGGAAACGTGCACAGAGGCAAATTCTCCCAAAAATGTCCTTGATTTTATTGAACTGAGGCCATGATTAAGAGGGAAACGTGCGCTGAGCTGACCATCTAAAACATTATGGGTGAGGGTCTGCTGCAGAGCTGACCATCCTAAACATTATATGCGAAGGCCCGCTAGTGAGCTGACGCTATAAAACATTATATGAGAGGGCCCGCTAAAGAGCTGACCCAATAAAACATTATATGAGAAGGCCCGCTGGTGAGCTGACCTATATAAAAATTGTCAAACAGGGCCCGCTGGTGAGCTGGCCCTATATAAAAATTATATCACAGGGCCCGCTGGTGAGCTGGCCCTATATAAAAATTATAGCACAGGGCATATGGAAGAGGAGGAGGAGGATGAGAAGATTAAGAGTCAACCATATACCCGTTTTTTGGGTGGAAGGGGTGAATGGGAATACAGAGTATTCCCATCATTGTAAATAACATATATAAAGTGAGTTTATGTTCCCCCGGGGCTTTCCTCCAGTGGAGTGGAGAAGTCAGGGGAAATCCAGGCCTTGTTCATTTTTATAAGTGTCAACCTATCAGCATTGTCGGTGGAAAGGCGGATACGCTTATCTGTTATGATGCCACCAGCAGCACTAAATACCCGCTCAGACAGAACGCTGGCGGCAGGGCAGGCCAGCACCTCCAAGGCGTAGAGTGCCAGTTCATACCACGTGTCCAGCTTGGACACCCAGTAGTTGTAAGGCACAGAGGGATCATTGAGGACGCTGACACGGTCTGCTACGTACTCCTTCACCATCTTCCAAAACTTTTCCCTCCTTGTGACACTAGGCTGCGCATCAGGGTGAGGGTGCTGGCGGGGTGTCATGAAGGTGTCCCACGCCTTGGAGAGTGTTGCCCTGCCTTTCTCGGAACTGCTGTGTGCTCCCCTTTTCTCCCCTTCTCGGTTGGCCAAGGTAGCACGTACTCTGCCGCCAGCGTTGTCAGATGGAAAATTTTGGAGCAATTTTTCAACAAGAACCTTCTGGTATTGCACCATTTTGCTTGTCCTCTCCACCGGAGGAATGAGAGATGAGAAATTCTCTTTGTAGCGGGGGTCCAGAAGGGTGAACACCCAGTAATCCGTGTTGTCTAAAATGCGTACAACGCGTGGGTCACGGGAAAGGCAGCCTAACATAAAGTCAGCCATGTGTGCCAGAGTACCAACAGTCAAGATTTCGCTGTCCTCACCAGGAGGATGACTCTCAATATCCTCATCCTCTTCCTCCTCTTCTGCCCACCCACGCTGAAGAGATGGAACTAAAGTTCCATGGCTACCCTCTGTAGCGGAGGCAACCGTGTCTTCCTCCTCCTCCTCCTCCTCCTCCTCCTCCTCCGCCTCCTCCAATTGTCGCTGAGAAGACGAAGTGAGGGTGCTCTGGCTATCACCTTGTGTAAGCTCTTCCTCCCGCATTTCCACCTCTTCCATATGCAAAGCGTCGGTTTTAATTGTGAGCAGAGAGCGTTTCAGTAGACACAGAAGTGGGATGGTTACACTGATAATAGCGTTATCGCCGCTCACCATCTGTGTCGATTCCTCAAAATTACGTAAAACCTCACAGAGGTCTGACATCCATTCCCACTCCTCACTTCTGATTAGAGGAAGTTGAACGGAGAGGCGACGACCGTGTAACAGCTGGTACTCCACTACTGCCCTCTGCTGCTCACAAAGCCGGGCCAACATGTGGAAGGTGGAGTTCCAGCGCGTGCTCACGTCACACAGCAGCCGGTGAGCTGGCAATTGTAAGCGCTGCTGCAGCTTCAACAGGCCGGCTGAAGCTGTTGATGACTTACGGAAATGTGCACACACGCGGCGCACCTTGGTCAAGAGATCATGCACATTGGGGTAGGTTTTTAGAAATCGCTGCACCACTAAATTAAATACATGCGCTAGACATGGTACGTGTGTGAGCTTGCCGAGCTCCAAAGCCGCCACCAAGTTACGCCCATTATCACACACAACCATGCCTGGTTGCAGGTTGAGTGGCGAGAGCCACTGCTCGGTCTGGTGACTAATCCCCTGCAACAGCTCTGAGGCCGTGTGCTGTTTGTCCCCAAGGCAGATCAGCTTCAGCACGGCCTGTTGACGCTTCCCCACTGCAGTGCTACACTGCTTCCAGCTACTGGCTGATGGGGGAGTGACGCTGCGTGTAGAGAATTCGGAGGTGGAAACGGAGGAGGAGGAGCCAATAACGTAGGTGCTGGTGGAAACCCTGATGGAGGTAGGGCCCGCAATCCTCGGCGTGGGTAGCACCCGTGCCATCCCAGGGTCCGAGTCGCTCCCAGCCTCCACGACATTCACCCAGTGTGCCGTCAGGGAAATGTAGCGTCCCTGGCCACAAGCACTTGTCCATGTGTCAGTCGTTAAGTGGACCTTCCCAGTAACTGCGTTGGTCAGGGCACGGGTGATGTTACGGGACACATGGTGGTGTAATGCGGGGACGGCACACCGGGAAAAGTAGTGGCGGCTGGGGACCGCGTACCGAGGGACAGCTGCTGCCATCAGGCTGCGGAAGGACTCAGTGTCCACAAGCCTAAATGGCAGCATTTCGATGGCCAGTAATTTTGAAAGGTGTGAGGTTAGTGCTATGGCCTGTGGGTGGGTGGCTGGGTACTTTCTCTTGCGCTCAAATGCCTGGGGTAACGACATTTGGACGCTGTGCTGGGACAGGGAAGTGGATGTGGTCGCTGATGGTGCTTCAGATGGTACAGGTGCAGGGCGGGAGGTATGCGGGCCTGCGCCTTCGACAGGCGATTGGCCGGCACCGAAAACAGGGGAAGAGGAGGCAGTGGTGTGGCCTGCAGACACAGATGGGCGATCCAGGCGTTCCTCCCACTTACTACGGTGCTTGGATGCCATGTGTCGGATCATGCTGGTGGTGGTGAGGTTTCTAGTGTTCATGCCTCGGCTCATTCTGGTGTGGCACAGGTTGCAAACTACAATTCTTTTGTCGTCCGCACTTTCCTTAAAAAAACGCCATACCGCGGAACACCTACCCTTTGGCAAGGTAGATTTACGCAAGGGGGTGCTCCGTGGAACATTTGCGGGCCGGTTTGGTGCGGTCCGCCTTCTTTCTGTAGCCACACCACTGCCTCTTCCAGCCTGTTGCGGTGCTGCAGATGGCTCACCCTCAGGACTGCTGACATCGCTCGGCTCTACACCTTCCCAGGTGGGGTCAGTCACCTCATCGTCCACCAAGTCCTCCTCCACTTCCTCACTCTGATCATCCTCCTCAAGTCTTGATCCCACCACATACTCAGTCATTGACAACTGTATAACATTCTCCTCAACAAGGTCTTGAGACGGAAATAGTGGTTGATTTAATGGCAACTGTGTCTCATCATCATCCACTACTTCCTTTGACCTTAAATGCCGTTCACATCTGTCATCTTCTTGTGATTGGGTAGCCTCTAGAGGTTGTGAATCAGGGCACAAGATGTCATGTTCCTCTGCAAGCGTGCTTGGAGAGAGGGTCAAATGAAGGATTGGTGATGAGACGAGCTCCTCACTATATCCCAGTGTGGGATCACTTCTTTGACCAGACCGTGTATGGTGGGAGGAAGGATGATCAGAGTGAGGATTATTTTGACCAGACTCTTGGCTACTGAGAGTGGACTTGGTGGAAGACAGGGTGGTGCTTAACCGACTGGAAGCAGTATCAGCTGTCATCCAACCGACCACCTGTTCGCAGTGGTCGGACCTCGAGAGTGATGTCCTGCGACGCCCTGTAAAATTACACATGAAGCTAGGTATGGTGGATGTCTTTCTTTCTTGTGCTCTGGCACCAGGCACAGTTTCTCCGCGTCCTGACCCGCGCCCTGAACTTTCAGGATCACGTCCACTTCCCCGTCCCTTTTTACCCGCCTTCTTCATCTTACACAGAATATGTGACTTTAATATTTGAGTTTGAAAACTTAACAGTATTTCTTCCTATTCTGCAACTGTGCAGAGTACACAGAATAGGCTGCTAAACTGCGGTGACACACACTGAATGGAATAAGTGACTTTAATATTTGAGTTTGAAAACTTAACAGTATTTCTTCCTATTCTGCAACTGTGCAGAGTACACAGAATAGGCTGCTAAACGGCGGTGAAACACACTGAATGGAATATGTGACTTTAATATTTGAGTTTGAAAACTTAACAGTATTTCTTACTATTCTGCAACTCTGCAGAGTACACAGAATAGGCTGCTAAACGGCGGTGAAACACACTGAATGGAATATGTGACTTTAATATTTCAGTTTGAAAACTTAACAGTATTTCTTACTATTCTGCAACTGTGCAGAGTACACAGAATAGGCTGCTAAACGGCGGTGAAACACACTGAATGGAATATGTGACTTTAATATTTGAGTTTGAAAACTTAACACTATTTTTTCCTATTCTGCAACTCTGCAGAGTACACAGAATAGGCTGCTAAACGGCGGTGAAACACACTGAATGGAATATGTGACTTTAATATTTGAGTTTGAAAACTTAACAGTATTTCTTCCTATTCTGCAACTGTGCAGAGTACACAGAATAGGCTGCTAAACTGCGGTGACACACACTGAATGGAATAAGTGACTTTAATATTTGAGTTTGAAAACTTAACAGTATTTCTTCCTATTCTGCAACTGTGCAGAGTACACAGAATAGGCTGCTAAACGGCGGTGAAACACACTGAATGGAATATGTGATTTTAATATTTGAGTTTGAAAACTTAACAGTATTTCTTACTATTCTGCAACTGTGCAGAGTACACAGAATAGGCTGCTAAACGGCGGTGAAACACACTGAATGGAATATGTGACTTTAATATTTGAGTTTGAAAACTTAACACTATTTCTTCCTATTCTGCAACTCTGCAGAGTACACAGAATAGGCTGCTAAATGGCGGTGAAACACACTGAATGGAATATGTGACTTTAATATTTGAGTTTGAAAACTTAACAGTATTTCTTACTATTCTGCAACTGTGCAGAGTACACAGAATAGGCTGCTAAACGGCGGTGAAACACACTGAATGGAATATGTGACTTTGATATTTGAGTTTGAAAACTTAACACTATTTCTTACTATTCTGCAACTCTGCAGAGTACACAGAATAGGCTGCTAAACGGCGGTGAAACACACTGAATGGAATATGTGACTTTAATATTTGAGTTTGAAAACTTAACAGTATTTCTTACTATTCTGCAACTGTGCAGAGTACACAGAATAGGCTGCTAAACGGCGGTGATACACACTGAATGGAATATGTGACTTTAATATTTGAGTTTGAAAACTTAACACTATTTCTTACTATTCTGCAACTCTGCAGAGTACACAGAATAGGCTGCTAAACGGCGGTGATACACACTGAATGGAATATGTGACTTTGATATTTGAGTTTGAAAACTTAACACTATTTCTTACTATTCTGCAACTCTGCAGAGTACACAGAATAGGCTGCTAAACGGCGGTGAAACACACTGAATGGAATATGTGACTTTAATATTTGAGTTTGAAAACTTAACAGTATTTCTTACTATTCTGCAACTGTGCAGAGTACACAGAATAGGCTGCTAAACGGCGGTGAAACACACTGAATGGAATATGTGACTTTAATATTTGAGTTTGAAAACTTAACACTATTTCTTCCTATTCTGCAACTCTGCAGAGTACACAGAATAGGCTGCTAAACGGCGGTGAAACACACTGAATGGAATATGTGACTTTAATATTTGAGTTTGAAAACTTAACAGTATTTCTTCCTATTCTGCAACTGTGCAGAGTACACAGAATAGGCTGCTAAACTGCGGTGACACACACTGAATGGAATAAGTGACTTTAATATTTGAGTTTGAAAACTTAACAGTATTTCTTCCTATTCTGCAACTGTGCAGAGTACACAGAATAGGCTGCTAAACGGCGGTGAAACACACTGAATGGAATATGTGATTTTAATATTTGAGTTTGAAAACTTAACAGTATTTCTTACTATTCTGCAACTGTGCAGAGTACACAGAATAGGCTGCTAAACGGCGGTGAAACACACTGAATGGAATATGTGACTTTAATATTTGAGTTTGAAAACTTAACAGTATTTCTTACTATTCTGCAACTGTGCAGAGTACACAGAATAGGCTGCTAAACGGCGGTGAAACACACTGAATGGAATATGTGACTTTAATATTTGAGTTTGAAAACTTAACACTATTTCTTCCTATTCTGCAACTCTGCAGAGTACACAGAATAGGCTGCTAAACGGCGGTGAAACACACTGAATGGAATATGTGACTTTAATATTTGAGTTTGAAAACTTAACAGTATTTCTTCCTATTCTGCAACTGTGCAGAGTACACAGAATAGGCTGCTAAACTGCGGTGACACACACTGAATGGAATAAGTGACTTTAATATTTGAGTTTGAAAACTTAACAGTATTTCTTCCTATTCTGCAACTGTGCAGAGTACACAGAATAGGCTGCTAAACGGCGGTGAAACACACTGAATGGAATATGTGACTTTAATATTTGAGTTTGAAAACTTAACAGTATTTCTTACTATTCTGCAACTGTGCAGAGTACACAGAATAGGCTGCTAAACGGCGGTGAAACACACTGAATGGAATATGTGACTTTGATATTTGAGTTTGAAAACTTAACACTATTTCTTACTATTCTGCAACTCTGCAGAGTACACAGAATAGGCTGCTAAACGGCGGTGAAACACACTGAATGGAATATGTGACTTTAATATTTGAGTTTGAAAACTTAACAGTATTTCTTACTATTCTGCAACTGTGCAGAGTACACAGAATAGGCTGCTAAACGGCGGTGATACACACTGAATGGAATATGTGACTTTAATATTTGAGTTTGAAAACTTAACACTATTTCTTACTATTCTGCAACTCTGCAGAGTACACAGAATAGGCTGCTAAACGGCGGTGAAACACACTGAATGGAATATGTGACTTTAATATTTGAGTTTGAAAACTTAACAGTATTTCTTCCTATTCTGCAACTGTGCAGAGTACATAGAATAGGCTGCTAAACTGCGGTGACACACACTGAATGGAATAAGTGACTTTAATATTTGAGTTTGAAAACTTAACAGTATTTCTTCCTATTCTGCAACTGTGCAGAGAACACAGAATAGGCTGCTAAACGGCGGTGAAACACACTGAATGGAATATGTGACTTTAATATTTGAGTTTGAAAACTTAACAGTATTTCTTACTATTCTGCAACTGTGCAGAGTACACAGAATAGGCTGCTAAACGGCGGTGAAACACACTGAATGGAATATGTGACTTTAATATTTGAGTTTGAAAACTTAACACTATTTCTTCCTATTCTGCAACTCTGCAGAGTACACAGAATAGGCTGCTAAACGGCGGTGAAACACACTGAATGGAATATGTGACTTTAATATTTGAGTTTGAAAACTTAACAGTATTTCTTACTATTCTGCAACTGTGCAGAGTACACAGAATAGGCTGCTAAACGGCGGTGAAACACACTGAATGGAATATGTGACTTTGATATTTGAGTTTGAAAACTTAACACTATTTCTTACTATTCTGCAACTCTGCAGAGTACACAGAATAGGCTGCTAAACGGCGGTGAAACACACTGAATGGAATATGTGACTTTAATATTTGAGTTTGAAAACTTAACAGTATTTCTTACTATTCTGCAACTGTTCAGAGTACACAGAATAGGCTGCTAAACGGCGGTGATACACACTGAATGGAATATGTGACTTTAATATTTGAGTTTGAAAACTTAACACTATTTCTTACTATTCTGCAACTCTGCAGAGTACACAGAATAGGCTGCTAAACGGCGGTGATACACACTGAATGGAATATGTGACTTTGATATTTGAGTTTGAAAACTTAACACTATTTCTTACTATTCTGCAACTCTGCAGAGTACACAGAATAGGCTGCTAAACGGCGGTGAAACACACTGAATGGAATATGTGACTTTAATATTTGAGTTTGAAAACTTAACAGTATTTCTTCCTATTCTGCAACTGTGCAGAGTACACAGAATAGGCTGCTAAACTGCGGTGACACACACTGAATGGAATAAGTGACTTTAATATTTGAGTTTGAAAACTTAACAGTATTTCTTCCTATTCTGCAACTGTGCAGAGTACACAGAATAGGCTGCTAAACGGCGGTGATACACACTGAATGGAATATGTGACTTTAATATTTGAGTTTGAAAACTTAACACTATTTCTTACTATTCTGCAACTCTGCAGAGTACACAGAATAGGCTGCTAAACGGCGGTGATACACACTGAATGGAATATGTGACTTTGATATTTGAGTTTGAAAACTTAACACTATTTCTTACTATTCTGCAACTCTGCACAGTACACAGAATGTGCTGCTAAACTGCGGCGAAGCACACTGAATGGAATATGTGACTTTGATATTTTAGTTTGAAGACTTAACAGTATTTCTTCCTATTCTGCAACTCTGCACAGTACACAGAATGTGCTGCTAAACTGCGGCGACGCACACTGAATGGAATATGTGACTTTGATATTTTAGTTTGAAGACTTAACAGAATGTGCTCTAATCTGCAACTTTGCACACTAAACAGAATGTGCTCTAATCTGCAACTTTGCACACTAAACAGAATGTGCTCTAATCTGCAACTTTGCACACTAAACAGAATGTGCTCTAATCTGCAACTGTGCACACTAAACAGAATGTGCTCTAATCTGCAACTTTTCACACTAAACAGAATATTTTTTTTTTTTTTTTTTTTTTTTGTTTTTTTCCCCCACACAAAATAACCTGCTGCCCCCACACACAGTAGTCCTAAAAAGGACTTTTGGTTCTTTTTTTTCACAATTTTTGTTTTTTTCCTCCCTACACTGCCTTTCCCTTCCTATCCTCAGCTCTCCCTGGCTCAGACTGAGCCGAACTCGATGGTCAGGTGCTATACAGCACCCGACCACGGGTTCTGGCCAGCCAATCAGTGTAATGCCAGCAGCCAACATGGCTGCTGGCATTACACCGATGTCAGAGCCTCCCTGCACGTTTATTGGCTGCGCAGCAGCCGCAAAACGTGCGGGGAGGAGACCCGAACATGGCGGGCGAGCACATGCGGTACTCGTACGAGTACCGCCATGTGCCGAGCAGAGCGATGCTCGAGCCGATCCGAGCATCGGCCGAGCATGCTCGCTCAACACTAGTCACAATGTTATCTGTTGATTGTTTGCTGGCATCGTAGCAGACAGACAATGCAGTATATTGAGCAGTTTCTTACTGCAAAGGAATATTATGTGCAAGCAAAAGTAGAAAATCACACTATCAGTAAATTGCGAATGTTTTAATTTATAGGGTTATATGAAATTCACCAATCTCTTGAGGTAAAGGCCCCTATTAATGCACCAAAGTTCCCCCAAGGTGCTACCAAGACACTGAATAGAATATACAAAGAAAAGAAAAAAGAAAAGAAATGTGTATTTAAAGGGATAGTAATACTTCATTTTAACTTTATTTTATTTTGTAGGCATTAAAAAAACATGAAGAACAATATAAGTCTTATCTCTCAGACCTTTATGGTTTAAGAGATATTCACAAGCAAAGTGTCCCCCTCCCGCCCCTTTTACTGATGTAACACTGCTCAGCCAGATCAGAAGGGAGGTGCCCAGGTAGACTGCAGAGAGGGACAATCTTCAATTAAGATTAGGGAAAAACCTGAAAAACTTGTCAAGGGGGGCGGGCTTTCATTGTTCTCATAGGAAGAAGATTGTCCCCTGCTGTTATCTGGTCTATGGACTGCATTCCACATCTGAGAAGAGATGGCTTACACTAGGTAAAAGGGTCGGGAGGGGAAACTTTACTTGTGAATATCTCTCAAACCATAAAGGTTTGAGAGATAAGACATATCGTTCTTCATGTTTTTTTAATGCCTACAAAATAAAATAAAGTTAAAACGAAGTATTACTATCCCTTTAAGGTGCACACTTGTAAAATTAAACCTTTATTAAATTCAAGAAATGTTATTTATAAAATATGATAAAATTACAGGGTATATATACTCAGAACTAGATATGTAGGTATATAGTTATTCACCAAAGCATAATGTGATCATCAAAAACTAAGAAAAGTCCTTGAGTCCCTCTGCACACTTCCTAAGACCGAACCTACAACACAGTTCCAGGAGGTGTTATAGTCGGGGGCAAATGAATGAACCCATCTAATGATAACAGTCCAAGAGACTGTAAGAAGCACACTGCTTATCAGTTTAACACTCATAAATTACTATATGTGTGCGGTTGAATCAAAGCCAAACAAACTGCAGTGTCCTCCACTGACTCAGAACTTATCAATATGCGATGATTGAGATTAAACAAGATCATAGTGGTAATACACTTACATACACACCACACAGTGTGATCTCCTAAACACAGGGACACCAGGGTGATACACTTCTATACACACCATACAGTCTGATCTCCTAAACACAGGGACACCAGGGTGATACACTTATATACACACCACACAGTCTGATCTCCTAAACACAGGGACACCAGGGTAATACACTTACATACACACCACACAGTGTGATCTCCTAAACACAGGGACACCAGGGTGATACACTTATATACACACCACACAGTCTGATCTCCAAAACACAGGGACACCAGGGTGATACACTTCTATACACACCACACAGTCTGATCTCCTAAACACAGGGACACCAGGGAGATACACTTATATACACACCACACAGTCTGATCTCCTGAACACAGGGACACCAGGGTGATACACTTATATACACACCACACAGTCTGATCTCCTAAACACAGGGACACCAGGGAGATACACTTATATACACACCACACAGTCTGATTTCCTAAACACAGGGACACCAGGGTGATAGAAGTTGATCAGTGACTTGTGCCCTGGAAGACTGAGTTTGGATACCTGCTGCAAAAATACAATAAGTTTATTGTGTGTGGTGTGGTGTGGTAAGGAAGAGGTTAAAAACAAATCTTTGGGGTTTGTTTTCCCTCTCTTTACTGTGAGAGAAGCAAATAATTGAAGTCTGGTGTGGTGGGAGTGACTAATTGCTGTGTTTGTAATTGGTGGATCCCTGGATTAAATAGCAGATACATAGTGAATACTTGAACGTGTGAATCTTGCATCCGTGTGTAAGTGCAGAAGGGTGGTAAGTGCTGGAATTTAAAACAGGGGGAATTCAAGTGCAGAAGGGTGGTAAGTGCTGGAATTTAAAACAGGGGGAATTCAAGTGCAGAAGGGTGGTAAGTGCTGGAATTTAAAACAGGGGGAATTCAAGTGCAGAAGGGTGGTAAGTGCTGGAATTTAAAACAGGGGGAATTCAAAGACAGGGGACTGCTATTACAAGGGACTGGTTCCATGTGAAGAGTTAGAAGGAATCTGGTTAAGTACATAAGTGTGTTTGGTGTTTTATTGGTATTTTTTTTAACCCCTTAGTGACGCGGCCGTCACTTAACGCCCGTCTAACATTTTTTTTTTTTCTCTCAGACAAATCCGGAGTCCCCGAACGGCGTGCAGCCGCGGGGGATCCGGATTTCCTGGACGTACATGTACGTCCTCTGTCACTAAGTGACAGCCACAGAGGACGTACATGTACGTCCATTGTCGTGAAGGGGTTAAGGTTTAAAAAAAAAAAAAAAAATTTGTGTGGGTATTGCAAGAGTTAAAAAAAAAAAAAAACTGTTTATTGGATTTTTCTCTGACCTGTGTGATTAGGGCTGATTGCTAAGGGATTTCACCTGGCTGTTAGTTACTATAAATACAGTCCATTAGCTCTGTGAGACTGCTGTTGAAAGTGACTGGTTCCAGGTGAAGAGTTAGAAGGAATCTGGTGACTATCATTTCAAAGGATTTATTGCATTTAAGGTTGGTTACTTACCATATAGTGAGCATTAGAGGATAATACAAAGCTATTTGAATTGTAAAACCAAGCATGAGTGATAGCAGGTTAGCCAATCTCACGCAGTGCACATCTTGTCACATGTTTGAACACTTGGAGCAATCGTTCCAGGGGTCATACCGCTGTGCCAAGTGTGAGCATATTTTCTCTTTAGAGTCTAAGATATTGGATTTGGAGAGAAATATTGCAACATTGCGAGACATTGGTAACCTGGAAAGGAGTTTAGAACTCACAGAGCAGGTAGTATGTGGGGTTAGTGGTGAAGAGGGTGGAGTTGTAGATGAGGAGCGACAGGTAGGCAGCTGGGTAACAGTAAGGAGGGGAGGTAGTGGGCAGAGGAAGAGGAAGGCCAGTTCTGAGTTGACTCAGTCCAACAGATTTGCAAGATTGTGTGAAGATGTTGATGAGAATTGCTCAGAATTGGCAACACTGGAGAGGACTGATTGCTCTAGCAGCCAGGGGAACAGTCCTCCTTCCAGGCTAGATGGGATGCAGAGCAGGCAGAAACCAAGGCAGGTGGTGGTAATAGGGGACTCTATTATTAGGAGGGTAGATAGGGTAATCTGCCGCCAGGAACGTGAATGCCGAACAGTATGCTGTCTCCCGGGTGCTCGGGTTCGGCATGTTGCGGACAGGGCTGACAGATTATTGGGAGGGGCTGGAAGTGATCCAGCTGTCTTGGTACATATTGGAACCAATGACAAAATAGGAGGAAGATGGAGGTCCCTAAAGAATGATTTCAGGGATTTAGGGTGCAAGCTTAAGGCAAGGACCTCTAAGGTAGTATTTTCTGAAATACTACCTGTGCCATGCGCCAGTGCAGGTAGGCAGAAGGAGCTCAGGGAGCTTAATGCATGGCTCAAGCAATGGTGTAGGAAGGAGGGTTTTGGGTTTTTAGAACACTGGGCAGACTTTGCTCTTGGGTACAATCTATATGGAAGAGATGGATTGCACCTAAATGGTAGAGGAGCCTCTGTGTTAGGGGAGAGAATGCTAGGAAGCTTGGAGGAGCTTTTAAACTAGGAAAGGGGGGGGTGGGTAGAGATAGCAAAAATGGGGTAGATAGAGCAGATAGGAACTGGGTCCAAGTAACTGACCAGGGGGGTGGAGAAAGGGTGGGGAGAAATTTAGTCAGTAGGGAGGAACTACTAGTAAATGAAGGTGAAGAAAAAAGGCATGTAGGGATTAATATATGTAAAGACTTCAAAATCAATTGTATGCTAGCAAATGCAAGAAGTATGGTAGATAAAATAGGAGAACTAGAATTGCTGGCGGTTAATGAGCAATTGGACATAATTGGAATAACAGAAACATGGTGGAACGATGCACATGACTGGACTGTAAATATAGAGGGCTATTCCCTGTTTAGAAGAGACAGAATTAATAGAAAAGGTGGAGGTGTGTGTTTATATTTGAAAACAGAGCTAAATCCAGTTTTGCGAGGTGATATTAGTGAGGAAACTGGCCAAACTGTGGAGTCCATGTGGGTAGAAATCGAGACTAAATGTGGTGTGAATGGTAAAAAAAAGTTGTTGGTGGGCATATGCTACAAACCACCAAATATCGATGACAATGATGAGGCCCAACTGCTATTGCAAATGAGGAAAGCTGCCCAGTTTGGGCATACTATAATTATGGGAGATTTTAATTATCCAGATATCAACTGGAAAAATGAGACCTGTCAGAGTGCTAAGGGTAGCAGGTTTTTGAACACGCTTCATGAAAGCTACATGTCACAAATGGTGGGAGCGCCGACAAGAAATAACAATGTATTGGACCTAGTGATCACTAATAACACAGAAATGGTATCCAATATTAAGGTAAGAGAACATTTGGGAAACAGTGATCACAACATGGTTACATTTGAGATCTGTCTGGCAAAGCAAAAATGTATAGGTTCAACCAAAATTCTTAATTTTAAAAAAGCAAACTTCAAATTGTTAAGGGCCTCAATGCAACACATAGACTGGGATATGTTATTTAAAGGCAAAAATACTGAGGAAAAATGGTCAGAATTCAAATTTAGGTTGCAGAAATGTACCCAACTGTATATACCAATGGGGAACAAGTGCAAAAGAAGTAAGTCACAGCCAATGTGGTTAACTGCACATGTAAAGAAGGAAATGGCAAGGAAAAAAAAAGCATTCAAATTATTTAAGTCAGAAGGAACTGAACAATCTTTCTTAAAATACAGGGAGAGCAACAAAGATTGCAAAAAGGCAATTAGGGTAGCAAAAATAGATAATGAAACTCGAATTGCAAGGGAAAGCAAGACTAATCCAAAAAAGTTTTTTAAATATATAAATAGCAAAAAACTTAAGAGGGAGTGCATTGGACCATTCAAAAATGAGATGGGTGAGTTGGTTAGTGAGGATAAGGAAAAGGCTGATGTTTTAAACACTTTCTTTGCATCAGTATATACAAGGGAGCAAGGAATGGTAGAAGAGCCTCCGCAAGTATCAAATAAAACAATACAATTAATAGATATTGGGTTAACTCAAGGAGATGTCATGGGAAGACTGAACAAAATTAAGACCGACAAAGCACCGGGTCCTGATGGTATACATCCAAGGGTTCTTCAGGAACTCAGTGCAGTGTTAGCAAAACCCCTATATTTACTCTTTAAAGATTCTATTACCACAGGCTCAGTGCCACAGGATTGGCGAAGAGCTAACATAGCGCCTCTATTTAAGAAGGGAACTAAAACAGAACCTGGGAATTATAGACCAGTGAGTTTGACCTCTGTAGTGGGAAAACTATTAGAAGGCATAATAAGGGACTATATTCAGGATTACAACACAAAAAATAAGATCATTAGCACGAATCAACATGGTTTTATGAAGAATAGGTCATGCCAAACTAATCTTTTCAGCTTCTATGAGGAGGTAAGCAGCAACCTTGACAATGGCAAGGCAGTAGATGTAGTATATCTAGACTTTGCAAAGGCATTTGATACAGTACCACACAGAAGGCTGGTGTATAAAATAAGGAAATTGGGGCTAGGAGATAACCTTTGCAATTGGATACAAAACTGGTTGAAGGATAGGGAACAGTGTGTGGTTGTAAATGGAAAATTCTCCAGTATAGTTAAAGTGGAGAGTGGAGTACCTCAGGGTTCAGTATTGGGTCCGCTGCTTTTTAACATGTTTATAAATGACCTGGAAATAGATATAGAAAGCAAAATATCAATATTTGCAGATGATACTAAATTATGCAAAGTCATTAATTCAGAACAGGATATTTTCTCTCTACAGAGGGACTTGCATACAATGTCAGATTGGGCAAACATGTGGAATATGAAGTTTAATGTGGGGAAGTGTAAAGTCATGCATTTGGGAGGAAACAATCCCAAGGCTACTTATAAACTTAATGGAATAATTTTAGGTGACTCGTTGCTAGAAAAAGACTTGGGTATCCTTGTCAACTACAAACTTGGAAACAGTGACCAGTGTCAAACAGCAGTAGCAAAGGCAAACAAAGTCCTGTCTTGCATAAAAAGAGGTATTGAAGCAAGAGTGGATAACATTATTTTGCCATTATACAAATCATTGGTAAGACCACACCTTGAGTATGCAGTGCAATTTTGGGCACCGGTTCTGAAAAAGGATATACTAGATCTAGAGATTGTACAGCGGAGAGCAACAAAATTAATTAAGGGAATGGAGGACTTGACATATGAGGAACGACTAAACAAACTTGGTTTATTTACTCTAGAGAAAAGACAACTAAGAGGAGACCTTATCACATTGTACAAGTATATGAGAGGTCAATACAAGGATCTCTGCGGTGAGCTATTTATTCCAAGGCCTGCTCAGGTGACCAGGGGACACCTCTTGAGATTAGAGGAAAGGAGGTTTAAACTTCAGCAGAGGAAGGGTTTTTTTACGGTAAGGTCTGTCAAATTGTGGAATTCATTGCCCAGGGAGGTAGTTATGGCAGATACAATGGACACATTTAAGAGAAGATTAGATACATTTCTTTCAAAAGGGAACATACAGAGTTATACTGTTTATCAGTAGGCAGATCAGGAAGGTCTGATGAAGACTAATTTAATTGGTAGCAGGAAAGCTATAAAATTCTTAGTTACTGAGGTATGAAGCGAAGGTTGAACTTGATGGACTTGTGTCTTTTTTCAACCTAATTTACTATGTTACTATGTTACTATGTTACTATGCGTTACTATGTTACTATGTTACTATGTTACTATGTTACTATGATACACTTATATACACACCACCCAGTCTGATCTCCTAAACACAGGGACACCAGGGTGATACACTTATATACACATCACACAGTCTGTTCTCCTAAACACAGGGACACCAGGGTGATACACTTATTTACACACCACACAGTCTGATCTCCTAAACACAGGGACACCAGGGTGATACACTTATACACACCACACAGTCTGATCTCCTAAACACAGGGACACCAGGGTGATACACTTATATACACACACCACACAGTCTGATCTCCTAAACACAGGGACACCAGGTTGATACACTTATATATACACCACACAGTCTGATCTCCTAAACACAGGGACACCAGGGTGATACACTTATTTACACACCACACAGTCTGATCTCCTAAACACAGAGACACCAGGGTGATACACTTATATACACACCACACAGTCTGATCTCCTAAACACAGGGACACCAGGGTGATACACTAATATACACACCACACAGTCTGATCTCCTAAACACAGGGACATCAGGGTGATACACTTATATACACATCCACAGTCTGTTCTCCTAAACACAGGGACACCAGGGTGATACACTTATTTACACACCACACAGTCTGATCTCCTAAACACAGGGACATCAGGGTGATACACTTACATAAATAGCACACAGTCTGATCTCCTAAACACAGGGACACCAGGGTGATACACTTATATACACACCACACAGTCTGATCTCCTAAACACAGGGACACCAGGGTGATACACTTCTATACACACCACACAGTCTGATCTCCTAAACACAGGGACAACAGGGTGATACACTTATATACACACCACACAGTCTGATCTCCTAAACACAGGGACACCGGGGTGATACACTTCTATACACACCACACAGACTGATCTCCTACACACAGGGACACCAGGGTGATACACTTATATACACACCACACAGTCTGATCTCCTAAACACAGGGACACCAGGGAGATACACTTATATACACACCACACAGTCTGATTTCCTAAACACAGGGACACCAGGGTGATACACTTATATACACACCATACAGTCTGATCTCCTGAACACAGGGACACCAGGGTGATACACTTCTATACACACCACACAGTCTGATCTCCTAAACACAGGGACACCAGGGTGATACACTTATATACACGCCACACAGTCTGATCTCCTAAACACAGGGACACCAGGGTGATACACGTCTATATACACCGCACAGTCTGATCTCCTAAACACAAGGACACCAGGGTGATACACTTATATACACACCACACAGTCTGATCTCCTAAACACAGGGACACCAGGGTGATACACTTCTATACACACCACACAGTCTGATCTCCTAAACACAGGGACACCGGGGTGATATACTTCTATAAAACCACAAAGTCTGATCTCCTAAACACATGGACAACAGGGTGATACACTTATATACACACCACACAGTCTGATCTCCTAAACACAGGGACACCAGGGTGATACACTTATATACACACACCGCAGAGTCTGATCTCCTAAACACAGGGACACCGGGGTGATACACTTCCATACACATGACACAGTTTGATCTCCTAAACACAGGGACACCAGGGTGATACACTTCTATACACACCACAAAGTCTGATCTCCTAAACACATGGACACCAGGGTGATACACTTATATACACACCACACAGTCTGATCTCCTAAACACAGGGACACCAGGGTGATACACTTATATACACACCACACAGTCTGATCTCCTAAACACAGGGACACCAGGGTGATACACTTATATACACACCGCACAGTCTGATCTCCTAAACACAGGGACACCAGGGTGATACACTTACATACACACCACACAGTCTGATCTCCTAAACACAGGGACACCAGGGTGATACACTTATATAGACACCACACAGTCTGGTCTCCTAAACACAGGGACACCAGGGTGATACACTTATATACACACCACACAGTGTGATCTCCTAAACACAGGGACACCAGGGTGATACACTTATATACACACCGCACAGTCTGATCTCCTAAACACAGGGACACCAGGGTGATACACTTCTATACACGCCACACAGTCTGATCTCCTAAACACAGGGACACCAGGGTGATACACTTATATACACGCCACACAGTCTGATCTCCTAAACACAGGGACACCAGAGTGATACACTTACATACACACCACACAGTCTAATCTCCTAAACACAGGGACACCAGGGTGATACACTTATGTACACATCACACAGTCTGATCTCCTAAACACAGGGACACCAGGGTGAAACACTTATATGCACACCACACAGTGTGATCTCCTAAACACAGGGACACCAGGGTGATACACGTATATACACACCGCACAGTCTGATCTCCTAAACACAGGGACATCAGGGTGATACACTTATTTACACACCACACAGTCTGATCTCCTAAACACAGAGACACCAGGGTGATACACTTATATACACATCACACAGTCTGATCTCCTAAACACAGGGACACCAGGGTGATACACTTATATACACACCACCCAGTCTGATCTCCTAAACACAGGGACACCAGGGTGATACACTTATATACACATCACACAGTCTGTTCTCCTAAACACAGGGACACCAGAGTGATACACTTATTTACACACCACACAGTCTGATCTCCTAAACACAGGGACACCAGGGTGATACACTTATTTACACACCACACAGTCTGATCTCCTAAACACAGAGACACCAGGGTGATACACTTATATACACACCACACAGTCTGATCTCCTAAACACAGGGACACCAGGGTGATACACTAATATACACACCACACAGTCTGATCTCCTAAACACAGGGACATCAGGGTGATACACTTATATACACATCCACAGTCTGTTCTCCTAAACACAGGGACACCAGGGTGATACACTTATTTACACACCACACAGTCTGATCTCCTAAACACAGGGACATCAGGGTGATACACTTACATAAATAGCACACAGTCTGATCTCCTAAACACAGGGACACCAGGGTGATACACTTATATACACACCACACAGTCTGATCTCCTAAACACAGGGACACCAGGGTGATACACTTCTATACACACCACACAGTCTGATCTAAACACAGGGACAACAGGGTGATACACTTATATACACACCACACAGTCTGATCTCCTAAACACAGGGACACCAGGGAGATACACTTATATACACACCACACAGTCTGATTTCCTAAACACAGGGACACCAGGGTGATACACTTATATACACACCATACAGTCTGATCTCCTGAATACAGGGACACCAGGGTGATACACTTCTATACACACCACACAGTCTGATCTCCTAAACACAGGGACACCAGGGTGATACACTTATATACACACCACACAGTCTGATCTCCTAAACACAGGGACACCAGGGTGATACACGTCTATACACACCGCACAGTCTGATCTCCTAAACACAAGGACACCAGGGTGATACACTTATATACACACCACACAGTCTGATCTCCAAAACACAGGGACACCAGGGTGATACACTTATATACACATCACACAGTCTGATCTCCTAAACACAGGGACACCAGGGTGATACACTTATATACACATCACACAGTCTGATCTCCTAAACACAGGGACACCAGGGTAATACACTTATATACACACCGCACAGTCTGATCTCCTAAACACAGGGACACCAGGGTGATACACTTACATACACACCACACAGTCTGATCTCCTAAACACAGGGACACCAGGGTGATACACTTATATACACACCACACAGTCTGGTCTCCTAAACACAGGGACACCAGGGTGATACACTTATATACACACCACACAGTCTGATCTCCTAAACACAGGGACACCAGGGTGATACACTTATATACACACCGCACAGTCTGATCTCCTAAACACAGGGACACCAGGGTGATACACTTATATACACACCACAAAGTCTGATCTCCTAAACACATGGACACCAGGGTGATACACTTATATACACACCACACAGTCTGATCTCCTAAACACAGGGACACCAGGGTGATACACTTATATACACACCACACAGTCTGATCTCCTAAACACAGGGACACCAGGGTGATACACTTATATACACACCGCACAGTCTGATCTCCTAAACACAGGGACACCAGGGTGATACACTGACATACACACCACACAGTCTGATCTCCTAAACACAGGGACACCAGGGTGATACACTTATATAGACACCACACAGTCTGGTCTCCTAAACACAGGGACACCAGGGTGATACACTTATATACACGCCACACAGTCTGATCTCCTAAACACAGGGACACCAGAGTGATACACTTACATACACACCACACAGTCTAATCTCCTAAACACAGGGACACCAGGGTGATACACTTATGTACACATCACACAGTCTGATCTCCTAAACACAGGGACACCAGGGTGAAACACTTATATGCACACCACACAGTGTGATCTCCTAAACACAGGGACACCAGGGTGATACACGTATATACACACCGCACAGTCTGATCTCCTAAACACAGGGACATCAGGGTGATACACTTATTTACACACCACACAGTCTGATCTCCTAAACACAGAGACACCAGGGTGATACACTTATATACACATCACACAGTCTGATCTCCTAAACACAGGGACACCAGGGTGATACACTTATATACACACCACCCAGTCTGATCTCCTAAACACAGGGACACCAGGGTGATACACTTATATACACATCACACAGTCTATTCTCCTAAACACAGGGACACCAGGGTGATACACTTATTTACACACCACACAGTCTGATCTCCTAAACACAGGGACACCAGGGTGATACACTTATTTACACACCACACAGTCTGATCTCCTAAACACAGAGACACCAGGGTGATACACTTATATACACACCACACAGTCTGATCTCCTAAACACAGGGACACCAGGGTGATACACTAATATACACACCACACAGTCTGATCTCCTAAACACAGGGACATCAGGGTGATACACTTATATACACATCCACAGTCTGTTCTCCTAAACACAGGGACACCAGGGTTATACACTTATTTACACACCACACAGTCTGATCTCCTAAACACAGGGACATCAGGGTGATACACTTACATAAATAGCACACAGTCTGATCTCCTAAACACAGGGACACCAGGGTGATACACTTATATACACACCACACAGTCTGATCTCCTAAACACAGGGACACCAGGGTGATACACTTCTATACACACCACACAGTCTGATCTAAACACAGGGACAACAGGGTGATACACTTATATACACACCACACAGTCTGATCTCCTAAACACAGGGACACCAGGGAGATACACTTATATACACACCACACAGTCTGATTTCCTAAACACAGGGACACCAGGGTGATACACTTATATACACACCATACAGTCTGATCTCCTGAATACAGGGACACCAGGGTGATACACTTCTATACACACCACACAGTCTGATCTCCTAAACACAGGGACACCAGGGTGATACACTTATATACACACCACACAGTCTGATCTCCTAAACACAGGGACACCAGGGTGATACACGTCTATAAACACCGCACAGTCTGATCTCCTAAACACAAGGACACCAGGGTGATACACTTATATACACACCACACAGTCTGATCTCCTAAACACAGGGACACCAGGGTGATACACTTATATACACATCACACAGTCTGATCTCCTAAACACAGGGACACCAGGGTGATACACTTATATACACATCACACAGTCTGATCTCCTAAACACAGGGACACCAGGGTAATACACTTATATACACACCGCACAGTCTGATCTCCTAAACACAGGGACACCAGGGTGATACACTTACATACACACCACACAGTCTGATCTCCTAAACACAGGGACACCAGGGTGATACACTTATATACACACCACACAGTCTGGTCTCCTAAACACAGGGACACCAGGGTGATACACTTATATACACACCGCACAGTCTGATCTCCTAAACACAGGGACACCAGGGTGATACACTTATATACAGACCGCACAGTCTGATCTCCTAAACACAGGGACACCAGGGTGATACACTTATATACACACCACACAGTCTGATCTCCTAAACACAGGGACACAAGGGTGATACACTTCTATACACACCTCACAATCTGATCTCCTAAACACAGGGACACCAGGGTGATACACTTATATACACGCCACATAGTCTGATCTCCTAAACACAGGGACACCAGGGTGATACACTTACATACACACCACACAGTCTGATCTCCTAAACACAGGGACACCAGGGTGATACAATTATATACACACCACACAGTCTGGTCTCCTAAACACAGGGAGTCCAGGGTGATACACTTATATACACACCACACAGTGTGATCTAATGAACACAGGGACACCAGGGTGATACACTTATATACACACCGCACAGTCTGATCTCCTAAACACAGGAACACCAGGGTGATACACTTATATACACACCACACAGTCTGATCTCCTAAACACAGGGACACCAGGGTGATACACTTCTATACACACCGCACAATCTGATCTCCTAAACACAGGGACACCAGGGTGATACACTTATATACACGCCACACAGTCTGATCTCCTAAACACAGGGACACCAGGGTGATAGACTTACATACACACCACACAGTCTGATCTCCTAAACACAGGGACACCAGGGTGATACACTTATTTACACATCACACAGTCTGATTTCCTAAACACAGTGACACCAGGGTGATACACTTATATACACATCAACACAGTCTGATCTCCTAAACACAGGGACACCAGGGTGATACACTTATATACACACCACACAGTCTGATCTCCTAAACACAGGGACACCAGGGTGATACACTTATTTACACACCACACAGTCTGATCTCCTAAACACAGAGACACCAGGGTGATACACTTATATACACATCACACAGTCTGATCTCCTAAACACAGGGACACCAGGGTGATACACTTATATACACACCACACAGTCTGATCTCCTAAACACAGGGACACCAGGGTGATACACTTATATACACATCATACAGTCTGTTCTCCTAAACACAGGGACACCAGGGTGATACACTTATTTACACACCACACAGTCTGATCTCCTAAACACAGGGACACCAGGGTGATACACTTATTTACACACCACACAGTCTGATCTCCTAAACACAGAGACACCAGGGTGATACACTTATATACACACCACACAGTCTGATCTCCTAAACACAGGGACACCAGGGTGATACACTTATATACACACCACACAGTCTGATCTCCTAAACACAGGGACACCAGGGTGATACACTTATATACACATCACACAGTCTGTTCTCCTAAACACAGGGACACCAGGGTGATACACTTATTTACACACCACACAGTCTGATCTCCTAAACACAGGGACACCAGGGTGATACACTTACATAAATAGCACACAGTCTGATCTCCTAAACACAGGGACACCAGGGTGATACACTTATATACACACCACACAGTCTGATCTCCTAAACACAGGGACACCAGGGTGATACACTTATATACACACCACACAGTCTGATCTCCTAAACACAGGGACACCAGGGTGATACACTTACATACACACACCACACAGTCTGATCTCCTAAACACAGAGACACCAGGGTGATACACTTACATACACACACCACACAGTCTGATCTCCTAAACACAGAGACACCAGGGTGATACACTTACATACACACACCACACAGTCTGATCTCCTAAACACAGGGACACCAGGGTGATACACTTATATACACACCATACAGTCTGATCTCCTAAACACAGGGACACCAGGGTGATACACTTCTATACACACCACACAGTCTGATCTCCTAAACATAGGGACATCAGTGTGATACACGTATATACACACCACACAGTCTGATCTCCTAAACACAGGGACACCAGGGTGATACACTTCTATACACACCACACAGTCTGATCTCCTAAACACAGGGACACCAGGGTGATACACTTATATACACACCACACAGTCTGATCTCCTAAACACAGGGACACCAGGGTGATACACTTATATACACACCACACAGTCTGATCTTCTAAACACAGGGACACCAGGGTGATACAGTTCTATACACACCATACAGTCTGATCTCCTAAACACAGGGACACCAGGGTGATACACTTCTATACACACCACACAGTCTGATCTCCTAAACACAGGGACACCAGGGTGATACACTTCTATACACACCACACAGTCTGATCTCCTAAACACAGGGACAACAGGGTGATACACTTATATACACACCACACAGTCTGATCTCCTAAACACAGGGACACCGGGGTGATACACTTCTATACACACCACACAGACTGATCTCCTACACACAGGGACACCAGGGTGATACACTTATATACACACCACACAGTCTGATCTCCTAAACACAGGGACACCAGGGAGATACACTTATATACACACCACACAGTCTGATTTCCTAAACACAGGGACACCAGGGTGATACACTTCTATACACATCACACAGTCTGATCTCCTAAACACAGGGACACCAGGGTGATACACTTATATACACACCATACAGTCTGATCTCCTGAACACAGGGACACCAGGGTGATACACTTCTATACACACCACACAGTCTGATCTCCTAAACACAGGGACACCAGGGTGATACACTTATTTACACACCACACAGTCTGATTTCCTAAACACAGGGACACCAGGGTGATACACGTCTATACACACCGCACAGTCTGATCTCCTAAACACAAGGACAGCAGGGTGATACACTTATATACACACCACACAGTCTGATCTCCTAAACACAGGGACACCAGGGTGATACACGTCTATACACACCGCACAGTCTGATCTCCTAAACACAAGGACAGCAGGGTGATACACTTATATACACATCACACAGTCTGATCTCCTAAACACAGGGACACCAGGGTGATACACTTATATACACACCGCACAGTCTGATCTCCTAAACACAGGGACACTAGGGTGATACACTTACATACACACCACACAGTCTGATCTCCTAAACACAGGGACACCAGGGTGATACACTTATATACACACCACACAGTCTGGTCTCCTAAACACAGGGACACCAGGGTGATACACTTATATACACACCACACAGTGTGATCTCCTAAACACAGGGACACCAGGGTGATACACTTATATACACACCACACAGTCTGATCTCCTAAACACAGGGACACAAGGGTGATACACTTATATACACACCACACAATCTGATCTCCTAAACACAGGGACACCAGGGTGATACACTTATATACACGCCACACAGTCTGATCTCCTAAACACAGGGACACCAGGGTGATACACTTACATACACACCACACAGTCTAATCTCCTAAACACAGGGACACCAGGGTGATACACTTATATACACATCACACAGTCTGATCTCCTAAACACAGGGACACCAGGGTGATACACTTATATACACACCACACAGTCTGATCTCCTAAACACAGGGACACCGGGGTGATACACTTCTATACACATCACACATTCTGATATCCTAAACACAGGGACACCAGGGTGATACACTTCTATACACACCACAAAGTCTGATCTCCTAAACACATGGACACCAGGGTGATACACTTATATACACACCACACAGTCTGATCTCCTAAACACAGGGACACCAGGGTGATACACTTATATACACACCACACAGTCTGATCTCATAAACACAGGGACACCAGGGTGATACACTTACATACACACCACACAGTCTGATCTCCTAAACACAGGGACACCAGGGTGATACACTTCTATACACACCACACAGTCTGATCTCCTAAACACAGGGACACCAGGGTGATACACTTATATACACACACCACACAGTCTGATCTCCTAAACACAGGGACACCAGGGTGATACACTTATATACACACACCACACAGTCTGATCTCCTAAACACAGGGACACCAGGGTGATACACTTATACACACCTCACAGTCTGATGTCCTAAACACAGGGACACCAGGGTGATACACTTATATACACACACCGCACAGTCTGATCTCCTAAACACAGGGACACCGGGGTGATACACTTCTATACACATCACACATTCTGATATCCTAAACACAGGGACACCAGGGTGATACACTTCTATACACACCACAAAGTCTGATCTCCTAAACACATGGACACCAGGGTGATACACTTATATACACACCACACAATCTGATCTCCTAAACACAGGGACACCAGGGTGATACACTTATATACACACCACACAGTCTGATCTCATAAACACAGGGACACCAGGGTGATACACTTACATACACACCACACAGTCTGATCTCCTAAACACAGGGACACCAGGGTGATACACTTCTATACACACCACACAGTCTGGTCTACTAAACACAGGGACACCAGGGTGATACACTTATATACACACCGCACAGTCTGATCTCCTAAACACAGGGACACCAGGGTGATACACTTCTATACACACCACACAATCTGATCTCCTAAACACAGGGACACCAGGGTGATACACTTATATACACGCCACACAGTCTGATCTCCTAAACACAGGGACACCAGGGTGATAGACTTACATACACACCACACAGTCTGATCTCCTAAACACAGGGACACCAGGGTGATACACTTATTTACACATCACACAGTCTGATTTCCTAAACACAGGGACACCAGGGAGATACACTTATATACACACCACACAGTCTGATTTCCTAAACACAGGGACACCAGGGTGATACACTTATATACACACCATACAGTCTGATCTCCTGAATACAGGGACACCAGGGTGATACACTTCTATACACACCACACAGTCTGATCTCCTAAACACAGGGACACCAGGGTGATACACTTATATACACACCACACAGTCTGATCTCCTAAACACAGGGACACCAGGGTGATACACGTCTATAAACACCGCACAGTCTGATCTCCTAAACACAAGGACACCAGGGTGATACACTTATATACACACCACACAGTCTGATCTCCTAAACACAGGGACACCAGGGTGATACACTTATATACACATCACACAGTCTGATCTCCTAAACACAGGGACACCAGGGTGATACACTTATATACACATCACACAGTCTGATCTCCTAAACACAGGGACACCAGGGTAATACACTTATATACACACCGCACAGTCTGATCTCCTAAACACAGGGACACCAGTGTGATACACTTACATACACACCACACAGTCTGATCTCCTAAACACAGGGACACCAGGGTGATACACTTATATACACACCACACAGTCTGGTCTCCTAAACACAGGGACACCAGGGTGATACACTTATATACACACCGCACAGTCTGATCTCCTAAACACAGGGACACCAGGGTGATACACTTATATACACACCGCACAGTCTGATCTCCTAAACACAGGGACACCAGGGTGATACACTTATATACACACCACACAGTCTGATCTCCTAAACACAGGGACACAAGGGTGATACACTTCTATACACACCTCACAATCTGATCTCCTAAACACAGGGACACCAGGGTGATACACTTATATACACGCCACATAGTCTGATCTCCTAAACACAGGGACACCAGGGTGATACACTTACATACACACCACACAGTCTGATCTCCTAAACACAGGGACACCAGGGTGATACAATTATATACACACCACACAGTCTGGTCTCCTAAACACAGGGAGTCCAGGGTGATACACTTATATACACACCACACAGTGTGATCTAATGAACACAGGGACACCAGGGTGATACACTTATATACACACCGCACAGTCTGATCTCCTAAACACAGGAACACCAGGGTGATACACTTATATACACACCACACAGTCTGATCTCCTAAACACAGGGACACCAGGGTGATACACTTCTATACACACCGCACAATCTGATCTCCTAAACACAGGGACACCAGGGTGATACACTTATATACACGCCACACAGTCTGATCTCCTAAACACAGGGACACCAGGGTGATAGACTTACATACACACCACACAGTCTGATCTCCTAAACACAGGGACACCAGGGTGATACACTTATTTACACATCACACAGTCTGATTTCCTAAACACAGTGACACCAGGGTGATACACTTATATACACATCAACACAGTCTGATCTCCTAAACACAGGGACACCAGGGTGATACACTTACATACACACCGCACAGTCTGATCTCCTAAACACAGGGACATCAGGGTGATACACTTATTTACACACCACACAGTCTGATCTCCTAAACACAGAGACACCAGGGTGATACACTTATATACACATCACACAGTCTGATCTCCTAAACACAGGGACACCAGGGTGATACACTTATATACACACCACACAGTCTGATCTCCTAAACACAGGGACACCAGGGTGATACACTTATATACACATCATACAGTCTGTTCTCCTAAACACAGGGACACCAGGGTGATACACTTATTTACACACCACACAGTCTGATCTCCTAAACACAGGGACACCAGGGTGATACACTTATTTACACACCACACAGTCTGATCTCCTAAACACAGAGACACCAGGGTGATACACTTATATACACACCACACAGTCTGATCTCCTAAACACAGGGACACCAGGGTGATACACTTATATACACACCACACAGTCTGATCTCCTAAACACAGGGACACCAGGGTGATACACTTATATACACATCACACAGTCTGTTCTCCTAAACACAGGG
Organism: Rhinophrynus dorsalis; assembly: GCA_037306005.1. Taxonomy (NCBI): domain Eukaryota; kingdom Metazoa; phylum Chordata; class Amphibia; order Anura; family Rhinophrynidae; genus Rhinophrynus; species Rhinophrynus dorsalis. The sequence continues at coordinate 17,047,330 of CM074718.1, forward strand.
ACACCAGGGTGATACACTTATTTACACACCACACAGTCTGATCTCCTAAACACAGGGACACCAGGGTGATACACTTACATAAATAGCACACAGTCTGATCTCCTAAACACAGGGACACCAGGGTGATACACTTATATACACACCACACAGTCTGATCTCCTAAACACAGGGACACCAGGGTGATACACTTATATACACACCACACAGTCTGATCTCCTAAACACAGGGACACCAGGGTGATACACTTACATACACACACCACACAGTCTGATCTCCTAAACACAGAGACACCAGGGTGATACACTTACATACACACACCACACAGTCTGATCTCCTAAACACAGAGACACCAGGGTGATACACTTACATACACACACCACACAGTCTGATCTCCTAAACACAGGGACACCAGGGTGATACACTTATATACACACCATACAGTCTGATCTCCTAAACACAGGGACACCAGGGTGATACACTTCTATACACACCACACAGTCTGATCTCCTAAACATAGGGACATCAGTGTGATACACGTATATACACACCACACAGTCTGATCTCCTAAACACAGGGACACCAGGGTGATACACTTCTATACACACCACACAGTCTGATCTCCTAAACACAGGGACACCAGGGTGATACACTTATATACACACCACACAGTCTGATCTCCTAAACACAGGGACACCAGGGTGATACACTTATATACACACCACACAGTCTGATCTTCTAAACACAGGGACACCAGGGTGATACAGTTCTATACACACCATACAGTCTGATCTCCTAAACACAGGGACACCAGGGTGATACACTTCTATACACACCACACAGTCTGATCTCCTAAACACAGGGACACCAGGGTGATACACTTCTATACACACCACACAGTCTGATCTCCTAAACACAGGGACAACAGGGTGATACACTTATATACACACCACACAGTCTGATCTCCTAAACACAGGGACACCGGGGTGATACACTTCTATACACACCACACAGACTGATCTCCTACACACAGGGACACCAGGGTGATACACTTATATACACACCACACAGTCTGATCTCCTAAACACAGGGACACCAGGGAGATACACTTATATACACACCACACAGTCTGATTTCCTAAACACAGGGACACCAGGGTGATACACTTCTATACACATCACACAGTCTGATCTCCTAAACACAGGGACACCAGGGTGATACACTTATATACACACCATACAGTCTGATCTCCTGAACACAGGGACACCAGGGTGATACACTTCTATACACACCACACAGTCTGATCTCCTAAACACAGGGACACCAGGGTGATACACTTATTTACACACCACACAGTCTGATTTCCTAAACACAGGGACACCAGGGTGATACACGTCTATACACACCGCACAGTCTGATCTCCTAAACACAGGGACAGCAGGGTGATACACTTATATACACACCACACAGTCTGATCTCCTAAACTCAGGGACACCAGGGTGATACACTTATATACACATCACACAGTCTGATCTCCTAAACACAGGGACACCAGGGTGATACACTTATATACACACCACACAGTCTGATCTCCTAAACACAGGGACACCAGGGTGATACACTTATATACACATCACACAGTCTGATCTCCTAAACACAGGGACACCAGGGTGATACACTTATATACACACCGCACAGTCTGATCTCCTAAACACAGGGACACTAGGGTGATACACTTACATACACACCACACAGTCTGATCTCCTAAACACAGGGACACCAGGGTGATACACTTATATACACACCACACAGTCTGGTCTCCTAAACACAGGGACACCAGGGTGATACACTTATATACACACCACACAGTGTGATCTCCTAAACACAGGGACACCAGGGTGATACACTTATATACACACCACACAGTCTGATCTCCTAAACACAGGGACACAAGGGTGATACACTTATAAACACACCACACAATCTGATCTCCTAAACACAGGGACACCAGGGTGATACACTTATATACACGCCACACAGTCTGATCTCCTAAACACAGGGACACCAGGGTGATACACTTACATACACACCACACAGTCTAATCTCCTAAACACAGGGACACCAGGGTGATACACTTATATACACATCACACAGTCTGATCTCCTAAACACAGGGACACCAGGGTGATACACTTATATACACACCACACAGTCTGATCTCCTAAACACAGGGACACCGGGGTGATACACTTCTATACACATCACACATTCTGATATCCTAAACACAGGGACACCAGGGTGATACACTTCTATACACACCACAAAGTCTGATCTCCTAAACACATGGACACCAGGGTGATACACTTATATACACACCACACAGTCTGATCTCCTAAACACAGGGACACCAGGGTGATACACTTATATACACACCACACAGTCTGATCTCATAAACACAGGGACACCAGGGTGATACACTTACATACACACCACACAGTCTGATCTCCTAAACACAGGGACACCAGGGTGATACACTTCTATACACACCACACAGTCTGATCTCCTAAACACAGGGACACCAGGGTGATACACTTATATACACACACCACACAGTCTGATCTCCTAAACACAGGGACACCAGGGTGATACACTTATATACACACACCACACAGTCTGATCTCCTAAACACAGGGACACCAGGGTGATACACTTATACACACCTCACAGTCTGATGTCCTAAACACAGGGACACCAGGGTGATACACTTATATACACACACCGCACAGTCTGATCTCCTAAACACAGGGACACCGGGGTGATACACTTCTATACACATCACACATTCTGATATCCTAAACACAGGGACACCAGGGTGATACACTTCTATACACACCACAAAGTCTGATCTCCTAAACACATGGACACCAGGGTGATACACTTATATACACACCACACAATCTGATCTCCTAAACACAGGGACACCAGGGTGATACACTTATATACACACCACACAGTCTGATCTCATAAACACAGGGACACCAGGGTGATACACTTACATACACACCACACAGTCTGATCTCCTAAACACAGGGACACCAGGGTGATACACTTCTATACACACCACACAGTCTGGTCTACTAAACACAGGGACACCAGGGTGATACACTTATATACACACCGCACAGTCTGATCTCCTAAACACAGGGACACCAGGGTGATACACTTCTATACACACCACACAATCTGATCTCCTAAACACAGGGACACCAGGGTGATACACTTATATACACGCCACACAGTCTGATCTCCTAAACACAGGGACACCAGGGTGATAGACTTACATACACACCACACAGTCTGATCTCCTAAACACAGGGACACCAGGGTGATACACTTATTTACACATCACACAGTCTGATTTCCTAAACACAGGGACACCAGGGTAATACACTTACATACACACCGCACAGTCTGATCTCCTAAACACAGGGACATCAGGGTGATACACTTATTTACACACCACACAGTCTGATCTCCTAAACACAGAGACACCAGGGAGATACACTTATATACACATCACACAGTCTGATCTCCTAAACACAGGGACACCAGGGTGATACACTTATATACACACCACACAGTCTGATCTCCTAAACACAGGGACACCAGGGTGATACACTTATATACACATCACACAGTCTTTTCTCCTAAACACAGGGACACCAGGGTGATACACTTATTTACACACCACACAGTCTGATCTCCTAAACACAGGGACACCAGGGTGATACACTTATTTACACACCACACAGTCTGATCTCCTAAACACAGAGACACCAGGGTGATACACTTATATACACACCACACAGTCTGATCTCCTAAACACAGGGACACCAGGGTGATACACTTATATACACACCACACAGTCTGATCTCCTAAACACAGGGACACCAGGGTGATACACTTATATACACATCACACAGTCTGTTCTCCTAAACACAGGGACACCAGGGTGATACATTTATTTACACACCACACAGTCTGATCTCCTAAACACAGGGACACCAGGGTGATACACTTACATAAATAGCACACAGTCTGATCTCCTAAACACAGGGACACCAGGGTGATACACTTCTATACACACCACACAGTTTGATCTCCTAAACATAGGGACACCAGGGTGATACACTTACATACACACACCACACAGTCTGATCTCCTAAACACAGAGACACCAGGGTGATACACTTACATACACACACCACACAGTCTGATCTCCTAAACACAGGGACACCAGGGTGATACACTTATATACACACCATACAGTCTGATCTCCTAAACACAGGGACACCAGGGTGATACACTTCTATACACACCACACAGTCTGATCTCCTAAACACAGGGACATCAGTGTGATACACTTATATACACACCACACAATCTGATCTCCTAAACACAGGGACACCAGGGTGATACACTTATATACACACCACACAGTCTGATCTCCTAAACACAGGGACACCAGGATGATACACTTATATACACACCACACAGTCTGATCTTCTATACACAGGGACACCAGGGTGATACACTTATATACACACCATACAGTCTTATATCCTAAACAAAGGGACACCAGGGTGATACATTTCTATACACACCACACAGTCTGATCTCCTAAACACAGGGACACCAGGGTGATACACTTCTATACACACCACACAGTCTTATCTCCTAAACACAGGAATACCAGGGTGATACACTTATATACACCACACAGTCTGATCTCCTAAACACAGGGATTCCAAGGTGATACACTTATATACACACACCACGCAGTCTGATCTCCTAAACACAGGGACATCAGGGTGATACACTTATTTACACAACACACAGTCTGATCTCCTAAACACAGAGACACCAGGGTGATACACTTATATACACATCACACAGTCTGATCTCCTAAACACAGGGACACCAGGGTGATACACTTCTATACACACCACACAGTCTGATCTCCTAAACACAGGGACACCAGGGTGATACACTTATATACACACCACACAGTCTGATCTCCTAAACACAGGGACACCAGGGTGATACACTTATATACACACACCGCACAGTCTGATCTCCTAAACACAGGGACACCGGGGTGATACACTTCTATACACATCACACATTCTGATATCCTAAACACAGGGACACCAGGGTGATACACTTCTATACACACCACAAAGTCTGATCTCCTAAACACATGGACACCAGGGTGATACACTTATATACACACCACACAGTCTGATCTCCTAAACACAGGGACACCAGGGTGATACACTTATATACACACCACACAGTCTGATCTCATAAACACAGGGACACCAGGGTGATACACTTACATACACACCACACAGTCTGATCTCCTAAACACAGGGACACCAGGGTGATACACTTATATACACACCACACAGTCTGGTCTCCTAAACACAGGGACACCAGGGTGATACACTTATATACACACCACACAGTGTGATCTCCTAAACACAGGGACACCAGGGTGATACACTTATATACACACCGCACAGTCTGATCTCCTAAACACAGGGACACCAGGGTGATACACTTCTATACACACCGCACAGTCTGATCTCCTAAACACAGGGACACCAGGGTGATACACTTATATACACACCACACAGTCTGATCTCCTAAACACAGGGACACCAGGGTGATACACTTATATACACACCACACAGTCTGATCTCCTAAACACAGGGACACCAGGGTGATACACTTACATACACACCACACAGTCTGATCTCATAAACACAGGGACACCAGGGTGATACACTTACATACACACCACACAGTCTGATCTCCTAAACACAGGGACACCAGGGTGATACACTTATATACACACCACACAGTCTGGTCTCCTAAACACAGGGACACCAGGGTGATACACTTATATACACACCACACAGTGTGATCTCCTAAACACAGGGACACCAGGGTGATACACTTATATACACACCGCACAGTCTGATCTCCTAAACACAGGGACACCAGGGTGATACACTTCTATACACACCACACAGTCTGATCTCCTAAACACAGGGACACCAGGGTGATACACTTATATACACGCCACACAGTCTGATCTCCTAAACACAGGGACACCAGGGTGATAGACTTACATACACACCACACAGTCTGATCTCCTAAACGCAGGGACACCAGGGTGATATACTTATATAGACACCACACAGTCTAGTCTCCTAAACACAGGGACACCAGGGTGATACACTTCTATACACACCACACAGTCTGATCTTCTAAACACAGGGACACCAGGGTGATACACTTATATACACACACCACACAGTCTGATCTCCTAAACACAGGGACACCAGGGTGATACACTTATATACACACACCACACAGTCTGATCTCCTAAACACAGGGACACCAGGGTGATACACTTATACACACCACACAGTCTGATGTCCTAAACACAGGGACACCAGGGTGATACACTTATATATACACACCACACAGTCTGATCTCCTAAACACAGGGACACCAGGGTGATACCCTTATATACACAACACAGTCTGACCTCCTAAACACAGGGACACCAGGGTGATACACTTATATATACACACCACACAGTCTGATCTCCTAAACACAGGGACACCAGGGTGATAGACTTACATACACACCACACAGTCTTATCTCCTAAACATAGGAATACCAGGGTGATACACTTATATACACCACAGAGTCTGATCTCCTAAACACAGGGACACCAGGGTGATACACTTATATACACAACACAGTCTGACCTCCTAAACACAGGGACACCAGGGTGATACACTTATATACACACCACACAGTCTGATCTCCTAAACACAGGGAGTCCAGGGTGATACACTTATATACACACCACACAGTCTGATCTCCTAAACACAGAGACACCAGTGTGATACACTTATATACACACCACACAGTCTGATCTCCTAAACACAGGGACACCAGGGTGATACACTATTATACACACCACACAGTCTGATCTCCTAAACACAGGGACACCAGGGTGATACACTTATACACACACCACACAGTCTGATCTCCTAAACACAGGGACACCAGGGTGATACACTTATACACACACCACACAGTCTGATCTCCTAAACACAGGGACACCAGGGTGATACACTTATATACACACCATACAGTCTTATATCCTAAACAAAGGGACACCAGGGTGATACACTTCTATACACACCACACAGTCTGATCTCCTAAACACAGGGACACCAGGGTGATACATTTCTATACACACCACACAGTCTGATCTCCTAAACACAGGGACACCAGGGTGATACACTTCTATACACACCACACAGTCTTATCTCCTAAACATAGGAATACCAGGGTGATACACTTATATACACCACAGAGTCTGATCTCCTAAACACAGGGATACCAAGGTGATACACTTATATACACACACCACACAGTCTGATCTCCTAAATACAGGAACACCATGGTGATACATTTATATACACACCACACAGTCTGATCTCCTAAACACAGGGACACCAGGGTGATGTACTTATATACACACCACACAGTGTGATCTCCTAAACACAGGGACACCAGGGCGATACACTTCTATACACACCACACAGTCTGATCTCCTAAACACAGGGACACCAGGGTGATACACTTCTATACACACCGCACAGTCTGATCTCCTAAACACAGGGACACCAGGGTGATACACTTATATACACACCACATAGTCTGATCTCCTAAACACAGGGACACCAGGGTGATACACTTATATACACACCACACAGTCTGATCTCCTAAACACAGGGACACCAGGGTGATACACTATTATACACACCACACAGTCTGATCTCCTAAACAAAGGCACACAATACAATAAAAAAGTATGTTCATAAGAGATATAGTTTTCTTTCTCCTGAGGATGTAGCAAGTGTTACAAAATGTGTGGAGCATCTTTACTGAGCATTTATGAACATTTAAATGTTTTTACAATATCCAGTTTTAAAAAATGTTTTATTTACACTTTGCCCCTATAGTAGGGTTTAGAATTAATTTCTGATTGTATATGGATGATTAGAATAGTGCAGTCCAGGGTTTTTTTTGGGGGAAGCATTGTTTGGAGGATATGTGAGGATTGTGGTATTCCCCGTAAAATCCATTGTAACCCTAAATTACCCAAAGATGGTGACCCAGCAGGACAAGCCGGAAATTTGGTGGAGACAACAGCAGGTTGTGCTACAATGCTAGCAGTATACTATAGTCAGGTCTCAAAATTTCCATGCCCCACTAGCCAATGGCGAGTGAAAATTTAGCCCTGGAGAGTAGAAATTCAGCCCTGGTGGGTATGTTTTGGCTTGCAGTGGTGAGTAACTTTTCAGGTCTGGCTAGTAGCAAAGGACTTCAAATGATAAGCCCTGATATAGTGTTCAATAACAATATGTGTCAATTCTTAACCCTCTGAGTGCCATGACAGGTGCGATGCCACTCCAGGTTCTCCAATCCTGATTATAGACACAGCGTGAAAGATTATCAGCAGCACTCCAAAGTAGACAATGATGACTTCTTAATCCCTTAACAACCCTGTGACGTGCCAGGATCATTGACTTTTTTTTCCCTTAAGGACCAGGTATGGTCCTGACACATCACATACTTTGTGTTACAGAACTCCTGCATGAGCGCTGTAGGACCAAAGAGGTCTCTCTCAGACCCCCCGCTCAGTTCGCCGGTACATGTTCACAACAACCAAAGCAGTCATTAAGGGAAGGTTAAAACACAAGCTTTTATTGTAAAGCTTTAAAAACAATAGAAGTGTATCGCGGAGGTGGGACAAAAAGCAACAGGACCTCCACACAGGTCTTACGCGTTTCACGCTACATCTAGCGCTCAATCATAGACATAAAAACCACAATGGACAAACCGGAAATGAGTGTAGTGCTTGAAATGAGTGAACAGCCAATCATCTCATGAAGCCAATTTAACCCCTATTAAAGGTCACCGTAATATCAAAGTGAGAAACACATTATTATATATATATATATATATATATAAAAGAAAAAGGCTCATTGCATAATTTATGTCTCCTCAGGAGACACACACACCCAGGGGTGGCAATAAGGAGGGGTTACTGTTCCCATTGGGTGATTCAATGGGGGTGTGATTTTCACACCAATTGCAGTGGCCGAAGGGAGTTGGCCCAACCCCACTATGCAGCCCGCCCACCACTATCAAAGTCAGAAAAAAACAATATGGCCGTCACTTGCTCCTACACCACAGACAAACACACACATGCCCCACTCACATAGCACCAAACTCACACACATGCTCCGCTCACACAGCACCACACACACACACATATGCCCCACTCACACACACAAATGCCCCACTCACACACACAGCACCACACACACAAAAGCCAGAAATAAATATGGCTGACACACAGTCACTCACCCTGACTCCCAGTGGCCTCAGCAGGACCTGTACTACAGCCACTGAGGAACAAAATGGCACTCAAAGGGTTAAGGTAGGTCCTCATTGCTCAATTATTTCTTCACTGTCATCATTTGCCATACAACACAGAGGACAGGCAGGCATCAGAGTCACACTTAACCCACTGACTGCCACAGGGTTGTGTATCAAGTTTTACCCCTCAGGGAGTGTGTTCAAACCGCTCACACTGTAAACTTGCATTTCCCTCCCACTTCTCCTCCTTCCCCAGCCTATTACTAACACTTTTCCACATTTCTCTTAAGCCCCGCCCCTACTCGCGATTAAGCCCCTCCCACTTTTAACCCAGATTGCCCCATTGCTCTCTCCACATCAGCACCACATAACTCCCTTCCAGAGACAACACAAATCAAAGTTCCCAGGTATGAATACACTTCCCACTGCTATTTAAAGGGATAGTAATACTTCGTTTTAACTTTATTTTATTTTGTAGGCATTAAAAAAACATGAAGAATGATATAAGTGTTATCTCTGAAACCTTTATGGTTTAAGAGATATTCACAAACAAAGTATCCCCCCCTGTTCAACCAGATAGAAGGGAGGTGCCCAGGTAGACTGCAGAGAGGGACAATCTTCAATTAAGATAAGGGAAAAAGCTGAAAAACTTGTCAAGGGGGGCATGGCTTTCATTGTTCTCATAGGAAGAAGATTGTCCCCTTCTGTTATCTGTCTGGTCTATGGCCTGCATTCCACATCTGAGAAGAGATGGCTTACACTAGGTAAAAGGGGCGGGAGGGGAAACTTTTCTTGTGAATATCTCATAAACCATAAAGGTTTGAGAGATAAGACTTATATCATTCTTCATGTTTTTTTAATGCCTACAAAATAAAATAAAGTTAAAACGAAGTATTACTATCCCTTTAACTGTGACATGCCTCTCTATACAGTAACCATTTGAGTGCCAGAGGGGTACACAACTCATGCACGCATGTGTTTCTGCGCATATATGTTGTGTGTGTGTGTGTGTGTACATCTCTGTTACATATTTGTGTGCATGTGTGCATCTCCGGTATGTGTGTGCATGTCTCTGCCGCTCACTGTGTGTATGTGTCTGCCTGTGTGTTGCATATGTCTGTGTTTATCAGTGTGTCTACATTTCACACACGTGCGCCCAACACCGTCCCACATTGGTAGTGTATATATATAAGAGAGAAAACCTGCGTCCCCTGCCACACATACCCAGGGGCGGCTGTAAGGAACAGTTAGCCTGCCCCCCAACATCAATCTTAACCTAGGCTGACCAGACCTCACCTTTAACCAGGGACGCATAGGAAAAATGCATACTGCAGGACTGCTTTTATTTCAGTGAAGTACTGCAAAATGGCTATTTCCTATGTGTCCCCGGTTAAAGGTGAGATCTGGTCAGCCTACCTTAACCCTGTGTCAGAGTGGTATGCATACATTGCAATGCGTTGCGTACCTCTCTGGCAGTCAGAGGGTTAGCCCTCTCCTCCACAACTCACCTACTGCTACATCACTTCTCTCGACTTACAACTCCTACAGTAAACAACTCATGGCACAATACTATAACCCACCAACCAGCAGCTCCCATTTTGCTGGGGAGCCACACATTGATCACTTCTTTCAAAGACACACTGGGACACTCAGAGTCAGCTGGGGAATAGGTTAGAACACACAGATCTTCAGTTTCCATGCTAAGAACTGGGGCTGATGGACTCACTTTGTTTCAATTTAACCCTTTGAGTGCTGTTGCAATGCCTTGGATACCTCTCTGGCACTCAGAGGGTTAAGCCTATTAACCCTTGGAGTACCAGAGATGATATGCAGCACATTGCTCTGCGTACCTCTGTCACTCAAAGGGTTAATATCTGTTTGGAAAGCTTCCACATTTGGGTATTGTGCAGCCCACTGTTTCCTCACAAGTGGCCCGCAGGGTTAAACTGATTTCTTTGAACATGTCCATTGATTTCAATGAGACTATTAATTCCATGAATGCTACAGACAATGCAAACACATTGCCAAAGCAACGCGTTGCGGACCATTGTAGCATTCAAAGGGTTAAAGCCCCATTTATGTTAACACGATTTTCCTGAATTTTCAATTCAACCCTATGGTGTCAGGTTTTTTTTACTTGCACCTTTTATCTTGATACATAAGTCCCATACAGTTATACACTTACCCCATTAATCTAAACCCATTTATACTTTTGGCTCTTGCAGCAGTTAACTGTGCACTGTGATCTGTGAGGCTGATGTACTAACGCAAAGAGGAACAATTCATCTGTACCATACAGAACAAATACAATGCTTTGCTGACCTCTCTAGCATTGAAGACGTTAAAATGCCCATTTAAATAAATGGGTATTGTTCCCTGTGCTGCTGTTACTTTTCCACAAAATTCCACCACTTTCCTTAGTATATGAGCCTTCCTGTTTTGAAGCCTATTAGCTGTTAGGGGTCCCTCTATTGATCCCTTGCCTACGGACCATGGACAAATAATCCGGTTCTGTCCAGGCCGACCACCACGGCCCACTAATGCAAGGAGCGCCCAACATTTGTCACATATTCCTTTCACTGCCAGAGGACTATACAACTCATTACACAGCAATGTGTTGTGTACCTCTCTCACACTCAGAATTAAAGTGCTTCACTCCAACCAACTGCTACACTATGTCTGTATAATGCAGTAACCCTACAGCCCTGTATTTCATGTCTACTTCACTGTCTATGTATATTCATTTCTCCCCCTCACCCATTTCTTTACTGTAACACTTCACTATCCCTCCTCTCCTCAATCTCTCATCTCCTCCTCCCTTGTCACCCCCACTCACCTATCCCCTTGCCATTCATCCATAGTCCCAATCTCACCATTTTACTCCCACATCACTATTACATTATCTATCACTGCATCTGTCACTTAACCCTCTGTCTGCCAACCTATCTCTTCAAATGTACTGCAGTATCCACTGCTGTAATCTAAATTATTTCTTTACTCACAAACATCTTCTCACTGTGACCTTCTACAAGTAACACAGCACACTCACTTCAACTGTAAGGATACAGGGTCTTATTCACCAAGTAACACTGCACACTCACTTCAACTGTAAGGATACAGGGCCTTATTCATCAAGTAACACAGCACACTCACTTCAACTGTAAGGATGCAGGGCCTTATTCATCAAGTAACACAGCACACTCACTTCAACTGTAAGGATGCAGGGCCTTATTCATCAAGTAACACAGCACACTACTTCAACTGTAAGGATGCAGGGCCTTATTCATCAAGTAACACAGCACACTCACTTCAACTGTAAGGGTACAGGGCCTTATTCATCAAGTAACACAGCACACTCACTTCAACTGTAAGGATACAGGGCCTTATTCACCAAGTAACACAGCACACTCACTTCAACTGTAAGGATACAGGGCCTTATTCACCAAGTAACACAGCACACTCACTACAACTGGAAGGATACAGGGCCTTATTCACCAAATAACACAGCACACTCGCTACAACTGTAAGGATACAGGGCCTTATTCATCAAGTAACACAGCACACTTGCTTCAACTGTAAGGATACAGGGCCTTATTCATCAAGTAACACAGCACACTCGCTTCAACTGTAAGGATACAGGGCCTTATTCATCAAGTAACACAGCACACTCACTTCAACTGTAAGGATACAGGGCCTTATTCACCAAATAACACAGCACACTCACTTCAACTGTAAGGATACAGGGCCTTATTCATCAAGGTGAAGAGCTGCAATTAAAACATTTTTTACAAATCTTATCAGCATATCTACATCACCACTGCGTCTGTCACACACTGTCTACATATGTGACATACGTCCATGTATGTGTGTCTCTCTCTGTATGTATGCATTTCACAGTGTGTGACACGCTCTGTCTCTTTAAGTGCGTGTCTGTAACACTGCATATTTCTGTTTCACACAATGTCTCTCTGTGTAAATAATATGACGGGCAACGCCATCCCACATTGCTAGTATATATATATGAACATGCCTTGTAGACAATACAAGAAAAAATGGAAAACACCATTAACAATCCTTAGTGTCAAAGAGCCAAATGAACTAAAAAGAAAGGAGCAGTGAACTTTTTTATGAAACTGTATATGATGTAGAGCTTTTCCTGCTGAGTAAATCAAGGTCACTACCACCGCTGTCAGTTGTTTTATTCAAATGTTATAACAGTTCACATAACCAAAAAGTGAATTTACTGTGTTTACTTCCTGATAGTTCTAACTGACAGGAAGTAAATTTACTGTGTTTACTTCCTGATAGTTCTAACTGACAGGAAGTGAATTTACTGTGTTTACTTCCTGATTGTTCTAAATGACAGGAAGTGACTCAGCAGTTTCTATCACATTCGATTGAGAATTATAAGTCACTGACTTTCCTCTCCTTTAGAATGTAACAGTAGAATAAATTGGAATTTGACCACTAGAGGGCACTGGTAATGTAAATAAACATGGGTTTATAACTCTGGAAATATGCATCTGTCAGCAGTGAGAGCACCCTTATGTTACTCAACAGGTAAAGCCCTATAATAGATGTTTTTTCATTTTAAAAAGTTTACTGCTCCTTTAACCCTTTCAGTGCCAGAGGGGTACTCAACTCATTGCTTTGCAATGTGTGGCGTACCACTCTGGCACTGAAAGGGTTAAAAACACTAAAAATTAACAACTACCCCTTGCACACAAAGGGTGAAAATAGCACATCCATGCAGTTCTAGTATATATCATGTGTGTGTATATATATATATATATATATATATATATATATATATATACACATACTCCGCATCAAAAAAACGAGTCTCTAGAAGAAACAGAGGTGCAAATGATATGAAACCACTTTTAGATATAGACTAACAAACAAGGAAATCCTATATATATGCATACATCTAGGGTGACCACGGGTCCCGGAACGTCCGGGACTGTCCCTTATTTCAGGGCTATGTCCCGCGTCCCGGGTCATCTTCAACCGGGACAACGAAGTGTCCCGGAATGAAGCCAAGCCACCCTGGATGTCAGCCTGCAAGTGGTGTGTCACATCATGGACGCCGCGAGGGAGCGCTTGGTAGCGCTCCCTCGCGGCGTCCATGATATGACACACTGCTTGCAGGCTGACATCCAGGGTGGCAATGCAGCTTACCTGATCTCCTGGAGGCAAGCGCTCTAGTAATACAGAGCGCTGGGAGATGACATCATCTCCCAGCGCTCTGCATTACTGAGCACAGCGCGCGGGAGCTTCAGCTCTGTGCCGGAGGAGGCACAGAGCGCTTTCCACACCGCTAGACCACCAGGGACTCAAGGTATGAAGGGGCAACTAGGGTGACCACGTCCCGGAATGGCAGAAGGGAAATGTGGTCACCCTACATACATCCTATATTATAATTCACTAAGGATGTTTGTCAGAAGCCATCATGCACAGTACAGACTGCCTGCACAGTGGCTGATACGGAGCAGGGCGCTCACAATTCACACCGTAGTCCTCTCTACGACCAATCGGTCCCAGGAAGGTGCACAGAGAGGACTACAGTCTGAATTTGAAGCGCCCTGCTCCGTATCAGCCACGGCACGTTCGGCAGTCAGTACTGCTCATGACTGCAGTGCCGCCAGTGGTGGCCTATGTACACGGGCTTTAAAACTAGTATTCATATGTTGATCTTAATAATAATAATAAACTATTAACCAATACTAAAAACTACATGATATGACTAATATCCCATTTAGAGATTAAACTATCTGACGCCCTTGTTTCAAATTGAAAAATCCTCCCTTTTATTAATCTGCTCCAAAATGTTGCCTCCTGTCTAGGGTACTCTCACTTGCTCGATGCCTTGGAACATGCAACTTCTATCATGTCCTCCATGCCTCTCACTGATATGTTTTGCAACTGCTGAAGTTTGGTATATATATGGTATATAGTGTGTCCTACATATTGAATAGAACATGCTGAGTATGTAAACATATAAATGAGTGTTACAATATATATAATCATAAACTGGAGAAGTTGCTCTATCTACAGAGCACACAAACTCCTTTGAGGCCACACTGCAACATTAACATGGCTGACAATGATTTGACCAAGCTACAAATCTTAGAATACTGCAGACTATAGGTAGTGATGAACCTAACCTCATTATCCTGAATATTCTTTTGTGTAAATCTTTTAGAGCATAAAGTATTAATTAACTCTTCCCTGGTCCTATTTTGAGTACATTCAAATGCACCAACTAAAACCCATTCATCATAACCCCTGGTATGAAACCTGGCAAATAGACCCTGAGATGCCTGTTTAAATTGTTCATCTGTAGAACAATTTCTGTGTAAACAGAGAAATTGTCCTTTTGGAATATTAGTAATCTGAAGCCGAGGGTGCGAAGAACGAGCCTGTAATAAAGTTTTTAATGCTTTGCAATAAAAGTTTGCGTTTTTTTTTCCATATGAACTTTATTTAATCATTTGAGCAGTAGAAATGGAAAAGAACATTCCAGCGTTAATCGAAGATACAGATATTGACCAGAAGTAGGTCAATCGTAGCAATATGTTATTTAGACATTCAGAGTTTGTTCATGAAGATAAATTCATACAAATAGTGTCTATATAGTGTTGGTCTATGATTCCTTGATGAAGATGAGAAAGTTTGTGTTTTATGAAGTTGTCATCGTCTGCTTTGGAGTGCCGCTGCTGATCTTTCATGATGTCGAAATTCAGTGGAGGTGAGCCTGAATACCTCTCTAGTGTGTATACCAGGACAAGGATCATATACTATAGGTGGTTATTCATGCCTGTACCAAATGTGAGTAAAATTTCAGGAGAGCACTGAGGTGGAGGTGATGTGCGGCTGCCGATCTTTATTTACTTCCACAGGTTTGTGACTCTGGGATGCCCGATCCTATGAAGATGGGCTGTGAAGATCTGAAGAGCAGGAATTATTTTGTGACATTTTAATAATATTTTTCATATTTAATATATATTTTTAAAGCATATTTTCCACGTTATCCTATATAATAATTCGCTAAGTTGTGTGTAACGCCCGACATGCGCAGTAGACACTGCTGCGCGTGTGGCAGTCATGCACAGTACAGACTGCCCGCTCTGCGGCTGATACAGAGCTGGGCGCTCCGAAGGAGCGTCCAGCTCTGTATCAGCAGTGGCGCGGGCAGTCTCCACTGCGTGTGACTGCCCCGCGACTGGCTGCCAGAGGCACTGTGGCCCGTGTAACGGGCTGTTCAACTAGTATCTTTTATATTTCTCTCTCATGTGTAGTCTAATGTATCTGGAGAGAGAGAGAGAGAGAGAGAGAGAGAGAGAGAGAGGGTCTTCTCTTGACACGAAGAGAAAATATTTTCTGGAGGACAAATAAAGTACTAATAGCTATAAGAACACAATTTATTTACTCAGCAGGAAAAGACCTACAATTTCTGTTATTTTTTCCTCAAAATAAATGTCTACTACTCCTTTAACCTCTACAAGACAATTAGGATGTGCAACCCTCTGTTTCTTAAGAAGTTAGAACAGCTATGATGTTAAATGGATAGTAATACTTCGTTTTATCTTTATTTTATTTTGTAGGCATTAAAAAAACATGAAGAACGATATAAGTCTTATCTCTCAAACCTTTATGGTTTGAGAGATATTCACAAGCAAAGTTTCCCCTCCCGCCCCTTTTACCTTGTGTAAGCCATCTCTTCTCAGATGTGGAATCCAGTCCATAGACCAGACAGATAACAACAGGGGACAATCTTCTTCCTATGAGAACAATGAAAGCCCTTCCCCCCTTGAGAAGTTTTCAGGTTTTTCCTTTATCTTAATTGAAGATTGTCCCTCTCTGCAATCTACCTGGGCACCTCCCTTCTGCTCTGGCTGAGCAGTGTTACATCAGTAAAAGGGGTGGGAGGGGGATACTTTGTCATTGAATTACTCTTGTACTACAACTCGGACATAATTGAAATAACACTCTCCAAAGTCCAAATACTATGATGATTAATTAGAGCTGCTTTTATTATGAAACATTACTATCCCTTTAATGTTGTATAGAAGAAGACTTTGCTAATGCTATCCTTTTACCATCTCATGCATTCTCACCTCGCAGTACCCTACTGATGGCGAGGTGATACGAGACTAAGATGAGGACAAATTCATCTTTAATTCACATGATGTTTCACACACTTTCATCTGGATTTTTGACACTATGAGAACAAGCCACCTTCATTTTCTTTCTATTTACTGAACAACTCCCTGCACACAAGCACTCAGCGTCTCATAGCATTAGACATGATTGACCAGATTAGAAGTTTATTTAGATTTACATGGGGCTAGGTTGGGAAGAAGGTAAACTGGGGTCACAAGTTTCCAGAGATAAACATAATTTATTTGTACAGTTTTTTAAAGGATTGGGATTTCAATGGAACTGTCACTTTGCAACTACAAGCTAATTTTTAAAGACTTTTCAGAAATCACCTATATTTATGTTAGCCATTTTTATTTCAAGTTTATGAGATGTTTAGCTTTATTTTTTCAATTAATGCAAATGAGCTAATACTGAATGGCAGGGAACGGCAGGAGGTATGGAGAACAGTGTGGAATATTAGAATCTAGCTGGCAGGGAGTGGTAGGTGGGAAGGAGAACAGTTGGGGATGTTAGTATCTGTCTGGCAGGGAATAGCAGGTGGCAGGGAGAACAGTGTGGAATGTTAGAATCTAGCTGGAAGGAAGTGGCAGATGGGAGGAAGGGCAGTGTGGAATGTTATTATCTGTCTGGCAGGAAGTGGTAGGTGAGAGGGAGAGCAGTGTGGAATGTTAGTATCTAGCTAGAAGGAATTGGTAGGTAGGAGGTAGCGCAGTGTTGAATGTTAGTGTCTAGCTGGAAAGAATTGGTAGGTAGGAGGGAGACCAGTATAGAATGTTAGTATCTACTTGACAGAAAATGGCAACATAGCTAGTACTGTCTGGTATGTGAGAGGAAGGGGGAATCAGAGGAAAATACTAGTATTTGACTGTCAGGGATTGTGAAGAGGAAGGGGGAAGAGTGTGGAATCTTAGTACTTGGCCAGCATGTGTAATGATTAGTGTTGAGCGAGCACCCCGATGCTCGGGTGCTCGGGTGCTCTGACCGAGCACCCCCTGAGGCTCGAGTGCTCGGCCGAGCACCCGAGCCCCATTCAAGTCAATGGGGCGACACCAGGCACCCCCTGCTCTGATGAGGGGAGGGTGCCTGGTCAATGCCCCCTTCATCTCCGCTATGCCCCCTTCATCTCCGAATGCCCCCTTCATCTCCGCAATGTCCCCCTTCATCTCCGCTATGCCCCTCTTCCACAATGTGCCCCTTCATCTCCGCTATGCCCCTCTTCCACAATGTGCCCCTTCATCTCCGCTATGCCCCTCTTCCACAATGTCCCCCTTCATCTCCTCTATGGCATAGAGGAGATGAAGGGGGACATTGTGGAAGAGGGGCATAGCGGAGATGAAGGGGCACATTGTGGAAGAGGGGCATAGCGGAGATGAAGGGGGACATTGTGGAAGACGGGCATAGCGGAGATGAAGGGGGACATTGTGGAAGAGGGGCATAGAGTCTATGCCCCTCTTCCACAATGTCCCCCTTCATCTCCGCAATGCCCCCGTACCTCCAGTCCCTGGTGGTCCAGCGGAGCGTCTTCGGATCTGTGCCTCTTCCGGCACAGATCCCCGCCACCCGAACATGGCGGGAGAGCACATGGCGGTACTCGACGAGTACCGCCATGTGCCGAGCAGAGCGATGCTCGAGCCGATCCGAGCATCGGCCGAGCACGCTCGCTCATCACTAGTAATGATCTGACAGGCTAAGCACCTATTGTAATCTGCCTGGTAAAGAAGATTCCCCACAAAGATGTGACAGACTGCTATTTAATGTAAATACTATGATAAAAGCACAACAATAGATAATGTAGGTATATTGCAAGGCAGTCCCCAGTAGTCCAGATGCTAGGGAGCAAAGACTAGCATATGAAGCTGGCTGGAGGTGGCTGCTTACTGGGTTGCCTTGCTGTGGCCTAGGCTGACTTAGAGATGCTGGCCACAAGGCCAGAGTATTGCTGACCAGAGGAGCGAGCCCACACACTGGATGACAACCCAGATAACAGCAGCTATTCACTGGGATCAAAGAAGTTACTGAACAAATAACCCACCTGCAATATAGTTGTAGTTGTTGTACAGGAACATAGAGGCCTGGAGCTCGACTGAGAAGACACAGAACAGGATAGTCAAAGTCCAACAGGGTGGTCGAGGAGGAAGAAGCCCACCAGGGTCAAGGAAAGTGGGAAATAGACAAGCCAGATTAGGAACAGGTGGGCTTGCAGTACAAGGCAGCAGATGGAGGAATGGTTGAATCAACAGAGCCAAGGTTGGTAACTGGTTATCAAATTAGCACAGTACCAAATCACAAAACAGGAAGGAAGTCGCAGGAAAAGCCAGGTCAATACACAAGATAACACTCAGGAACAGGACAGGAAACTCACGGTCACAACCTGGAATGTTTTGATCGATCCCCGCCCAAAAGCACAGAGGCTCTTTAAAGGCTCAGAGCAACCACAAGACAAGGTGGGGAACCAGGATCTGGATAACAAGGCAAAAAATGGAAAACCAGACAAGAAATCACAAAGACAAAGAAAAAGGGGTAGAACATGACAGAATAGACTAGTAGGTGAGAGGCAGAGCAGTGTAGAATGTTAGAATATGGCTGGCAGGGAATAACAGGGCATAGGGAGAGCATTGTGGAATGTTATTGTCTGGCAGACAGGGAATGGCAGGTGAGAGGGAGATCAGTGTGGAATGTTAGTGGCTAGCTGGCAGGAAGTGGTAGGTGGGAAGGAGAGCAGGGTGGAATGTTAGTATCTTGCTGGAAAGAAGTGGCAGGTGGGAGGAAGGGCAGGGTGGAATGTTAGTATCTAGCTGACAGAGAATGGTAACATAGCTAGTGCTGTCTGGTATGTGAGAGGAAGGGGGAATCAGCGGAGAATACTAGTATTTGGCCAGCAGGAACTGTGAAGAGGAAGGGGGAAGAGTGTTGAATGTTAGTATTTGGCCAACATGTGTAATGATCTGACAGGTTAAGTGCCTATTGTAAGCTGCCTGGTAAAGTAGATTCTCCACAAAGATGGGACAGACTGCTATTTGATGTAAATACTATGATAAAAGCACAACAATGTACAATGCAGATATATTGCAAGGCAGTCCCTAGTGGTCCAGATGCTAGGGAGCGAAGACTAGAGTATGAAGCTGGCTGGCGGTGGCTGCTCACTGGGTTGCCTTGCTGTGGCCTAGGCAGATTTAGATATGCTGGCCACAAGGCCAGATAAGTGCTGACCAGAGGAGCCAGCCCACACACCGGATGACAACCCAGATAACAGCAGCTATTCACTGGGATCGAGGAGGTTACTGAACAAATAACCCACTTGCAGTATATTTGTAGCAGTTGTTCAGGAACACAGAGGCCTGGAGCTCGACTGAGAAGACAGACAACAGGATAGTCGAAGGCTGATAGTGTGGTCGAGGAGGAAGAAGCCCACCAGGGTGAAGGAAAGTGGGAAGTTTGACAAACAAGATCAGGAACAGGCAGGCAATGCAGTACAAGGCAGAAGACGGAAGAATGGTTGAATCAACAGAGCCAAGGTCAGTAACAGGATATCAGATGAGCACAGTACCAAATCACAAAACAGGAGGGATGTTGCAGGAGAAGCCAGGTCAATACACAAGATAATACTCAGAAACAGGACAGGAAACAGGGTCACTACCTGGAATGCTTTGATCCCACTTTGGCTCTATAAAGCCACCCACTTCAAGGACAAGATCAAATCTATCAGACATGACATTTCATCACTCCCACCCCGACCCAGCCAGCTTAGCCCTGTCACATCTCCCGCATACCCACTAACTCCTTCCCACCTGTCACTGAGGATGAAGTCTCCCTTCTCCTCACTCACTCAAACCTAATCAAATGGCCTCTGTCACCGCTTGTCTGATTCCCCGCATATCCCCGGCTATGTCTCTCTGCAGCGGCGGTGCTTCCGGGTTTCGGCTCGGTCGGGCCGTGCATGCGCAGTACATTGCTGCCTTCTGCTGGGTGGCTGCGTGTGCGCCCAGTCCGGTGCTCGATTGGACAGGCTTCTCCTATCCTGAGTGGCTCCCAGGAGAGCCCCCCCTCTCTGCCCCATCCATTGGCTGCCTTAAGTATTTAAACGGGCTATCCCAGGCTTAGGGTGCCCATTCCATGAGCTTCTATAGCACTTAGTCCGTATCCTGCTCTGTTTGTTACTGACCTTTGGCTGTGATCCTGACCTCCGGCTTGTCTCCAGTCCCTGGCTTGAACTTTGGCTCTGATTCTGACCTCTGGGTCATCTCCAGTCCCTGACTTGACCTTTGGCTCTGATCCTGACCTCCGGCTTGTCTCCAGTCCCTTGCTTGACCTTTGGCTCTGATTCTGACCTCTGGCTTGTTTCCAGTCCCTGGCTTGACCTTTGGCTCTGATCCTGACCTCCGGCTTGTATCCAGTCCCTGGCTTGACCCTTGGCTCTGATTCTGACCTCTGGCTTGTCTCCAGTCCCTGGCTTGACCTCTGGCTCTGTGTCTGTCTACGTTAGTGCCTCCCTTCCGGATTCCAGCTTGTCTTGTCGGCCTGGTTCCTAACGGTACCCAGGGCACTCCCATCCTGGTTGCACCCCGGCTCAACTGGGGTGGAACAATCTGGTTTCGTGACCAGCACCTTTACTCAGCTTCTGCTGCAGCAAGGGAGTACCTGGCATGCCATTCCCAATCTCAAGCATCGCTTTCCAGCTACTGAACCAGTGCCGGCACCACACGGGTCCCTATACCCCACATGGTGACAGTTGGAATGGGCCAGAAACAACCCAACATGGGCTCATCTGACGCATTCCGTATCTGGACCACCAAGAACAGATGCTGGCCTTCCATGCAGCACATCTACGGAACCTTGAACGCAAACTGGATGCCGTGTTAGAAATGCTGCATTCCTCGGCAGCTCAGGCTACGGTCACTGCTACTCCCACCACCACCACCACTGCCTCTGGGACTATCACGGTTCCCGTGATCTCGCTGTCACTCTCTGTTGTGGTGCGCTCCCATTGGCGGAGCTTGTTTAGCCCGCCCAGTGTGGCCTTCATATATCGGGTCTCTGGCACCTGTCAGGTGCCCTTTCGTGGTGTTCCTGTACCAGTGCTTCCGTTGCTGTGTTCCTGCGATCCTGTGTACCAACTTGGCCCGTCTGACTATTCTTGTTCGTTCCTGCTACGTGATTGACCCGGCTTGGCTGACCTTCCTGCTCCGTGATTGACCCGGCTTGGCTTACGTTCCTGCTCCGTGACCTGATTCCGGTGTTCCTGTCGTCCTGAGAGTTTCCTGCAAGATCCTGATTCTATGTCACCTGGCGACACTTTGAACTGTAGAGTACAGTGCTGTGCAGATTGATCATCCACTTAACCCTTGCAGAGTTTGTTGCCTCCGATACTGAGCCTGTCCGTTAAACACTTGCTGAGCGCCGTTGCCTCCGTTACTGAGCCTGTCCGTTAACACTTGCAGTGCTTGTTGCCTCCGATACTGAGCCTGTCCGTTAAACACTTGCTGAGCTTGTTGCCTCCGTTACCGAGCCTGTCCATTAACACTTGCAGAGCATTTGTGGCCTCCGTTAACTGTGCTTCCATCTTACACCTTACGAGCACAGGGTAGCAGTTGCTGCACCGCGTGGTGCTATTGGGCGATACCGTTCAGCTCTTGCAGTGTTTGTGACTCCGTTAACGCACCGGAAGGGTGCTGTTGGCTCTGGTCCCATTCAGCTCCTGCAGTGTTCGTGACTCCGTTACCGCACCGGAAGGGTGCTATTGGCTCTGGTCCCATTCAGCTCTCGCAGTGTTTGTGACTCCGTTACCGCACCGGTAGGGTGCTTTTGGCTCTAGTTCCATTCAGCTCTTGCAGAAGTGCTGGGTATCTCGCTTATCGCCTGTCCTTGGAGTGTTTCAGCTCTGCCTCACTGCTAAGGTGCTTCCCACCTCACACCACAGTCTCTTGCTGCTCTTACCATCTACTGAGCGTTGTCTAAACTCAACACAACAGAGACTGATTACTGGACTTTAACCCTTGTGCTACTACTGTTTCTTTGTATATGACAGTATTGCTCCTAATCCATACTGTGCCTGCAAAGACATCCCTTATCTATATCCATTTACGTGTCATTACCTATTTTAGCCGATAGGGGGCAGTGTTCCTTGTTTCTCTCAATAAAACTGTGTTTTATTCTAACCTCTGGTCTGAGTGTCTTACAAAACCGTTACAGGGACACCCCCCCAGGGATACGTTCCTCCCCGCATACCACTGCCTGACAAGTTTTCAGGTCGGCCAGTTGACTTCCGAGGGTTCCTCAATCAATACCAGCTGCACTTCCGGACCTTGCCCCAGATGTTCAGCACACATGTTGCCCGGGTCTCCTTCATCATCTCTCTCCTCAAGGGAGAGGCGTTGGCCTGGGCATCCCCCTTAGTGGAGCAGCAGTTTCCGTTATTAGACAACTCCGATGCCTTTATTTCCGCCTTCAGGGCAGTTTTCGATGCTCCAGGAAGAAGTGCTTCAGCTGAGTCGACGCTCTTAGGGCTACGCCAGGGAGCCAGGTCTGTTGGCCAGTACGTGGTGGAATTCCGCACCCTCTCGTATGAGGCAGACTGGAATCAGGGGGCCCTGAAGGCTGCATTCTGGCGAGGGCTCAATGAGCGCCTTAAGGATGCCCTGACCTGCCGTGATATCCCCGATGGTTTGGAGGACTTCATCTCCATGTGTCTAGACCTAGACAGACATATGCAGAAGAGGCAACTGGAGCATGACCACAGCAAGAGACGAAAGGCACCGACCGCAACTCCAGCAGAGGAACGTTAAGTGGCTGAAACACCCATGGAGATTGGAGATGTCACTTGGCTGACTGACAAAGAAAGGAAGAGGCACCGAAACCTAGGGCTATGCCTGTACAGCGGGCAAGCAGGCCACATGCTCCAACAGTGTTCTGTCTATCCGGGAAAAGACATGGCTTAGCCGATTTCCGAGGCGATCAGCTAAGCCGGCCCGTCAGCCTCCCCACGGGTGATCCAGGTTGTTGGTTCTGGTGACTCTCCGATCGGCCACCAGGACAGTGACCGCTGCTGCCTTTATCGACTCCAGGGCCGCCGGGTTATTCGCTGATGGTTCCTGGACCCGATCACTTGGAGTACCTTGCCGTCTCAAGAAGCAGACCCTGCTGGTGTCCTCTTTGGACGGGGGACCCTTGGGTACTGGCAGGATTACCCAGGAGACCGAGACGCTCGTCCTGACCACCGGGGTTCTCCATACCGAAGACGTGGTCCTGGACCTGGTGTCCTCTACCTTCTCCCCTATTCTTCTCCTTCTTCAAGTCTCGAGCCGAACAACTTCCCCTGCACTCTCCTCCTGAGATGAAAGTCCTCGCCACCTACATCCAGGAGAACCTGGCTAGGGATTTCATTCGTCCGTCCATGTCACCCGCCGGGGTGGGATTCTTCTTCGTGGGCAAGAAAGATGGCTCTCTGCGTCCATGAGTGGACTACCAAGGACTGAACCGCATTATGGTCAAAAACAAGTATCCTCTGCCCCTCATTCCTGAGCTGCTTGACCTTCTCCGTGGGGCCACCTGGTTCACTAAGCTGGACCTGAGGGGGGCCTATAACTTAGTCCGTATCAGGCCTGGGGATGAATGGAAGATGGCCTTTAACACCAGATACGGGCACTACGAGTATCTGGTTATGCCCTTCGGGCTATGCAACGTCCCGGCTGTCTTCCAGGCCTTCATCAATGACGTGTTCCGAGGCATGCTCACATCACACGTGGTGGTTTACCTGGATGACATCCTCGTATTCTCTCTCACGTTGCAGCAGCAGCATCTTTACTTCCCCGTGAGGGGATATGAAGCATGTTTGATGATGTTTTATATTGTATAACCCAGTGATTCTCAACCAGGGTGTCGTGGCACTTTGGTGTGCCACGGACATCAGCTTAGGGTGCCCCATGTTTTATATGAAGACTAACAAAAATGGACTTTTAAATAAAGATTTATAGAAATTGTTTTGCACATTACATTTCCTTTTGTTATTATGATTGTAAGACTAATAATAACTGTACATTTATGCATTATATCTTCATTACGACCTTGATAAAGTACATTAAATATGTTAGGGGTGCCCCGAATGTTCTATATTACGTGCTAGGGGTGCCCCAAACAAAAAAGGATTGAGAACCACTGGTATAACCAATAAATGTGGAAGTGTTTTATACAATTGGAAGAGGTCGATTTATGCTCGGGTGGTCCAGTGAGCACTCCTGTACAGTGGTCATCAAACTTGCATTTATGTTTCTTTACAATCCAGTATATGTTGTTTCTAAATTAGTTTCTGCAAATAAGTGACTTTGGTCTTGTTCTAAATCACTTATTCAGTTACAGAAAGAGGTGTTAATAGGTCATGAGATAGCCTAAACAGCCTCTGTAATACCCCCAACCCACACACCCAGCAAACATCACCTAATTTAGAACAAGGCCAAAGCATACCTCCCAACATACACATATTTGTGTAACTGAATAAAGGATTTAGAGCAAGACTAAAAGTATTTTATTTACACAGATTCATTTCGATAAGGCTGACCAGACCTCACCTTTAACCGGGGACACATAGGAAAAATACATACTGCAGGACTGCTTTGATTTCAGTGAAGTACTGAAATATGCCTATTTCCTATGCATCCCCAGCTAAAAGTGAGATCTGGTCAGCCTAATTTACAAACACATATACCAAAGATTAAATAAACATTTATGCGAGTTTTATTGCTGTGTATCAATATGATAGACTAATATACACACTACTCACTCTGATGTCCTAAAAAGAGGGACACTGGATACAAAAGAGGAAAAGGAGATTTGGGTCTCAAAGAGGGAGGTATGCAAAAGTTTTTTTTATGTATAAACTAGTTCTAAAGCCATATACACGGGCCACGGTGCCAGCAGCCTTGGCTGGTGCCCAGAGCCTCTCTGATCACCATACCTGGGAACTCTCCAGTTTTGCCCCAGAGACTCCGGATTTCAAACTGAATTACTGGGTCTCCGGGGCAGTGCGTGAATCTCCGGGTGGAGAAACTCTGCCCACTTGTGCTCCATCCCGCCCGGTTTCTCCCACTCCCCGCCCTCTTACCCTCCATTCCCAGGTATTTTGCAGTTGTTGTTCTTTTTGCCCCTCCCCCTCACAACTAAGCCCCGCCCCTTGTATGACACCATTCGCATCATTTTCCTCCCCAGTTGGCACTGACAAGGTTACCCTCCAGGTAGCCCTGCTTCAAAAGTTTCCAGGTATGCTGATCACCAAGCAGACCCAGGAAGGTGCAGAGGACTCCATCCAAATTCAGATCCCCCACTCTCATACCTGGGTACTTCCAGCTGAGGGCTACCCAGAGGGTAGTCCTCTGTTCAGCAGGGGGTGACAAAAATGACGCTAATCGCGTCAAAAAGGGCGGGGCTTGACACAAGCGGGGGGGGGTGCTTAA
Source organism: Rhinophrynus dorsalis (assembly GCA_037306005.1). Classification (NCBI taxonomy): domain Eukaryota; kingdom Metazoa; phylum Chordata; class Amphibia; order Anura; family Rhinophrynidae; genus Rhinophrynus; species Rhinophrynus dorsalis. The sequence goes on from CM074718.1 coordinate 17,074,472, forward strand.
CCCTTTGAGTGTCAGAGTGGTACGGAATGCATTTCAAAGCAATGCATTCCGTACCACTCTGGCACTCAAAGGGTTAAAGATGTCACACAGAAGGCTGGGGACGGAGGAACAGCGGGAGAAAGAGTGTAAGTGGATAGAGTTTCAATAGAAACTCCCCACATCCAGAGGAATCAGCCTCTGCCCCGGAGACCCGGTAAATCTCTGTCAGAACCGGAGTCTCCGGGGCAAATCCGGAGAGTTCCCAGGTATGCCCACTCTACATCATCATCGGCATGCTGGGGCAGTCTATACTGTGCATGACTGCAGTTAGGGTTGCCACTAACCCAGTAAAAAATTGGCTTCTGTCCAATGTTAAGTCTATGGAGGGAATGCCACAGCCGGTATTTTTTTGAAGAAAAGGTGGCTACCCTAACTGAAGTGCAGGCAGTCTCTACTGCGCATGATGGCTTCTGACAAACACTGCAGTGTTTTATTGTAAAGGATTATGCAGAACAATGCCTAAGTGTTTTATGTACGCAGAACACCATATAAACACAAATACTGAAGTTAAACACGCATTCATGTGAGGTTTATTGCTGTGGTGCAATGTGATCCACATACGATTTCCTGAAAAAAGAGAAACGCGCTGGTAGGAGAATGGCGCATTGATTTGGGGCACAAAGCAGCAGTAACCCTTCTAAACAGCCAATCACAGGGCGTCCTATATTCCAGTACAAACGAAATACTGTATCAATTGTAATGATCCCACTTTTCCCAAATCAATAATGGCCGCCGAGAGGTTCAGTCCAAATCTCTATGGCTGTATCCAAGGGGACGAGTCAGTTACACTCTATGGTGTTGGTCGTACACAGGAAATCGTTGGTTTTCCTCTCTATGGTTCCGGATCGATCTTCCTCTCTATGGTTAGGTGTCCAGCTGTCTTGCTGGAGGGAAAGGCAAGGAGTTGTGCTGGAGGAAACAGGAGGTGTCAGTGCAAGGGGAGACATAGGGTAAGGGTGGACATGCAGAGAGGCTAGGGGGTACACGGGGGGAGGTCGAGCGGTGCAGGGTACCGTGGAGGGTAAGAAAAGTGCCGGGACTAAGTAGTTGGGAGTTGTTTGAAAGTTGCCTATATAGTAGTGGTATAGGGTTAAGGGAACTCAAATATTTCAGTGAAGGTAGCATGCAGGGAAGACTGTAAACAGGAGTGGTGTGTAGGATTGTCAGCAGTGCAGAGGTATTATAAAGAGGACTGGGGTGTAGGACTGTAAGCTGTGCAGTTATACTATAAGGAGGACTGGGGTGTAGGACTGTAAACTGTGAAGGTGTACTATAAAGAGTACTTGGGTTTAAGATTGTAATTAGTGCAGTTATACTATAAAGAGGACTGGGGTGTAGGATTCTAATCAGTGCAGTTATACTATAAAGAGGACTGGGGTGTAGGATTGAAATCAGTGCAGTTATACTATAAAGAGGACTGGGGTGTAGGATTGAAATCAGTGCAGTTATACTATAAAGAGGACTGGGGTGTAGGATTCTAATCAGTGCGGTTATACTATAAAGAGGACTGGGGTGTAGGATTGAAATCAGTGCAGTTATACTATAAAGAGGACTGGGGTGTAGGATTGAAATCAGTGCAGTTATACTATAAAGAGGACTGGGGTGTAGGATTCTAATCAGTGCAGTTATACTATAAAGAGGTCTAAGGTGTAGGATTGTAATCAGCTCAGTTATACGATAGAGAGAACTGTGATGTAGGGCTATAAACCGTACAGGGGTATTATAAAGAACACTGAGTTGTGAGACATTCATAGGGTCAGAGGTACTATAGATAGGACTGGATTGTGTCTGTACTTCATGTTGGTGATTGGTCTTGCAGGGAATTTAATTGTGAGTAATTGAGCCTGAGTTGAGGGAGGTGAGAGGTAGCAGATTAAGGAGCAGTGTGTGACAGGTACAGCAGGAAGATGTGGTTCATCTATTTTCTCAGTTGGCTGTCCCTGTTTATCCAGGTGGCCTTTGTCACCCTGGCAATTGGTGAGTCCTTCCTTCAAAAAGTTTGCTTACTGATGCATAATGAACCTAGTGCTGTAGAACCCAATCTGCACAATGAACTGAATCTATATCCAAGATACACTAGCGCTCAGAAAGAATGTGAGCTTTAACACATTGAGTACGAGGAGTTTGCAATTCTTTATAAATGCATTGCACATCCCCTTGGTCCTTATGGTGTTAAATTACTGTGGGGCATATTTCTAAAACATAAGTGGAGCAACTGTGGAGCAAATCAGCTGCACATTATTTGTAAAATGTCCCCATTTGATGTTAGAAAGGCCCCCAGGTAACTCGTTCAAAGCAATGTGAATTTGTACTTCATACATGTCACTCAGTTGCCCCCCCCCATTTGCTACATGCTTATCTTTATACATATCCTTGTATTTGAGTTTTACTGGCCTGCATTTCCATTTCAACTGGTGCAGGTAAAGGGAGATATTAAATGAATCGAAGGGGAACTGTACTCTAAAACTGTGGAGCTTAGTCTGTTAATCAGATTTATAATACCTAGGAATAAGTGGCTTTTAACACTTTGAGTGCCATAGGGGTACGCAATGCATTGTTCTACAATGCGTTGCGTACCCCTCTGGCACTCAAAGGGTTAACTTGTCTATCAGAAGGACTTACCTAGGTAGGTGGCCTTCAAACAGCAGTTATATTTAGTGTTTTTGTTTGCATATAACCCTTTGAGTGCCAGACAGGTATGCTACGCTTTGCTCTGCAATGTGTTGCATACCCCTCTGGCAATCAAAGGGTTAATCTCTAGTCCCCTTCTAGTGGTTTGTCTTCCAATCGGATAACATCTAGAGTCCGTAACAAGTCATTTAAGTCTCTTTAATCCCGTTATTTAGTGTGAGGAGGTATGCACTAGAGATAGACTTCAATGCGTATAACTATATACAGTAAACTGCAGGTATAATGTAAAATATAAGCAGATATAGACTGCTGTTACTTAGGTACATTAATGTGTTAAAGAAAATATGGGTGACTAATTTCTATGTTTAAGTTTCTTTTTAAATAAAGCGATGAAGTGGAGAATTTCTAATGGGGTAATACAGCATTAAACAATTTTGTGTTTATACATACACATGCACACACAAATTGTAACACATACTTTAAAGGAACGGTAATCTTTCATATTTCTTTTACATAGTCATGCAAGAGTCAAATTGCCTTTAAGGTTTATTATTTTTTCCACCTTAATCTGTTTTGTTACACTTTTAAGTCCTTGAAAGTTATATTATTGAAATTCTGAATACAGGGAGCTTTTGGTCTTTGACAGAGGAAGAAGGGGAATGTATACAGTGTTGCAGCCTCCTTGCAACGTTGATTGCTCTGCATGCTGTGGATGTGGCTTTTCTACATTGTTTCAGTGTCATTTTTACATTGTATCTTTTTCCCATTGTTGCACTGTATCTGCTTTCACAGCCCTGCATGGTGTGTTTTCTTAAAGGGACAGTAATGCCCCATAAAAATTGTTTCTAGTTTTCTAGAGCTTAAAATAAAGTAAATGCTACAAACCATATCTTTCAGATCGCTATGATTTTGAGAGATATAGTCATTGAAAGTTTCCCCCTCCCTCCCCTTCTCCTGATGTCAGCTGTAAAGCTGACAGCAGGAGATTCGAGTCGTACGACTCAAGGAGGCTCTGCAACAGAGCCGAAATCGCATTATTTAAAAAGAATTACATCATTGGAAAAGTCTAAAAGTGTCCCTGGTTTGCAAGCACACTTTGTAGACCTTTCCAATGAAGTCATTCTTTTTAAATAACACGATTTCGGCTCTGCTGAAGAGCCTCCTGCTAGTCCCCGGACCAGGACCTCCTGCTGTCAGCTAGCATTTTGAGAGAGAGGGTTTGTAGCACTTAGACAGTTTTTATGGGGCATTAGTGTCCTTTAACTAAAGAACTTTGGTCTAACAATGCAGTTATAGTTTTTAAACGAGAGGTAACACATTCTAATAATAACGCCATCTTACCATGCTATGACCAGAAAATTCCAATGGCCCCTTTGAATTTGTCTTTTGCCTTTTTTCATAAGATAACAACTTCAATCTGTTCTGGATGTCATGCTCATGGAGGCAACAATGGCACTAGATAACATGCAGGAACACAAGACCCAGAATCCATCCCTGCACATGATAATATGAAACCTTTAAAGGGATAGTAATACTTAAGTATTACTAATCCCTATAGCAAACTACTACTTAAAAAAAAAATGCATTGCCCCCAGTGTCATCTCTCAAACCTTTATGGTTTGAGAGATGATCGCTTTTAAAGTTGCCCTCTCCCTTCCCCATAGTCAGCATTCTAGCTGACTCAGGGAAATCCGGTCAGAGGTCATCAGGCGGCTCTGCAGCAGAGCTGCGATCGCGTTAACGACAAAAAAAAAACAAAAAAACAAAAACAAAAAAAAACCTTTCACTAAAACGGTCTTTTACGTGTGCTTGCAAGCCAAGTACACGTAGAAGACCATTTCAGTGAAAGTTTTCTTTTTTAGTAACGCGATCCGGCTGTGCTGGAGAGCCACCTGAAAGTCATACGACTCTCTTCCTTTCAGTCAGCTAGAATGCTGACTACGGGGAAGGGGGAGGGAGAGGGCAACTTTAGAAGCAATTATCTCTCAAACCATAAAGGTTTGAGAGATGACACTGGGGGCAATGCATTTTTTTTTTTTTAAGTAGTACTTTGCTATAGGGATTAGTAATATTTAAGTATTACTATCCCTTTAAAGACCCGAGGATTTAATTGGTTTTTGCACTCTGGTTTAGTTGTAAAAAAAAAAAAAAAAAAAAATCTGTCAGCAACAGTCATGTTTGCCTCCACGAACATCCATGAGTGAAGGTGTTGTCCACTGAACAAAGGTATTTGGGCCAAATTCAGCAGGGTCATTAAGATTGTTTTTGGCCATAGTAAGGTACATATAGGGTTATTATTTGAAGGTGTTCTCCTTTAACAACCTTCTAATGTCTCTCCCTCAGAGTAAGTGAATGTTTCCAAGCATCAGTATAAACACATCTTGTGTCTGTTATTGATAGTATTTATATGAAAGTACTTTTACATGGAAAAAAAATCCAATATTCTTAAAGGGATAGTAATGGATAATTTTCAGAAACGTTAATATTGTAAATATAAAAAAAAATCAATTGAAGCTACTCTGATCTCTCAAACTTGTATAGTTTGAGAGATATAAGGTTGTAAACTCCCCCCCCCCCCTCCCGGCCATTTCACAGAAGTCTGCCCTCTAGTTGACAGCAGCAGATTCTGGTCCTGGGACCGGAGCTCTTCAGCAGAGCTGAAATAGTGTGATCTACAAATAAATACTTAATTGGAATGGTCTACAAAGTGTGCTTGCAAACAAGGCACACTTTGTTGACCATTCCAATAAAATATTTATTTGTAGATCACGCTATTTTGCTCTACTGAAGAGCTGCCGGCTGATCAAATGACCGAAATCTGCTGCTGTCAGCTTGAGCTCTGATGTCTATGAAAGGGGGGGAGGGGGGAAGTTTAGAACCTTATTTCTCTCAAGCTATACAATTTTGAGAGACTGGAGTGGCTTCAATTAATTTCTTTTTTCAATATTTACAATATAAAAGTTTCAGAAAATTATCCATTACTATCCCTTTAAGTAAGAAGGGATTTGACAGTGTTTGTCCTACAGCTGTTGTGAGCTGCAAATCCCGAAAACCAACCAGCCAATGGCTGTTGGGGTTGATGGGAGCTGTAGTACCACCAGCTGGAGATCAAAAGTTTACTTACTTCTACCCTTACTGTAGGGAAACCTTTAGAATTCCACTTGTCTTCCATAGACAAGTGTAATTCTAAAGGTTGCCCTACAGTAGGGGTAGAAGTAAGTAACCTTTTGATCTCCAGCTGGTGGGACTACATCACCCATCAACCCCAATATACAGCTGTGGACAGGGGTGGACAAAGCATATAAAAACTTAGGAGCCAGAATTTTTTATTTTATCTATTTTTTTTTTTTTTACCCAAACTAAGAAGTTAAGGAGCAAGTGCCTATAAAATTTAGAAGACAACAGTAACCATTGTATGCACTGGGGCCTCTAGGCCACCCCTGAGATGGACATTGAAAAGCTATATCTTATAATACTTTTCCTGCTGCCAAAACCAAGGGCATTCCCACTGTTGGCTGTTGTTTAATTCAAAAGTTGTAATATTTCAAACTGTTGTGATGCAATAGCTTTATTAAGTCCTAAAATTCCAAATTGATGGGTAGTTATGAAGCTGTTTCTATTGCATTCTATTGAAAACTGTTGTCAGTGACTCGCCTGTGCCATAGAATAGCTGTCTGAAACAGCACCACCAGAGTGCGCTGTTAATGTAAATATACAAAAAAGGCAGCTTAAACTGTAATAACTCTGACAAGATCCGTGTCTCAGCAGTGGGGCTACTCTTATTCAGGAAAGAAAAGCCTTACGGTAGATGTTTTATTTCGTAAAACGTTCTTTCTATCTTCCGTCAGAATCTGAAAAGTGATCTTGTGAGACAGGCTGAACTGAGAGCTTTCACTTCTTGCAGTTCAGTCCATTGGGGCTTCATGTACTACGAATGAGAACTGTGAACCACAGGTTTCCGGGCCAGTTTTAGTAGTTTTCTGAACCACACATGGCTGGCAGGTGCCCTGTTGGTGCTGCATAGTATTCCCCCTGAGTGTTTTTACCAAGTGTGTTCCCAAAGAAGTAGACTTTCTGAAACACAGTTGTCCTTTAAGATATTTCTCCTATACCTAAAGTTCTCTTTTAATTAATTCTTCTATGTCAGTCTGTTTCCATTACAAGCGGGTAAGTTGTTCAGAGACAAAGGTGAATAGCAAAGTCCAGGTTATTTTCATTTCATGTAAACTGAAGGAATCCAGAGCTTGATAGCACAGTAACTACATTTGTGTGTCTGTGTTAATGAATGGAGATTAGTTCACTTAACCCTTTGTGTGCCAGGGAGTGTATCCAACGCATTGCGTGCTCTGCAGTGAATTCTTCCCTGGCACTCAAAGGGTTAAATACTAAAAGCAGACTGGATGTTGGTCTCAGACAGATCTCTTATCACAGGAGAACTGCAGGACCTGATGGTGAGCAAGTTCAGAGGGAGACATTTTAACTGAAATAATGATGGTAGAAATTATTATATTTAGTCTTTCACTGTTGGTGTGTTAAATTGAAGCTATCAAATCAAAAATATCCTTTCGGCAGGCCTGCGAGACTTTGACGTCTCTCTATTCGGTCTCCTTGGACTGCGCTTGCAGCTGCCATAGGCCTTTGTAGCTGGACACAAGTAGAGTAATGGGGCTTCACTTGCAACTTGTCATAGTTAGTGGCTGTGAGCCATACACCCCTGGGTTAGGTCCTAGCCTGCTATCCCCCCCCCCCCCCCCAAGTATAAAGACTTCTACAAGTGTAATGGACGGGGGGTGCAGGAAACATCCCAGCCCTCTAAAGAGGCACAAGTAGCGGCGGCACCTCCTCTTCTAAGGATGACACCCCAAGGAAGAGGATATATAAAACCAATAGGGGGACACTGGAGGAATGGAGGAGCTTATCTCCCATCCCTCCAAAGTTTAAAAGAGGAGCCATCCATCGCCTCCTCAGGTGGTGACATTGTCTGATCTGGCTATTGATCTCAGCCAGCCAGGGACAAACCACACACCTCTCCCCCTAGACCTAGCAGGGGATATTGTGGCCAAGGGTCTGGGGAATGTGCAGGTGAATAAGGGTCTCCCTGAGGAGACAGGGGCAGACAGCCAGCCTATAGCTATGCAGCTTGTCTTGCCCCTGATGTATGAAGGGAAGCCCAATAAGCCCCTGCAGACTGGGCAGTTCAGTGTCCCTAAGGTGCTGAGCTTTGGGGACCACAGTCAGCCTCTCCCTCCAGGGTCACTCTCCAGTGGCGGCACTGGGCTAATACCAACTCCCCAGGATATGCCACTCCTGGAGGCGATTGACTTAAAGGGATAGTAATACTTCGTTTTAACTTTATTTTATTTGTAGGCATTAAAAAAAACTCCCGCCCCTTTACTGATGTCACACTGTTCAGCCAGGTCAGAAGGGAGGCGCCCAGGTAGACTGCAGAGAGGGACAATCTTCAATTAAGATAAGGGAAAAACCTGAAAAACTTGTCAAGGGGGCAGTGCTTTCATTGTTCTCATAGGAAGAAGATTGTCCCCTGCTGTTATCTGTCTGGTCTATGGACTGGATTCCACATCTGAGAAGAGATGGCTTACACTAGGTAAAAGGGGCGGGAGGGGAAACTTTGCATGTGAATATCTCCTAAACCATAAAGGTTTGAGAGATAAGACTTATATCGTTCTTCATATTTTTTTAATGCCTACAAAATAAAATAAAGTTAAAACGAAGTATTACTATCCCTTTAAGTATAACACCCAACTAGCCTGCTGTCAACCTAGGGGGTCAGTTTCCTAATTCTTTGATTGACTGAATGGAACGGTTTTGAGAGAGCTCAGTGCAGCTCCAGGCTATTTACTAAGACTGTTGCCATCACATATTTATTTTGTTTATTCATGACTTTGAAGTGGGTATTGAAAGAAATATCTCAATCTTTGCTGATGACAGTAAGCAGTGTAAGAGAATACATATAGAGCTGGATGTTTTTTTTTTCCCCTCTGCAGAAAGATTTATTTAAAGTGGATGTATCACTTTAAAAAAAAAAAAAAAAAAATCTTACCATAGGTTTTGTTACCAAAGTATTAGGAAAGCTGTTTGTTGTTTTTTTTTTTTTTTTTTTTTTTTTTTTTTTTTTTTTTTTTTGTAATGTTAGTAGATTTGCAGATATTCTATTTTCTGTGCTGTGCACTTCTGCATAATGCGCACAGCACAGCTTGTCTTCTCCTCCCGCCTCCCTCCCAGCTGCCCCATGTAGCGCGGTCACGCTTCCCTTCAGTATGCTGTGAATGTCTTTGATCATTATATCAAGCTCCGGTTAGCATTATACACCTATTATCCTAGCACAGTATAAGTCTGCTGCCCTATAAACAGAGAATTTTTGGATATGATCTCCACATTACCTCTTTATCCTATATAGCTGTTTAATTTTTAGATTCTTATCCTTGTTTATTTATTATTATTTTTTTTATGTTTTTGATGTAGCAATTGCCCATTTTTTGCTATACTAATAAATATTCCTTGCCTTTATTTGCCCTCCACCTCCTCTCATTATATTGTATTTTATGCATTTACTTACTTATCTAACTCACTATACTACACTTAGACTACTGGTGCTCTGTCGCTTGTTCTTCTTTTTCTCTTATATGTATCGGCTCAAGTGGACTCCGAGCTTATGACAGCTGCACAGTGATATTGAGTGGTATTTGAATTATCTGGACCTCCGATTGTTGCCTGACTCATTTCATCCTATATAATAATTCGCTAAATTGTGTGTAACGCCGCGACATTCGCAGTAGACACTGCTGCGTGTGCTTCAGTCATGCTCAGTAGAGTCTGCCCGCACCGTGGCTGATACAGAGCTGGGCGCTCCGAAGGAGTGTCCAGCTCTGTATCAGTCGTGGCGCGGGTAGTCTCTACTGTGCGTGACTGCCCCGCGACCGGGTGGTAGTGGCACTGTGACCCGTGTAATGGGCTGTTCAACTAGTCCATCAATATTTCATCATATCATCATCATTAACTTCTTCCATCACCCATCAGTCATTTTTTCATCTAAGAACTAACCTCTATTCTCATCCAGAGACTCCCGCACTGTGAACTTTACTTTACAATATATGGTACATCCGCGATAGCGGTTCAAGCATTTTTTCAGGATATTTATATATTATCTATGTCTTTTGTTAATGATTTTGTATGATCCATTTTCCTTGGTCTTATTCTTTTGACTATTTCAGATACGTCTGCATATACAGATATATGTTCTGATTTTGTAGACTACTGTGATTCATTTATTTCATACATTGTATATGTGTCATTTATCATCCATTGTACTTTTTACTCTTCCGTTACTATATACTATGGTATTTCTACTCCTGACATATTAGTGAGCGCTCCCTATATATACATATTAGGCTTTTGATCCTGCCTTTCAGAATTGGGAACTTTTTTAACTTACTTGGGGTATAATTGGAAATGGCTTCAATGTTTTTAGTTCTTTATCTGGATAAAAAAAAACTACAACAAAAAACAGGGTGATAATGCATAGGTTGAACTTGACAGACACACACAATGTTATTGTTTTATTTCTTTTCAGACTTATCACTGTTATCTTGTAATAAAATAAAATGTTTAATTACTTCCAAAATATGTATAGCTAAAATACCCTTTTTCCTCCAGAATATATAGTTGCTTGAAGTTTTGCTTGTTAATAAATGTGGAATAATGAATAACCTTTTTACTGTCTCCCGCTCTCAGCTGCTGGATTGTACTACCTGGCGGAGCTGATTGAAGAATACACAGTAGCCACCAGCAGGATAATCAAGTACATGATCTGGGTGAGTCTTGCGCTGTGATAATGGAATCATCTGTTAGATGCACTTTATGTGTAAAAACAAAGATAAATAATTCCAGAGTGAAATAACGGCAACACGGAAAGATATACACTCCTAAACAGACCATAATTTCCCTTTAAAAAATATATATATATTTTTTTTCTTTTCTTTTATAGAGCTTAAAAAAATAAACAATGTCGCACAAATTATATCTCTCAAACCGCTACGGTTTGAGAGATATTCGCACTGAAAGTTCTCCCCTTTCCCTGATGCCAGCTGTAAAGCTGACAGCAGGAGATTCGAGTCGGCCAACTCGAGGAGGCTCTTCAGCAGAGCCAAAATCACGTTATTTAAAATGAATTACTTAATTCGAAATGTCTACAAAGTGTGCTTGCAAATCAGGCACACTTTGTAGACCTTTCCAATGAAGTAATTCTTTTTAAATAACGCAATTTCGGCTGGTCCCCAGGCCAGGATCTCCTGCTGTCAGCTAGACGCTGACGTGAGGCTAAGGTGAGGGTGGGAACTTTCAGTGCGAATATCTCTCAAACCATAGCGGTTTGAGGGATAGAATTTGTGGGACATAGTTTATTTTTTTTAAGCTCTATAAAACACAAAGAGCTATACACATGAAAGAGCTATAGATATAGAAGCAGCTGAGAGAAGAATTTGGTTGATCATAAGTGGTGGGATGGTTATAGCAGGAGATCAGACTGGAAATGTAAGAAGGGGTAGAGAAGTAGGAGTTTGTGAGTGCATGGTAAAGCAGCGTCAGTGGGACATGAGACCCTGCTCTGTACCATTGCGTTTGCAGACACTATGAAAAGCAACTTACATGTCTCTGCACGTGTGGTCTGAATGTTGGGTGGAGTGTAGACATAGAAGACTTCCATATATAAAAGCTAAATATATGTCATCCAGATATGTAGACGTCATCTTTAATGTCGTAGGGGAAAATTCACGTTCTATAATTAGAACTTTCTTTCCTAATCAATTTGATTAAAATCTGATTCAGTGTTTAAATCCTAAGGGACATATTCAAGCATCTGAGGAGGAGGTGCAACTCTAGAGTAAACCAGGCGTTCCCTGTGACACACACACATTCTACAGATTCCCATTGACTGAAATGGGGCTGCACCATGGGTTCCTGACCTGCCTAGCATTCAGTGGGTTTTAACCCTTTGAATGCCAGAGAACTACGCAACGTTGCAATTCATTGCGTAACCCTCTGACACTTAAAGGTTAAGCCCCATTTGAATCAATAGGAATTCTTTTTGTTCACTTGGCCTTGTTCAGAGTTGCATCTCCTTAGCTTCCTTAATGGGGAACAAGGGCTCTCATTAACTCAAAGTGCCGGGGGCTATTGTAAGTCATTGCAGTGCAATGTGTGACGCAGTCCTCTGTCACTCAGTGTGTTGGTAAACCCGTCTCCTGCTTAATAAACAGCTACACTATTGCTACTATTGTACATAGCACCATTTGTTTGTGTCTATCTCTATTAATTTATCCACATAGGCATGCTTCCCTTATACAGAAGGACTTCCTAGCCACATGTCTTCCATATCACGCACACACAAGTGCATACACACACACACACACACACACACACACACACACACACACACACACACACACACACACACACACACACACACACACACACACACACTATTTAGAAATGTGTGGCATTGAGTGGACTAGTAACTTGTTTCCCCCCAGTGACAATGTTACCAGCCCTGCATATATATATCTATATACTTTTGTTTCACATGAGAACTCTGCAGTTGGATAGCGTCATTTTTCTGCCTGAAAATGCTTGTGTGATTCTGCAGAATTTGAGGGGTATTTTTTTTTTTCTGTGGCATATATGATTCATACACTTGAAGGGTGGTAGATAAAATGTTAAACAAAAATTTGACACACCAGTCAAGCCATAAGACTTGCTTTTCCCACAAAAATCTCACATTTGCAGTGTTGTTACTACTGCAAGGGATTCTGGGTAGGCATATGAATAAGTTTAACAAGGAATCACCTTGGTCCTTGTTAAACTTATTTGCATATGCCTACCTAGAATACTCGGGTCATGTTTGTCCAGCATACGCTGCTGCCCCTGAATCCCCTGCAGAGACATCCAGCCATGCACTAGAGTTTAAGGCTACTACCAGGGACCTAGGGTCCACCTTACAACTCCTTCCATCCACCTTGCAGGGGGTCTTCCACTCGTGGCAGGCCCCCAACTCTATCAGATCTTCCGTGCCTAAACCACCGGATGTACCTGATGTGTCTGATTCCTCTGAAGAATTATTGGTGGACTCTGATGATGAAGACTGTTCTCCTTCCTCTCAGTTTTTTGGGGATCCCTTTGAGGCTGATCCTGTTCCCTCAGCTGTGGGCCTGATCAAGACTGTGTTGAACACCCCGAACATTCCCTTGGTACAAGAGGTTTCTTCTGATCCCTCTGATGTGTTTCAGGAGCCTGTTAGGCCCAATACTTGTTTTCCACCTAACCCCTCTCTTGACCTTTTGTTGTCTGAGGAGTGGAAGTTTCCAGACAGAAAATCGCCTGTCTCTAGGACATTTGCTAAGTTTTACTCCGTTCTCTTAAGCGGCCCTAGCTTAGTGGGTTCATCCTCCCAAAGTGGATGCCCCTGTCTCAAGGCTTTTTAAGTCCACTGCCTTGCCTGTGGATGATGCATCTGCTATGAAAGACTGGTCTGACAAAATCTTGAGACCTCTCTCAAGGCCTTTTTTACGACAGCTGGTTCTGCCCTGCTCCCCGCATTTGTTGCAACATGGGTGAATAGAGCCATGGCTGTTTGGACTGAACAGCTCGCTTCAGCTGTCCGTCAGGGAGCTCCTACTGCTGACATGTTGCGGCTTCTCTCCAACATCTCTGAGGCTCAGCATTATGTTCCTGCTGCCCTTTTTGACGCTGTCCGCATGGTAGCCAGGGCATCAGCTATGTCTGTGGTAGCCAGACGGGCTCTTTGGCTCAAGATGTGGTCTGCTGACATGGCCTCCAAGACTGCTCTCCTGTCCTTGCCCTGTCAGGGCATTTCTCTGTTTGGACCTGATCTCAAGGATCTGATCAGTGAAGCCACTGGAGGGAAGAGTACTTGCCTGCCAGTGGTCCAGAGGAAGAAGACGTCTGTCAAAAGGAATTGGCTTTTTCATCCCTTTCAGACTCACGCCAAGCAACCCAGGCGGTGCCTCAGGCTCCGCGCATCTCATCCAAGCCTAAGCAGTAATGGAGGTCCAAGTCCTCTGCTAAGCCAAGGCTTCCAAACCTCCTTCTGCATGACTCGCAGAATCCAGGTCCCCACCCGCAGGTAGGTGGCCGCTTATGCCACTACCTTTCAGCTTGGGAGGCCTCTGTGGTGGACCCATGGGTTTTGCAGGTGGTGGCTACGGGGTACAGAATCCCCTTCACCTTTCTTCCTCCTTCTAGGACCTTCTCTTCTCGCTGTCCTCTGGGAGAGGAAAAGCACCACCTTTTCGAGGGAGTCGTTCAGGCCCTTCTGGACAAGGTGGTCTTGGAACCTGTTCCTCCTCAGGAACGGGGGTTGGGGTTCTACCCCAAACCTCTTTGTGGTTTCCAAGAAGGATGGCAGCTGCCATCCCATTTTTGGATTTGAAGGATCTCAACTCCTTTGTACATGGACAACCTCCTTCTGAAGGCATCTTCTTCGGAACTCCATCATCAGGTGCAGGATTGCATTCATGCTCTGTCCCGTTACGGGTGAATCATCAATCTGGACAAGTTGGACCTTGTTCCTTCACAGAGGATGGTGTTTCTGGGCCTCCTTTTCGACACTCAGAGAGGGATGGTTTTCCTCATGGACGAAGTGGCTCATCAGATAGCACTGAAGGTCCAATCTGTCCTGTCTCAGGATCTGGTTCCATCCAAGAAGTTGTCATCCCTGGTGGGGAAGTTAATTTCCACCATAGAAGCAGTTCAGTTTTCCATGGCTCATACCAGGGGAACTTTAGAGGTTTCTAATCCTGGCAGGGGTCGACCGGATCTCCTGGAGAGATCCCTCTCTCTCCCTCTTAACGTGGAGCTGAGCCTCTCGTGGTGGCTCAGCCTGAACAATCTCCTGAAAGGCAGGCCCTTCCTAGTGCCATTCTGGACAACAGTGATGACTGATGCCAGCGTCTCCGGTTGGGGAGAAGTCCTGTGGCACTTGAATGCTCAGGACCAGTGGTCCCAGGAGGAATCTCTCCTTCCTATTAATGTCCTGGAGCTTCAGGTGATATTTCATGCCCTGCGAAACGGGACACGTCCGCTGGAGGATTGCCCGGTCAGAGTACAGTCGGACAACACCACAGTGGTAGCCTACATCAACAAGCAAGGCTGTACAAGAAGTCTCGCAGCTTGGCTAGAGGTCAAGGCTATTTTGTTCTGGGCAGAGGAACATGTCCCTGCCGTTTCCGCAGTTCATATTCCTGGCGTAGACAACGTTCTGGTAGACTTCCTCAGTCTACACACATTGGACAGCGGTGAGTGGGAATTTCATCCAGAGGTATTCATTGTCCGGTTGTGGGGTCTTCCGTGCATCAACCTGATGGCAACAAGGCACAACAGGAAGGTTCCAACGTTCTGCTCTCGGTGGGCGAATCCCCTGGCAGTGCATGCCTTGTCGATTCTGTGGAATTTCCCTCTGGCATACATCTTTCCTCCCATTCCTCCTGCGGAAACTGCGACAGGAGCGCTGCCCAGTCATTCTGATTGCTCCGTACTAGCCTTTGCAGGCTTGGTTTCCGGAGCTTCTGGATCTCTCAGTGGTGGAACCTCTTTGGCTTCCCTCCCGTCCGGATCTTCTTCTACAGGGTTACCTGTGGAAGGAGGATGTTCATCGTCTTTGACGGCATGGAGATTGAATCCTCAATTTTGAAGAAGGGATTTTCTTCTGGTGTGGTGGCTACTATTCTTAGTGCCAGTAAGCCGGTTTCCTCTAAGGCCTACCATCGAGTTTGGGCTACCTTTCTTTCTTGGTGTGCTGATAGGGACCTGTCTCAGGATGTTGATCTTCCTACGGTACTTTCCTTCCTCCAGGATGGTGTGGATAAGGGTCTCAGTCTGAGTTCTCTTAAGGTTCAGACTTCTGCTGTCTTTGTTTTCTTTCAGAGGTGCCTTGCTATTCTTCCTGATGTCAAGGTTTTCTTCCAAGGCGTTGCTCATACCCGTCCTGTATTTAAATTTCCTGCTCCTCAGTGGGACCTTAACTTGGTTTTGGGCATCCTTCAGCACCCTCCCTTTGAGTCCTTGGCCACTATTCCTCTCAGTCTGCTGATGTGGAAGATGGCTTTCCTCCTGGCGATTGTATATGTTCGCCTTGTTGCGGAGCTGTATGCCCTGTCTCGTAGGCCACCCTTTTGGTGATTCACAAGGACAAGGCAGTACTTCGCAGTAGTTTCTCCTGAAGCTGGTGTCTGAGTTCCACATTAATCAGGAGATTGTGGTTCCTTCTTTCTGCCCTAACCCTACTTCTGACAAGGAGCAGGATCTTCACCTGTTGGATGCTGTGCGTTGTCTCAAGTTCTATGTGCATCGCACTGAGCCATTGAGGCAGTCTAACACTTTTGTCACTCCTGAGGGTCCTAGGGCAGGGAAGCCTGCTACCAAGGTAACCATTGCTTCTTGGATCAAGTCCACTATTTGTGAGGCTTATGAACTTAGGAAGAAGCCTGTTCCCTTTTGGGTCCTGGCTCATTCTAAAAGATCTATTGGGGCATCTTGGGCCTACAAGAATCAGGCCTCAGCTAATCAGTTGTGCAAGGTGCCGCTTGGTGGTCTGTGCATACCTTCATGAAACCCTACTGTGTGGATGTGCTGGCGTCGGCTAATGCCAGTTTTGGGGAAAAGATCCTGGAGGCAGCCTTGCCTGTCTAGGATCTTCTCAGTCATTCAGTACACTTTCACTTTTGAGCCCTGTTGGCTCTAGTTCATTGTGCTCTGTAACAGTTCCTGGGGTCTGTTTTACCCCTGTTCGGTGTCCGTTGAGACTTTGTGGTTATTGTTGAGCTATTCATGATCTGTTGGTTCATTGGTTCTCTGGTGACTTTGGGGGCCTGCGTCTGGTCCTTGCCTTTCTTCCCACCCTGGGGAACTTAATGGTTGGACATCCCAAAGTTACCAATAACCTGTATTGGACAACAGAGAAAAGAGGATTTTAGTCTTACCTGTTAAATCCTTTTCTCTTAGTCCATACAGGTTACTAGTCTCCACCCTGTCAAGGGACCATGCGTGTCTCTCCTGTGGCAGAACGTGGGGGTCCTTTCGGGTTCATGCTCACAGGAGTCTTCCTTTACCTTCCTACTACCTAGTCAATAGTTAGTTTTCAAATCTTACTGGATGGGGATTGGCTAGCTGCAAGCTAAGGAGAGGAGGTAGGCTCCACCCAGCAGTCACTTCTCAGAATTGTTCCTGCCTACTTAAAGGGGCTGATCGCCTACCCAAAATTACCAGTAACCTGTATGGACTAAGAGAAAAGGATTTAACAGATAAGACTAAAATCCTCTTTTCTGTATTGCCCAGTGTGAAACACAGGAACCATGAGGCAGAGTTCCCTCCTACAGAGGGCAAGGCAATCAAATAAGGCAGGGTTTCTAAGGCAGAAACTCCCCTCTTCCTTCCAGCTTTACCCAGCCTACTCAGTTTTAAGTGACCTGAAAAGGTGTTAGGGCACTGCTCTCTTAGACTTCATTGTTGTATGGGGCTGTGTAATTCCCCATTAGGTGTGCTCCCATTAACTGGCTTCCTTGGATATGGATTGCCCAGTTCACAGGTATATTTTTGTACCTATTCCCATGGCGAGGGTCCAGTTGGACAAGGCAACAGTAGTTGCATACATTAATCAACAGGGAGGAACCAGAAGCATCTCAGCTTGGACAGAGGTTTGGGAGATCCTCCAGTGAGATGAGAGATCTCCGCAATTCACATCCCAGGTATGGAAAACATTGCAAGCTTTCTGTATTCCAGAAATTGGGCACTACATCAGAGCATGTATGCCCTGATTGTCCAACTCTGGGGATTACTATCTCTGGATCTCATGGCTTCCTGTGAGATGTGCCAAGTCAAGTCCCCCTGTATTGTGCCAGGTCAAAGGACCTTCTAGCATTTATGATGGACTCAATGTCATTTCCATAGAACTTTCCTCTAGCCTGTGGGTTTCCTCCAGTCTCCCTGATTTCAATTGTGTTGAGAAAAATAAGGATGGAGAGAGCTCACGTCATCCTGATTATTCTCTTCTGGACACGTCGGGCCTGGTTCTTGGATATTCTCAATTTATGGCATCGCAGATCCATTTTACCTTCACCTGAGACCAGATCTTCTGACCCAAGGACCAATTCTCATCCTCAGGTGGAGAGGTTAGCTTTGACTGCCTGGCTGTTGAAGCAGACATCTTGGGCAAGGTTTTTTCAGATGCTGTCATCTTTACCATGCTGCAAGCAAGGTAGCCAGTCTCATCCAAGTCCTACCTTAGGGTTTGGTACCTATTCAATCAGTGGTGTGCTGTATGATGGACTCCTACCTACCTACCTACCTAGGTAAGTGCTTCTGTTACACAGTAATTATATAGATATACCTAACTGTGCTGTATGATGGACTCCTACCTAGGTAAGTGCTTCTGCTACACATAGTAATTGTATATATTCACCTGACTGCTGTATGATGGACTCCTACCTAGGTAAGTGCTTCTGTTACACACAGTAATTATATAGATACACCTGACTGCTGTGTGATGGACTCCTACCTAGGTAAGTGCTTCTGTTACACACAGTAATTATATAGATACACCTGACTGCTGTGTGATGGACTCCTACCTAGGTAAGTACTTCTGTTACACACAGTAATTATATAGATACACCTGACTGCTGTATGATGGACTCCTACCTACCTACCTACCTAGGTAAGTGCTTCTGTTACACAGTAATTATATAGATATACCTAACTGTGCTGTATGATGGACTCCTACCTAGGTAAGTGCTTCTGCTACACATAGTAATTGTATATATTCACCTGACTGCTGTATGATGGACTCCTACCTAGGTAAGTACTTCTGTTACACACAGTAATTATACAGATATACACCTGACTGCTGTGTGATGGACTCCTACCTAGGTAAGTCCTTCTATTACACACAGTAATTATACAGATACACCTGACTGCTGTATGATGGACTCCTACCTAGGTAAGTGCTTCTGTTACACACAGTAATTATACGGATACACCTGACTGCTGTATGATGGACTCCTACCTAGGTAAGTGCTTCTGTTACACGCAGTAATTTTATGACTGCTGTATGATAGACATGAAGAAGAAGAAATACCGCACAAGAACGTGGAGAAACTAAAATCAGCTTATTGGTTGAGATGAAACGAACACCACATTAGGCCAGAAGTCTCACGCGTTTCGCACCTCAGTGCTTGTCATAGACCTAACCACACATCCCAATTCCCAACCTTATAAAGGAAGTGACATCGTCTCCTAATTAAGTTAACCTGAGACAGAGAATCCACAGAACAGTGTAAATGAACCACTACCATTCCAAACCCAAAGGTCACCCAATCTACAGATAAATATAACATTCTTAAAGAAGATACATTATGTCAGTTCCAGAATAAGCACATAAAATAAATAGTGATGTGTAATCTTTTAAAATCATCAGATTAGACATGATAATGAAAGCTCATATACAGGAGCATATAATAGCCCAACACAGAGAGTCTTAAAAATTTTCTAACCATTGTAGATTCCCGCCTAGGTAAGTTCTTCCATTACACCTGACTCCTGTATGAAGGACTCCTATCTAGGTAAGTCCTTATGTTATGCAGAATGTATAGAAACTGATGTCTGACCGACACTTACGTGGGTAATTCTTTTTTTTAAACAAATGGCAAAAGTTTCCTTGTAAAGACAGGATGACTCATTGAGCTGTGTTCTTGTGTCTTGCAGTTTTCCACGGGGGTACTGATTGGACTCTACCTGTTCGAGAAGTTCCCTGGATTTATGATTGGAGTGGGGCTGTTCACCAATGTAGTGTACTTTGGTTTGCTGCAGACTTTCCCCTTCATTTTGCTGACTTCGCCCAACTTTATCCTGTCCTGCGGTAAGCATCCTTCACTCCTGGAATCGGTGAGGCGGGAGATTGAGGCCAGAGCTGGTCCAGAAGGGTAAAGCATGTTTGATTGGATGAGCTTGAAGGAAAGTGTGTCAGTAGGACACACCTTAACCCTTTGAGTGCTCTGCAGTGCAATACAACTGAAAGGGGTAACCAAATTTCAATTTTTGGATTGAACCACTAACCTCTATTGTTTTGCTTAAAGGGATAGTAATACTTTGTTTTATCTTTATTTTATTTTGTAGGCATTCAAAAAACATGAAGAACGATATAAGTCTTATCTCTCAGACCTTTATGGTTTGAGAGATATTCACAAGCAAAGTTTCCCCTCCCGCCCCTTTTACCTAGTGTAAGCCATCTCTTCTCAGATGTGGAATCCAGTCCATAGACCAGACAGATAACAGCAGGGGACAGTCTTCTTCCTATGAGAACAATGAAAGCCCTGCCCCCCTTGACAAGTTTTTCAGGTTTTTCCCTTATCTTAATTGAAGATTGTCCCTCTCTGCAGTCTACCTGGGCACCTCCCTTCTGATCTGGCTGAGCAGTGTTACATCAGTAAAAGGGGCGGGAGGGGGATACTTTATCATTGAATTACTCTTGAACTACAACTCTGGCAGAACTGAAATACTCTCCAAAGTCCAAATACTATGATGATTAATTAGAGCTGCTTTTATTATGAAACATTACTATCCCTTTAAGGCCATTTAGGCTGTATTCAGGAAGCTTAAAGGGTTAATAATGCCCATATTTAAGTTTATTCAATACTGTAGATGATAAAAAATAAACTATGTGGAGAAAGTCCTATCTCTCAAACCCTTACGGCTTGAGAGATATTCACCACTAAAGTTCCTCCCTCCCTCCCCTTCTCCTGATGTCAGCGCTCTACTGACAGCAGGAGATCCCCGTCCTGGGACTAGCCGGCAGCTCTTCAGCAGAGCCGAAATAGCAATATTTAAAAATAAATACTTAAAGTGATAGTAATACTTAAAATTTATTATCCTGCATCTTGTAGCCAGTAAAAACCTGAGTTAAATGAGCCCAGCAGCATCTCTCAAACCTTTATGGTTTGAGAGGTGGCCACTTTCAAAGTTTTGCTTTTTGCCTTTTTCCCCTGACGTCAGCGTTCTAGCTGTCAGCAGGGGAATCCGGTCCCTGATCAAGTGGAGACTCTACAGCAGAGATCGCATTATGGAAGAAGAAATCCTTTATTGAAATGGTCTCCTACATGTTCTTGGTTTGCAAGCACACATAGAAGACCGTTTCAGTGAAGAATTTCTTCTTCCATAACGCGATCCCGGCTCTGCTGAAGAGCCTCTGCCGGTCCCGGGACCGGATTCCCCTGCTGTCAGCTAGAACGCTGATGTCAGGGGAGAGGGAACTTTGAAAGCGGCTATCTCTCTAACCATAAAGGTTTGAGAGATGTCGCTGGGCTCATTTAACTGTTTTTTACTGGCTAGAAGATGCAGGATAGTAATTTTTAAGTATTACTATCCCTTTAATTGGATGGTCTACAAAGTGTGCCTGGTTTGCAATACAATATTGAATAAACTTACATATGGGCATTACTAACCCTTTAAGAGCAGTTCTGGAACAAATCAACAGCAACATGTGCGAAAAATACTAATTCCCATTGATTTAAATAAGTATTTAACCTCTTGAATGCTAGAGAGCTCCCCAGTGCTTTGTTTTGCAGCATTCGTGGAGTTAAGAATCCTATTTAAATAGTAAATCCTAGAAATGTTAGCTTGGCGGAAAGGCTGTATCTAAGATTATTCTATTCTGGGACCCCTGGGGTTATTTTTCCTGAGTTCACATGATCCCACTCAGATTCCTGCAGTACGGTGTCTGGGAAAGGACAATCTTCCTGACTTATTACAACTGCTATTGTGAGAAAATGAAACACAAGTAGTAATAGTAAATGGATAGTAATACTTCTATTAAAGTGGAGGTCCGAGTCTTCTTTATTGTTTTCTGAGCAGGTAGCGCTATATTTGAATACTTACACTATTCAGTATGAAAGGATCCCCCTCCCTCCCCTTTGCCCTGCATTACTCAGCCTCCAGAATGGTCTGGATGGAGAGCGGAGAGGGACAATCTTCAGTAAGCAAAAGGGAAATCCTGCCCTCCTTTGTCAAGTGGGCAGGGTATTCCTTATACTTATTGAATGGAGATTGTCCCTCGCTGCATCTGTCCGGTCCCATGACCGGATTACAGATCTGATGGGAGGTGTCCAGAAGGGACGGTAGGGGGATCCTTCTGGAATGAATAGCGCTTCAACAACAAAACTGTAAGTATTGAAATATAGTGCTATTAGTTGAAAAGCCCATGTACACGGGCCACAGTGCCACCCAGCAACCTCGGCTGGTGGCCATAGTCCTCTCTGTGCACCTTCCTGGGACCGCTTGTTCCCAAGAAGGTGCGCAGAGAGGACTACGGTCTGAATTCGGAGCGCCCTGTTCCGTATCAGCAGTGGTGCTTTTGGACAGTCAGTACTACGCATGACTGCAGAACTAGCAGTCTCTACTGCACATGACTGCATCGTGACAAACATTTTAGTGAATTATTATATAGGATGTGTTAAAAAAAATAAATAAATAAAGAAAACTCAGTCCTCCATTTTATTTAGAAGTATTACTATCCCTTTAAGATTGAGAAGGGAGGAGGTTTGTCCCTGCTCAGTTCCCATATTACCAGTCTCCAGTCAAGCCGGAGGGATTTCCCTGAGGAAATCGGAGTTCTATCCGTGAGAAACTAGGTAAGTATTAACACTTAAGCCACCCGAATAGCATAGTGGTAGTCAGTGACACATATCCCTTCCACTGAGTTAATCTGTAACCCCTTAAGCACCAGAGGACTGCAAAACGCATTGTGATGTAATGCATTTCACAACACTCTGGTCCTTAATGGGTTAACATTGTGGTTTTGAGTTGACCTATTCTGCAAGTGCATAAAATATAGTCTGAGTGTCAGTTCTTTTGCTTATTATTTTATTTTTTTTTTTTTTTTGCTTATTTTGGTCTTCACCTAATTTTACACTTTTTATCCCAGACACCAAGTTCCATAGATCTGTTTCCAGAGAGCCTCATAGTCACTGACAGTGAGAGCAAGATAGTGATACATTGTAACGATATCCTCTGGTATTTAGTGCTCTGTCTGCTGTATTTAAAGGGACAGTAATGTCCCATTAAAAAATATTTTTTTTTGCTTTGTAGATTAAAGAAAAATAAATTCTATGCAGCAAATCCCATCGAGAGATATTCGCCGCTAAAGTTCTGTCAGCAGGAGACCCATGTTGGCCGACACGAGGAGGCTCTTCAGCAGAGCCGCAGTAGCGAGATTTAAAAATAAATAATTCTTTGGAATGGTTTAAAAAGTGTGCTTGCAAACCAGGCACACTTTGTAGACCGTTCCAATGAAGTATTTCTTTTTAAATCATGCTATTGCGGCTCTGCTGAAGAGCTGCCTGTCGGTCCCCAGACCGGGAACTTCTGCTGTCAGCTTACAGCTGACATCAGGAGAAGGGGAGGGAGGGGGGAACTTTAGGACCAAAAAACCATAAAGGTTTGAGAGATGGGATTTATTACTCAGATTTTATTTTACTCTACAAAACAAAAAAAACAAAAAACATTTTTATGGGACATTAGTGTTCCTTTAATAGACTGGAGGCAGACTTTTCTACATTGTATCCCTATCTTTTACCTTCTTCTATATTTTTCTTTTAAAAACCTTGTATCACTCTCCCTGATTTCACAGTCACAGACAAAAAATGCTCTCTACAAGCAGGGGGCAAAAATGCTAAAGAAAAAGTGGAGAGGGAAATAAATAAAAAAAAAAATAAAACTGCACTCTCTCTTTCAAAAAAAGACCACAGAAATGGAAATACATTAATATGATCTTTCTCTATTGTCCAATATGTAACACAGGTACCATGAGGTTGAGATCCTCCTCCTTTGGACGGCAGAACACATTCTCAAAAAAGACAGTCCTGATGAGGGGCCTTCCTCTGCAGATGTCTTCCAGACAACATAGGAAATCTGCTGTATTTCCCCCTGATGCCTGAATGGAAGACCCCTGATAAGAGGTTGTCCATCACCCAGAGTTTTTCTAGACTGTACCATTTACAGAGGCAGCACTGGTGCAGTGGGCTTCTCCCCATTATATGGATCCCCCTATATCCAGGCTAGCCAAGTCCACTGCTCTGCCTTTGGCAGATGCAGAGGGATTAAGAGATGTGGTCAATAAGAATCTTGATTCTGTCCTCGGGGCTAATTTCGCGACCGCTGGGGCTACTCTGAAGCCTATTTTTGCCTCTGCCTGGGATAACAGCGCTGTTTCCATGTGGGGTGAACAGATAGTGGAAGGAAGCCAACACTTATGTTTCTGAGGCCTAATTTGACAAGGTCAGATTGTCTGCAAAAGCCTCAGCCATCTCTGTTACTGTGCGATGTACCCTGTGGCTTAAGATTTGGTCTACGGATCAATCTTCCAAGAAGCCACTGGTTTCCTTACCCTTTCAGGCAAGTCCATGTTTAACCTTTGCTGAAGCAGATTACTAACGATGCTATTGTGTGCAAGAGCACCTTGTTGCCTCATATGCCCTCCAGACATCCTACCATGGCAAGGAAATTGCATCTTTTTTTTTTTTTTTTGTCCCTGCCACATGGAGGCGCAAAGGCTGTAAACTTTGCAGGCCTCCAACTTGCCCCCCTACATAAATACATACACACACCAAGCCCAGACAGCAGTGGCAGCACAAGCAAATAGCTTCAAGAGCTAAGTCTGTCAAGCCAGCTTCCGAATTACTTTTGGAATCCTGGACTCCTCAGAATCCTCTATCTCTGACCAGCGGGTTTTGCAGGTAATTTCAGGAGGGTTCAGAATAAGTTTCATATCCTTTCCTCGTTTTCGTTTCTACCCTTCCAGAGTCCCTGCAGTGCAGGCCAAATTAAAACTGTTCCGGGAGGCATGAATTCACTGCTGGAAAAGCAATTTCTGGTTCCAGTAACTCTCCAAGAGCAAGGTTCAGGTTTCTATTCCTGTTTGTGGTTCCAAAGAAGGATGGTGGCTGCTGTCCCGTTTTGTACCTCAAGTGTCTAAGCATATATTTGGGGTCTGCGTGCTTCAAGATGGAATCCTCGCACTCTGTCATTGCAGAGGTGTGCCTGAGGGGAGTATCTGGTGTTCAGGATGCTTACCTACACATTCTGATTCATCCAAACAGCCAATGCTGTCTGCATTTTGCCATAGGCTCGGACACTTTCAGTTCATCTCTCTGCCTTTTGGCCTGGCCTCCGCTGCGCGGGTGTTTATCAGGGTCATGGGGCTCTTATCAGCCTTTATCACACCCAGGGCATTTCCATGACTCCTTATCTGGACCTCCTTTTGATCAAGGCTCCTTCAGACAAACTCTTGGCCCAGCACATCCAAGACTGTGCTTGACTCCTGGTTCACCATGGGTGAAATAGGAACATGTCAGAGTCTTCTCCTCTGTGTCATCCTTCAACACCTGCCTAGGGAAGGTCTTTTTGCTTGAGGACAAGATCCTGCAGATTATGCAGGTTATGTCTCAGGCCCTGAAGTGGTCCTTGAATACTGTCAGGGAGTACATGTGAATTCTGGGCAGACTAGTGGTGCCTTACTCTCAGGTACACACCAGGGATCTTCAGAGGCATCTCATCCAGAATTGGCATGGGAATTAGGCATTTCTGGATCAGCAGAGCTTCCTCTCTCTAGAACCTGGAACAGGGGAAGTCCTTTGTGATCCCGAAATGTACTCTGGTCACGACAGATGCCAGCCTGAGCGGCTGGGGTATGGTTCTGTGTCACCTGGGGATCCAAGGCAGATGGACTGCGGAAGAGTCTCTTCAGTCCATCAGTGTTTTGGAGCTCAGGGCGATCTGCCTCGCTCTGATGTACTGGACATCTCCGTTGACGAGTCATCCAGTATGAGTTCAGTCAGACAATGCCACAGCCATGGCTTATCAGCCGTCGGGGCAGTTGAAGTATCACCGCATGGTACGTGGTGAGGTACATTCTGGGTTGGGTGGAAGCCCACATTCTGGCCATGTCCGCCGTTCACATTCGAAGAGTAGAAAATGTTCTGACAGGCATGGATCCGGGAGAGTGGGGACTCAATCTGGAAGTGTTCCACCTGATTGTGCTACAGTGGGGACTGCCATTGATCGACTTGATGGCCATGAGTGACAACAGGAAGGTTCTGGTCTTATGCTCTTGGAGGGGCGATCCTCTGGCCTTTGCCCCGGATGCAACATAGAATCCACGGAACTTCCACCTCCCTTATGTCTTTCCTCCCATTCCTCTCATTCCCAGGGTGTTCCAGAAGATCAGGATGGATTGTGCTACCATGATTCTGGTCACCCTTTATTGGACCAAGAGGAACTGGTGAGTCTTTCTATTCAGTATCCGCTACCACCCAGGCGGGACCTCCTCCTTCAGGGCTACCTTTGGAAAAACTAGCTTTGATGGCATGGCTGTTGAAGCCCACATCTTGAGGAAAATGGGTTTCTCCACTGAGGTAATTTCCACTATGATTCAGGCTAGGAAGCCTATTTCCTCTAAGGCCTACCACAGGGTTTGGACTGTTTTTCATTCCTGGTTGTGTGGTCAGGGACTTCACAAGGCTGTTCTCTGAACCTCTCAGGAATTTCTTCCTAAGGAGGTTTCTTAGTTCCTCATCAGTCAGGAGATTGTTGTGCCTTCATTTTGTTTTTACTAACAGTCTGACAAAATGTGGTTCGATGCCTTAAATTTTATGTATACCGTATGGAGCTTTTTGTAGACAGATTCCCTGTTGAGGGTCCCAGGGTGGGTCAGGCTACTTCTATGATCACTGTAGCCTCTTGTATCAAGTCTACCATTCATCAGGCATACAGAGTCAGGAAAAAACCTGTTCTCTTCAGAGTTACAGCACATTCCACTAGGGCTGTTGGGGCCTCCTGGGCCTACAAGAATCAGACCTCTGCTGAACAGTTGTGCAAGGCTACGACTTTGTCTTCCTTGCATACTTTTGCTAAGCACTATCGTGTACTGTCTTCAGCAGGAAGGTCCATCAGGTGGTTCTGCCTGTCTAAGGACCTATTTTTTTCCTATGTGCCTTACTGTTGTACAGTTGTTTGAACGTGGTAGGCTCTTTTATTGTGTGCTGTGCAAGTTTTTTAGTGTCCCTTGACACTTAGTTTTGTTTTGGGCTGTTCTGGTTCTGGATAGTACTAGGGTACTCCAGTATCATGGGGACAGGCATGAGGTCCTTTCTCCTTCCCACCTCTGGGAACTTAGTGTTGGTATATCCCCATGGTACCTGTGTTCCATATTGGACGATAGAGAAAATAGGTTTTTAGTCTTGCCTGTTAAATCCCTTTCTCTTGGTTCATATGGAACACAAGTCCCCCACCCAGAGAAAGGGAGCTCTTTTGGTCTTACTTGTCTGGGTGTAGGAGTCCCTGCTTAGGTCTTTATTCTCACCGGAGCTGCTTCCTCCTTCTCTCACTGTCCCTGGTTGGTGTGGTTTGCATAACTGTAGGCGGGGCTAGGGTTGACCTCAAGAAGTGACTGGGAGTCTCCACTCACAAGACTGTCTTTTTTTGAGAATGTGTTTTGCCCTCCAAAGGAGGATCTCAGCCCCATGGTACCTGTGTTCCATATGGACTAAGAGGAAAGTATTTAACAGGTAAGACTAAAATCCTATTTTGAAGCACCAATAAATACAAATATATCAGAAATTCTGCTGAACAAAAGAGTATTGCCAAAATATAACAATTTTTTATTCAAATCTATAAAAATATGTATTCATAAAGTTTGAATACCAGTGTATGTAAAAAGTCTATCAACTTGCTACATGTGCTAGTAGCCTTTAACCCCATCCCGACAGTTGACTTACCAGGTACGTCCTGCAAAAACTGTCACTTGGTGACAGAGGCCGTACCTGGTAAGTCCCGGAAGTCCGGGTCTCAGTGCGGCTGCACGCCGTTCAGGGACTCCAGAATCATTTAAAAAAAAAAAAAAAAAAAAAAAAAAAAAAAAAAAAAAAAAAATGTTAGCCGGGTGTTAAGGTGACAGGTGCGTATGCACACGGCTGTCACTAAGGGGTTATGGTTCAAGAAGTTAGGCTTCTCACAAACACCTGTTCTATTATTCATTGGCGCTTCAAACATCATATATATGTATTTTCATTTTTGCTGTCTTTTTTTTCGTGGAGATTTTTTTTTTTTTTTTTTTTTAAATGCATTTTATTATAATTATTTAGTGTTGGTATCTGTTGGTCTTTCTATTTAATACTGTTTACTATTCCTTTAAAACAGGGGGTAGTCAATTGTTGAGGGCTTCACCCCACATCATTCCCAACCAGCCGCTGGCTGTTTGGGGATAATTGGAGTTGTAGCCCCCAACAATTGATATACTTCTTTAACCCCTTAATGACCGGCCGCGCAGACGTGTTGCAGTCACTAAAGGACCACGGAGCATTTTATTTTATTTTATTTTATTTTATTTTTTTTTTTTTTTTTATTTTTTTTTTTTGAGATTCGGATTCCAGACTCCGCAAAAGGCGTGCAGAGGGGGGAGCCCGGAATTCCATGGGTCATAGTACGTCATGGGTCATTAAGGGTATAACAACCCATGATGTGCTATGACCATCAAGTCGTTAAGGGGTTAAAACATTTTTGTGTGTCCCTTATAGTAAAGTCGGATTCATGAATTAGTGAATATAGGCACATGTGTAATACTGCTGCATAATCAGTTCAGACTGGTGGTGTAAACTGTACTTCGCGGCAGGCTTCGTGTTCAGCTGACAAGATTTGGAAGAGCTTTAAGCACCATCATAAATATATAAACACTTGTTAGAGATTAAATAAAGCCTCAGTATTTGCATCTCACAGCTAAACCTTTAATGTTCCCTGACAGCTCTTGTGGTGCTGAATCACTACTTGGCCTTCCAGTTCTTCGCTGAGGAATATTACCCGTTCTCAGAGGTATGTAATTACAGCAAACTGCATATTTTAAGCAAGCGGGCACGACCGTTTCTCCCGTGTAAGAGAAGAGTGAGCTAATGAGCTTGTTGCTGCAGGTTTAAAATGAGAATATGAAGTCGTAATGGATAATGCTGTTATGTCGCGGCCAAATATATGAATTCTCTGCAGAATCTAGTACTGGCCGTGGTCTGCGCTGACTTATCTTCACTGGGTAATGCTTAGCTTTTATCTCATTGAGTTCTAGAGTCTCCAATGTGGCGGTGAACTCTAACATTCAATGATTTAAAAATTCCATCTAAAGGGATAGTAATACTTTGTTTTATCTTTATTTTATTTTGTAGGCATTAAAAAAACATGAAGAACGATATAAGTCTTATCTCTCAAACCTTTATGGTTTGAGAGATATTCACAAGCAAAGTTTCCCCTCCCTTCCCTTTTACCTAGTGTAAGGCATCTCTTCTCAGATGTGGAATGCAGTCCATAGACCAGACAGATAACAGAAGGGGACAATCTTCTTCCTATGAGAACAATGAAAGCCCTGCCCCCCTTGACAAGTTTTTCAGGATTTTCCCTTATCTTAATTGAAGATTGTCCCTCTCTGCAGTCTACCTGGACACCTCCCTCCTGATCTGGCTGAACAGTGTTACATCAGTAAAAGGGTCGGGAGGGGGATACTTTATCATTGAATTACTCTTGTACTACAACTCTGACAGAATTGAAATAACAGTCTCCAAAGTCCAAATACTATGATGATTAATTAGAGCTGCTTTTATTATGAAGCATTACTATCACTTTAAGTCCGTGGGGTTTTCATTTGTTCCCTATGGTGGAGCTGATTTGCCCCAGAATTGCTCCACTGTTGTATATATGGCTTATATGGCCGTATTCATTAAAGGGATAGTAATGCTTAAAATGTATAAAAATATATGTTGTAGGGTTTATGTCCCTGAGGAAAACAAGGGTACTCCCACTGCTGAGACATATTTTATTAAAAAATTATAACAGCTCAAACTTGAATTTTTTAGGTGCAATATCACAGTGGCCTGAAAATTTGTAGTGGCGCTGTTGCTACACCATTCTGTGGAGATTTATGGTCTACAGACCAGACCAGTCCATAGGATGGTGTAGCAACAGCGCCACTGTAAATTTTCAGGCCACTGTGATATTGCACCTAAACAAATTCAAGTTTGAACAGTTATAATTTTTTAATAAAATATCTGTCAGCAGTGGGAGTACCCATGTTTTACTCAGGGGGATAAACCCTACAACATATGTTTTTACATCATATTACAACATATGTATTACTATCCCTTTAAGCTGGATGAGGGCACTCCTACAAAACAGCTGTTGGAATAGGGGATCTACCAAATCCACAGGAGCCAATCTAAAATTCTACATCCATCTAAATTGTAGTTGTGCCCTCCAATCCATATGTTGCTTTCATTCCCCTCCTCGGGTTACTGTTTTTGGGGGATGCGACAAGGGGCATTTCCATACTGACATTTATATATATATATATATAAGAGAAAGGCTCATTGCATAATTTATGTCTCCTCAGGAGACACACACACCCAGGGGTGGCAATAAGGAGGGTGTACTGTTCCCATTGGGTGATTCAATGGGGGCGTGATTTTCACACCAATTGCAGTGGCCGAAGGGAGTTGGCCCGCTCCCACTATGCAGCCCGCCCACCACTATCAAAGTCAGAAAAAAACAATATGGCCGCCACTTGCTCCTACACCACAGACAAACACACACATGCCCCACTCACACAGCACCAAACTCACACACATGCCCCACTCACACAGCAACACACACACACGCCCCACACACACACGCCCCACACACACACGCCCCACACACACACGCCCCACACACACACACGCCCCACACACACACACGCCCCACACACACACACGCCCCACACACACACGCCCCACACACACACACACACACACACACACACACACGCCCCACTCACACACGCCCCACTCACACACGCCCCACTCACACACGCCCCACTCACACACGCCCCACTCACACACACACACACACACACACACACACACACACACACATACACACACACACACACACACACACAGTACCACACACACAAAAGCCAGAAATAAATATGGCTGACACACAGTCACTCACCCTGACTCCCAGTGGCCTCAGCAGGACCTGTACTACAGCCACTGAGGAACAAAATGGCACTCAAAGGGTTAAGGTAGGTCCTCATTGCTCAATTATTTCTTCACTGTCATCATTTGCCATGCAACGCAGAGGACAGGCAGGCATCAGAGTCACACTTAACCCACTGACTGCCACAGGGTTTTGTATCAACTTTTACCCCTCAGGGAGTGTGTTCAAACCCCTCACACTGTAAACTTGCATTTCCCTCCCACTTCTTCTCCTTCCCCAGCCTATTACTAACACTTTTCCACATTTATGTTAAGCCCCACCCCTACTCACGATTAAGCCCCACCCACTTTTAACCCAGATTGCCCCATTGCTCTCTCCACATCAGCACCACACAAGGGACTCCACAAGTAAAAGTTCCCAGGTATCACACACACATACACACTCACACAGCACCAAACACACACAAAGCCAGAAAGAAAGATGGCTGACACACAGTCACTCACACAGTCACTCACCCTCACTCCCAGTGGCCTCAGCAGGACCTGTACTACAGCTACTGAAGGGTGCTACAGCACCAGGGGAACAAAATGGCACTCAAAGGGTTAAAGTGGGCCCTCATTGCTGAATTACTTCTTCACTATCATCATTTGCCATGCAAGACACAGGACAGACAGCAATCAGGTACACACTTAACCCACTGACTGCCACAGGGTTGTGTATCAAGTTTTACCCCTCAGGGAGTGTGTTCAAACCCCTCACACTGTAAACTTGCATTTCCCTCCCACTTCTCCTCCTTCCCCAGCCTTTTACTAACACTTTCCCCACATTTCTGTTAAGCCCCGCCCCCTACTCGCGATTAAGCCCCGCCCACTTTTAACCCAGATTGCTCTCTCCACATCAGCACCACATGACTCCCTTCCAGGGACTACACAAGTCAAAGTTCCCAGGTATGAATACACTTCCCACTGCTATTTAACTCTGACATGCCTCTCTATACCTTAACCATTTGAGTGCCAGAGGGGTGCACAACTCATGCACGCATGTGTTTCTGCGCATCTATGTTGCGTGTGTGTGTGTACATCTCTGTTACATATTTGTGTGCATCTCCGGTGTGTGTGTGCATGTCTTTTGCATGTCTCTGACACTCACTGTGTGTATGTGTCTGCCTGTGTGTTGCATATGTCTGTGTTTATCAGCGTGTCTACATTTCACACACGTGCGCCCAACACCGTCCCACATTGGTAATGTACATATATATATGAGAGAAAACCTGCGTCCCCTGCCACACACACCCAGGGGCGGCTGTAAGGAACAGTTAGCCTGCCCCCCAACATCAGTCTTAACCTAGGCTGACCAGACCTCACCTTTAACCGGGGACGCATAGGAAAAATACATACTGCAGGACTGCTTTCATTTCAGTGAAGTACTGCAAAATGGCTATTTCCTATGTGTCCCCTGTTAAAAGTGAGATCTGGTCAGCCTACCTTAACCCTGTGTCAGAGTGGTACGCATACATTGCAATGCGTTGCGTACCTCTCTGGCAGTCAGAGGGTTAGCCCTCTCCTCCACAACTCACCTACTGCTACATCACTTCTCTCGACTTACAACTCCTACAGTAGACAACTCATGGCACAGTACTATAACCCACCAACCAGCAGCTCCCGTTTTGCTGGGGAGCCACACATTGATCACTTCTTTCAAAGACATACTGGGACACTCAGAGTCAGCTGGGGAATAGGTTAGAACACACAGATCTTCAGTTTCCATGCTAAGAACTGGGGCTGATGGACTCACTTTGTTTCAATTTAACCCTTTGAGTGCTGTTGCAATGCCTTGGATACCTCTCTGGCACTCAGAGGGTTAAGCCTATTAACCCTTGGAGTACCAGAGATGATATGCAACACATTGCTCTGCGTACCTCTGTCACTCAAAGGGTTAATATCTGTTTGGAAAGCTTCCACATTTGGGTATTGTGCAGCCCACTCTTTCCTCACAAGTGGCCCGCAGGGTTAAACTGATTTCTTTGAAAATGTCCATTGATTTCAATGAGACTATTAATTCCATGAATGCTACAAACAATGCAAACACATTGCCAAAGCAACGCGTTGGGGACCATTGTAGCATTCAAGGGGTTAAAGCCCCATTTATGTCAACACGATTTTCCTGAATTTTCAATTCAACCCTAGGGTGTCAGTTTTTTTGAGTTGCACCCTTTATCTTGATACATAAGTCCCATACAGTTATACTCTTACCCCGTTAATCTAAACCCATTTATACTTTTGGCTCTTGCAGCAGCTGACTGTGCACTGTGATCTGTGAGGCTGATGTACTAACACAAAGAGGAACAATTCATCTGTACCATACAGAACAAATACAATGCTTTGCTGACCTCTCTAGCATTGAAGACATTAAAATGCCCATTTAAATAAATGGGTATTGTTCCCTGTACTGCTGTTACTTTTCCACAAAATTCCACCACTTTCCTTAGTATATTAGCCTTCCTGTTTTGAAGCCTATTAGCTGTTAGGGGTCCCTCTATTTATCCCTTGCCTACGGCCCATGGACAAATAATCCGGTTCTGTCCCAGCCGACCACCATGGCCCACTAATGCAAGGAGTGCCCAACATGTGTCACATATTCCTTTCACTGCCAGAGGACTATACAACTCATTACACAGCAATGTGTTGTGTACCTCTCTCACACTCAGAATTAAAGTGCTTCACTCCAACCAACTGCTACACTAGGTGTGTATAATGCAGTAACCCTACAGCCCTGTATTTCATGTCTACTTCACTGTCTATGTATAGTCATTTCTCCCCCTCACCCATTACTTTACTGTAACACTTCACTGTCCCTCCTCTCCTCAATCTCTCATCTCCTCCTCCCTTGTCACCCCCACTCACCTATCCCCTAGCCATTCATCCATAGTCCCAATCTCACCATTTTACTCCCACATCACTATTACATTATCTATCACTGCATCTGTCACTTAACCCTCTGTCTGCCAACCTATTTCTTCAAATGTACTGCAGTAATCTAAATTATTCCTTTACTCACAAACATCTTCTCACTGTGACCTACTACAAGTAACACAGCACACTCACTTCAACTGTAAGGATACAGGGCCTTATTCATCAAGTAACACAGCACGCTCGCTACAACTGTAAGGATACAGGGCCTTATTCACCAAATAACACAGCACACTCACTTCAACTGTAAGTATACAGGGTCTTATTCATCAAGCTGAAGAGCTGCAATGAAAACATTTTTTACAACTCTTATCTGCATATCTACATCACCACTGCATCTGTCACACACTTTCTACATATGTGACATACGTCCATGTATGTGTGTCTCTCTGTATGTATGCGTTTCACAGTTTGTGACACTCTCTGTCTCTTTAAGTGCGTGTCTGTAACACTGCATATTTCTGTTTCACACAATGTCTCTCTGTGTAAATAATATGACGGGCAATGCCGTCCCACATTGCTAGTCTATATAGATAGATAATATAAATGTTCTCAGCCGAACACCTCAGTATAAGCCCACAACTGCGCGATGTACTGGTATTGCAGAAGTAAATATCCATTATATACAAATACAGGAACCCCTCCATTAATAAAGTGTGTGTTTATAGATTTTAACCCTTTGAGTGCCGGAGGGGTACGTAATGCATTGCAAAGCGTATATGTGTGCACACACGCCTGTGTGTGCGAGTGTATGTGTGCACGCACACCTTTGTGTGTGCGCGTGTGTATGTGTGCACACACGCCTGTGTGTGTGTATGTGTGCACGCATGCCTGTGTGTGTGTGTATGTGTGCACGCACGCCTGTGTGTTTGTATGTGTGCACGCGCTCCTGTGTGTGTATGTGTGTGCACGCGCTCCTGTGTGTGTATGTGTGTGTGTGTGTGTGTGTGTGTGTGTGCACGCGCTCCTGTGTGTGTGTGTGTACGCGCTCCTGTGTGTGTGTGTGTGCACGCGCTCGTGCGTGTGTGTGTGTGCGCGCCTGTGTATGTGTGCACGCGCACGCCTGTGTGTGCGCGTGTGTATGTGTGCACGCACGCACGCCTGTGTGTGCGCCTGTGTGTGCGCGTGTGTATGTGTGCACGCACGCCTGTGTGCGCGCGCGAGTGTATGTGTGCACGCACGCCTGTGTGTGTGTGTGTATGTGTGCACGCACGCCTGTGTGTTTGTATGTGTGCACGCACGCCTGTGTGTTTGTATGTGTGCACGCGCTCCTGTGTGTGTATGTGTGTGCACGCGCTCCTGTGTGTGTGTGTGTGTGTGTGTGTGTGTGTGTGTGCACGCGCTCC
Source organism: Rhinophrynus dorsalis (assembly GCA_037306005.1). Classification (NCBI taxonomy): domain Eukaryota; kingdom Metazoa; phylum Chordata; class Amphibia; order Anura; family Rhinophrynidae; genus Rhinophrynus; species Rhinophrynus dorsalis. The sequence goes on from CM074718.1 coordinate 17,109,543, forward strand.
TGTGTGTGTGTGTGTGTGTGTGTGTGTGTGTGTACGCGCTCCTGTGTGTGTGTGTGTGTGCACGCGCTCGTGCGTGTGTGTGTGCGCGCCTGTGTATGTGTGCACGCGCACGCCTGTGTGTGCGCGTGTGTATGTGTGCACGCACGCACGCACGCCTGTGTGTGCGCGTGTGTATGTGTGCACGCACGCCTGTGTGCGCGCGCGAGTGTATGTGTGCACGCACGCCTGTGTGTGCGGGCGCGAGTGTATGTGTGCACGCACGCCTGTGTGTGTGTGCGCGCGAGTGTATGGGTGCACGCACGCCTGTGTGTGTGCGCGCGCGTGTGTATGGGTGCACGCACGCCTGTGCGCGTGTGTATGGGTGCACGCACGCCTGTGCGCGTGTGTATGGGTGCACGCACGCCTGTGCGCGTGTGTATGGGTGCACGCACGCCTGTGCGCGTGTGTATGGGTGCACGCACGCCTGCGTGTGTGTGTGAGTGCATGTGTGCATAGGAATAAAACAGACACGTTGGTAACTGCTCCTTATTACAGCAATCCTCTTGGACTGTGCACTTACAGCTCAGTAAGGATTTAGCTGTAATCTGTCAAGGACACCGACTGCAGTAATAGTTTATAGGAAAGGACACAGCACTCACACAGTGTCAGCTCTGACTGTTTATTCAGCTTTCACATGACACAATGGGACATCTGCGCCAAAGGGAAATGGCTCATTCTAACCCCTCAAATGCAGAAGAGATGTCCAACATTGCTTCCATCTAATAAGGTGTTAAAAGCCTCATTTAAATCTATGGTCATTTGATGAACGTTTATTTGTCCCCCTCTGGTGTAACTGATTTACTCCAGAATTGCACCTTCTGTTCTCATTGAATATGGCCCATAGAGTCCAAAGGAATCAGAAAAGGAAATGTTTAATTTCTAGTAATATGAAAAATTACAATGCATTAACGATAATTAATGTTGATGGCCAAAGGTACTCTAGCAATGTAGGTATAGGCCTAGGTGCACGCAAGGTCAGGGGACACCTGGTGGACAGCTGACTATGGGAAAAGGGCTTGCCTTAATCTGGGGGGTGGTGTTTTGGATCCTGCTGCCATGATAGAGTGATCATGGACAGTACTGATTAAGTATATAGGTCAGGGCTGTCCAAGTTCAGTCCAACAGGCCAGGATGTAAGGATTTCCCTGATCAAGCACAGGTGAGTCAGTCACAATGAATGAGCCACTGAATAACTCACCTGTTTATAATTCGGGAAATCCTTACATCCTGACCTGTTGGTGGCACTTGAGGACTGAACGTGGATAGCCCTAATAAAGAGGGTGTCCAGCAAAAGTCCACTTAACTGCAGACCTGTGGCCAGAGGCAGAGTGCCGATGTGAGAGACGAACACAGGCCACAGTCGGTCTATCACAGTAGTCAGCAAGAGGAAATATAAAAATGCACAATTTGGACACAGGAACATAGAAATCAAACCGCAGAGGACAGGAAAAAGGTGACTTTTGCAAAGAATCATAGTGCCAGTTGTTCCATGTTCAGGGTAGAGCCAGGATATGGTTCCAGCAGCATGAATCCATGGTCTTGTCACGCCAGATGTCAACACAGCAGGCTTTTGGTATGATGGCGTTGCCATAGCACACCTTGGGGCCCATGATACGTATGGAGAAACATCTGAGAGCTATAGCCAACCTAAACATTGTTGCTGATCTGTTTTATCCCTTCTCAGTTTATCTGTCCAGTACTGTTTACATCCAGAAGGACGGTGCACCATGTTACAAAACTTGAATTGTTGGCAAATGGTTCCAGCATCATAAGAGTGACTTTGTTATACTTTGTTGGCCTTCATGTTCACTAGATCTCAACCCAACTGAGTATCTGTAGGATGAGTTGGAGTGGGATATTAATGTTAGGGTCCCAGCCATCCCCCGGTGGGCCGCTAGATCATGGGCCGGTGGGGGAGATAAGAGGATCTCGCCTCACCGTCCCACAGTATTTTGAAGGAGAGGTCTTTGTTGCCATCGGCACTCTCTGTGACGGCCTTTGCGTTCCTTGTTAACCCTTTGAGTGCCAGAGGGGTAAACAACGCATTGCTTTGCAATGCGTTGCTTTCCCCTCTGGCACTCAAAGGGTTAATGCAGAGAGCCAGCATATGACATAATATCCTGGCGCCTGCTCTCCCATGCCACACAGGGACCACAAGGGGGCGTCGATAGGGACGTCTGTGCAGCTAGTGGGCTGCTTTAAAAAAATGCCCGGTCTGGTGTTCCCCTACAATCCGCCCCTGGTCCCAGCACTGTCCAGTCTGAGGCAACTGCAGAGTGCAATGAGTTTGCATGGACCAGCATTTCTGTGGAAGGCTTCTGTCACCTTGCGTTGTCCATACCTCAAGTACTGAAGGCCGTTATTAAGGTCACAGGAGAGGGGCATCGAAGTTTGATCCTGAAGGGCCGCAGGCAGGCCCATATTTAAGGCTTTGCCTGCTTGAGCTTAAGTGGATCAGTCCACTTCTTAACTTCTGATATCCTTGCCTGTTTGAGGCCCTTGAAATCTGAACTTTAGCTAAAATGTGGCCCACTCGGTGTATACAGTAAGGCTTTTTAAGATGAATAAAACACTAGTATCCCTCAGTTAGAAGATGCCTCATTCAAAAACTTTTTTTTTTGTTTTGTTTAAAGATTTAAACTTGACAGTGCATACCCCCCATGCTATGATTTAGGACTGTTATACTTCATACTTATACTAAACATTCTTCTCTCCTAAAAAATGTGGAATAGGCTTTGTATAGCTCTCTTGGGAGGTAAATGTGTTCTTAATAATTGCTTTTGAGTTTAACCTTTGTGTGTTGAGCTCTCGGGTCTACAGTTCCCATCATCCTCGGTCAGCTGTCACCTTGTTGGAGATAATGGGAGTTGCAGGCCCCAGGAGCTGGAATAGCAAAGGTTGCCTACCCTTTTGTTTAGTATAGGTTGGCAGCAATGAAAGAAGATGAAGCAGCACACACAGTATTTCAATGCAGATTTATTGGGGTATTGCTGAACAACATTTTCCAGTAATACACCAATAAATGTGCATGTTTGATCTGAAAGACGATGTCTTATGCTTTAAAGGGATAGTAATGTTTCATAATGAAAGCAGCTCTAATTAATCATCATAGTATTTGGACTTTGGAGAGTGTTATTTCAATTCTGTCAGAGTTGTAGTTCAAGAGTAATTCAATGACAAAGTATCCCCCTCCCGCCCCTTTTACTGATGTCACACTGCTCAGCCAGATCAGAAGGGAGCTGCCCAGGTAGACTGCAGAGAGGGACAATCTTCAACTAAGATAAGGGAAAAACCTGAAAAACTTGTCAAGGGTGGCAGGGCTTTCATTGTTCTCATAGGAAGAAGATTGTCCCCTGCTGTTATCTGTCTGGTCTATGGACTGCATTCCACATCTGAGAAGAGATGGCTTACACTAGGTAAAAGGGGCAGGAGGGGAAACTTTGCTTGTGAATCTCTCAAACCATAAAGGTTTGAGAGATAAGACTTATATTGTTCTTCATGTTTTTTTAATGCCTACAAAATAAAATAAAGATAAAACAAAGTATTACTATCCCTTTAACATCTTCCGTTGCGGTTAATGAGCCACTTATTACTAACAGGATGTCATCTGAGTAACTGTGATTGGGCATTATTCCAGTTAATGTGCAGCCTCCTCTCCATACGTGCTACAATTCCCATCTTTCTCAGCCAACCAATGGGAATTGTGATATAACTGCTTATGGACCCTCTGTTCTTTAGAGTCCAGTGTTAATACATTTGTGTGTCTGTCCAGGTTCTTGCTTACTTCACCTTCTGTCTGTGGCTCATCCCATTTGCTTTCTTCGTGTCCCTGTCAGCAGGAGAGAATGTGCTGCCATCCACAGTCCAGCAGGGAGGTAAGTTATGGAAGTCCACCAACCTGAATAGATTAAAAGACTGTGCTGTGTGTGTATGTGGCTATCCAAATTGTCTTTATTCAAATGCATTATCAGATGAGACAGGTCACATGCTGCAAAAGTTAATTATTCAGTTTACAAATTAATTGTGCAGGTTAATAAGATGGGCTGCAGTTTTTTTTTTGTTGTTGTTGCTGAAAGATGTCAATCAACAGCAGCATCTTCAACTACTAGTTTCTTGGTCACATCAAACCAGAATTAACTTAAAGCAGAACTACCAACCCAACATGATGTACTCTCAAACAATGTGTCTTCCATCGTTCTATTGCCCTGTGTATTTATTTATTTTTTAAATCCGTTGTTAATGCATAAACAGGAATAGAAATATCTACCTGATGACATCTTGCCCAGTTCAAAGCGCAGTGCGCATGACTGCTGTGGAACCGAAAGGCTCCTTTGTAACTCCCACCGGCCTCCTGCATCATCATCCTCAGAGCCACACTATAATTTGCATGCCTCTTGAGCGTGCACACCAAAGATTTAAAAAAAAAAAAAAAAAAAGGCTGTGGGCAGAGACTTCTTTTGTGACTAACAGGCCCAGGGACAGCTCGAGCATGCTCAGTAGCTAGGATTCGGCAAGATGGCTGCGGTCCGCTTGCTCTCGCCACTGTGGAAAAGGGTCAGATTTCTAAAAACACCAATGATTTATGGATGTTTAACAAACATTTTTAGGTTGACTTGAGGGATATTTAACTTATTCGCTCATGTTGTCTAGCCGTGGTAGTTCCGCTTTAAGTCTTTCATTTTGTCCATTTATATGTAACAGAGAAGATAGCTTTAGTAAAAAAAAAAAAAAAAGTTTTAGGGCTTTTCGTCCTTTGTAGCACAAAGAGCACTACAGCTTCTGAATTTGTTTTATTCAAGATATACAGAAAATGAGGAAGCTGCTACTATCACACTCTATGAAGAACTGTAGTCAGTGACTCACCTCTGCCATAGAATGTAACATAATAACTGTCATGTACTAGAGCCGTTACTATCACATTCTATATAGAACTGTAGTCGGTGACTCACCTATCCCATAGAATGTAACATAACAGCCGTGTGCTAGAGCTGTTACTATTAGGTATGGTGAACAATAGTCAGTGACTCGCCCCTCCCATAGAATGTAATATAATTATGTGCTAAAACAGTTACTATCACATCCTGTGGAGAACTATAGTCGGTGACTCACCTCTCCTATAGATATTACATAATAACCGTCATGTTCTAGACCTGTTACTATCACATTTTATATGGAACTGTAGTCAGTGACTCACCTCTCCCATAGAATATAACATAATAAATGTCATGTGCTAGAGCTGTTACTATCGCATTCTATATAGAACTGTAGTCAGTGACTCACCTGTCCCATAGAATGTAACATAATAACTGTCATGTACTACAGCTATTACTATCACATCCTAATGAGAACTGTAGCCAGAGGATCAGCTCGCCCATATAATGAAACATATTAACACCAGAAGGGGGATATACACTAAGGTTTGCTGCAGTGTGTCTGACCATGTGTTGTGATCTCTTCGCCATGCAGAATACAACACATTTTTGCCATATATGCAAATAATTATCTATTCAAGAGGGAATGGGAAGAGTTTAATTATCAGTATATTATCAGTTAGTGAGGGCAAATGGGGGAGCAGAGACGATGTGCTCAGACATCATCACCAAGACCTCTATTGGCCCTCCTTCATCCTTAATCATATGTACCACTTTGTTCTGCAGTTCTTTGCACACACCACTGTGGCAATCAGAGGGTTATGAAATGCAAAATCCCTTGCCTCTCAAAAAATGGTTCAGATAAACACAACTGGCAGAGCAGCTGTTAATGTAACAGCTGCTCTGCCAGTTCTGTGTTTACCTGAATCAGCTGATCAGCTGTTTAAGTCCATAGATTATCCATCAATCAGCTGATTCATGTAAACTGAAGACTCCGCTACACTCTGCAAGGAAAACAGTTCACTGCTTTGTGTAAAATGTAATATTTGTGTTTATTTGAAGTATTTTGGAATTTGTATATCTTTAACCCTTTAAAGACCAAGGCAATATATTGCGCACCCTCTGTTGCTAAATGAGTTAGTCCCAGCTTTGTAGAACAACTCACTGTTTTCTTGTGTTCACAGATGACGTGGTGTCCAACTATTTCACAAAGGGTAAAAGGGGCAAGCGTTCTGGAATCCTCGTCATATTCTCATTCATCAAAGAAGCCATCTTGCCAAGCAGACAGAAAATGTACTGAGCCTAGGGATGCACGTGATACAATTCTGTGAGCCAGGCGTGCTGAACTACATCACAGAGCACAGAACAAGAGGAAGCTCAAATAGGGGAATATTAATGGATGTGGTTGTCTTGGCCTCCCACTTAATTGCACAGACCAGAAATATTCCCCCAAGAGGAGGATGGTCATCAGACAAGTTAGGACTGAAGCATGTAGCCTGAGCTGAACATGACTGTGCAGACTATGGAGAATTTCCACACATGGATGCATCCCAACAATTAATTAAAATTGAAATTCTATGCCATTTTAAGACTAATTCTGTTTTTCAGGACTTAATATGTTATGGTCCAGTTTCAGGAATCTTAAAATGTGCCATTCTGGCGTGTAAAGATTCCCATTGATTTAAATTGTGTTTTTAACTGGAAGAAATGCATTGGAGACCTATAGCCTTCAAGGGGTTAGAAAAGGACAGTTTAAGTCAATGAGAGTTTGGGGAATTTATACCGATTGCTTGCGGTGCAGTTTTGGGGTGCCCCGGAATCGCTGTACTTTGTATACATAAGCCTTGGGCTTCTTTGCAGGGTTTGTAACCTATTTAGACATCCAGTAGGTGGAATAGCCAGACTTTCTAATAAAAATAATATATAAGGGAAAATACAGTTTCTAAATCCCATTTCTCGACTTATTTTTAAAAGGCTTTATTAGTGCCAATGGATACGATTATATTTTTTTTCATTGTGATTGGCTTGTTAGGCATTTGGCTGTGCAGGATTAGAGAGAGGATGGGGATAAGTGTCTCTTGATTTAGGTAAGACTTACTTAGGCAGTGACCCTTACACAGCAATCAGTTGTATCTAGTTGTTGTTTCCTGCATGTAAACTCTGCTGTAGTCTGCAGCTGAACAGGAACATTTTACTACCTTAAAGTGGAACTATCACTCCAAATAAATTTCCCCACAGATAATTATTGATATAGCAATAACCATAGAAATAATAGTATTCTACAGGACTAGTTGAAGAGCCCGTTACACAGGCCACAGTGCCACTGCCAGCTGGTCGCGGAGCAGTCATGCACAGTAGAGACTGCTCGCGCCGCGGCTGATACAGAGTGGGACTCCCCTTCGGAGCCCCCTGCTCTGTATCAACCTTGTCACTGGCAGTCTTTACTGAGCATGATTACAGCACGTGCAGCAGTCTCTACTGTGCATGACTGCGGCGTTACGCACATTTTAGAGAATCATTATATAGGATAAGTGCAATGTTATTAAGATATACTACTTGATCCGAGATGAACAGGCAGGCATCAGCGGAGACATCTTGCCTTAAAGAAGTCTGTCTGTCCCGGTCTCCTCCAGGATTGGAGAGGAGGCATTGCATTGTACCTTAAAGGGATAGTATTGCCTGAAAATAATTTTATTTTATATTGTAGCCCTTAAAAAAACATTAAAAATGATATAAGTCTTTTCTCCCAAACCTTTATGGTTTGGGAGATATTGGCAAGTAAAATTTTCCCTGGAGTGACGTCGCTGCTCTAGCTGTCAGATTTGAAATCTGGTCCGCAGACCGGCCGTGGCTCTTCAGCAGTGCCCAGATCACGATCTTTAAAAAGAATTTCTTCATTGAAATGGTCTACAAAGTGTGGTTGCAAGCCAGGCACACATTGTAGACCGTTCCAATGAAGTAGTTGTTTTTAAAGATCGTGAACTCGGCACTGCTAAAGAGCTGCCGGCTGACCTGTGGACCGGATTCCAAATCTGTCCACTAGATGGCAGACTTGGCTAAAACAGCCAGGAAAAGGGAACTTTACTTGCTAATATCTCCCAAACCATAAAGGTTTGGGAGATAAGACTTATATCATTTTTAATATTTTTTTAAGGGCCACAATATAAAATAAAATTATTTTCAGGAAATACTATCCCTTTAAGGTAACAGGAAGTGACAGATGGTGCAGGTGCACAGATGCCTCTAAAGCCAGAAGCCTGCCCGTCAGTCCCAGATCAAGTAGGATTTCCTAATAACAATGGACTTATTTTGTATAATACTATTATTTGTATGTTTATCGCTATATCATAGTAACATAGTAGCTAAGGCTGAAAAAAGACATGCGTCCATCAAGTCCAGCCCATGCCAATAACACCCTGTTGATCCAGAGGAAGGCAACAAAAAAGCCCTCTGGAGCCATTTCCAATGTAGGTGTGTGTGTGTCAAATAGTTCCCCAGATCAATATCCTATTTGCTTTGAAGCCATCTGTCATAACTCTCAATATTGTTCTGTGCTAGATAGGCATCCATTGCTTTTTTGAATGCAGTTACATTATCTGCAAGCACAACATCCCGAGGCAAAGAATTCCATAGCCTTACCACCCTTACTATAAAGAATCCCTGCCTGTGTTTTAGTCGAAAGCGCCTTTCCTCAAGTCTTAATGGATGACCTCTTGTTCTTAGCTCAGCTCTTTGCATAAATAATTCATTGGATAGTTCTTTGTATTGACCTTGAATATATCATTAATTATTTGTGGGGCACTTTATTTGGAGGGATAGTTCAGCTTTAAGAATGTCTAGCCTTGATTCAGAGAGGCTGGGCTCATTCTCTTTGGATGTAGCCTGCTCAGCCCACGATTCTAAAGGACAGGGGAATTCCTACGGCTTTAGCCTGCTCTGGCCTTGATTCAAAAAGCCAGGGCTTTCTCTCTGACCGTAGCCAGTAATGCCCGTGATTCTAAAGAGGGTTTGTCTATGGCTCTAGCTAGACTTGCTCATGATTTTTAAAGGGATAGTAATGTTTCACAAAAACAGAAGCTCCGATTAATCTTCATAGTATTTGGGCCATGGAGAGTGTTATTCCAATACTGTCAGAGTTGTAGTTCAAGAGTAGTTGAATGATAAAGTATCCCAGATTCCACATTTGAGGGGAGGTGACTTACACTAGGTAAAAGGGGTGGGAGGGGGAAACTTTATCATTCAATTACTCTTGAGCTACAACTTTTAATGTTTCCCCCTCCCACCGCTTTTACCTAGTGTAAGCCGCCTCCCCTCAGATGTCGAATCCGGTCCACAGACTGGACAGGTCACAGCACGGGACAATCTTCTTGCTTTGAGAACAGTGAAAACCCTGCCCTCTTGACAGGTTGTTCAGGTTTTTCCTTTTGCTCACTGAAGATTGTCCCTCTCTGTGATCCATCTGGACAGTCTTGCTGCTCTGATGTGAGCAGTGTCACATCAGTAAAAGGGGCGGGAGGGGGATACTTTATCATTCAATTGCTCTTGTACTACAACTCTGACAGTATTGAAATAACACGCTCATGGTCCAAACACTATGAAGATTAATCGGAGCTGCTTTTATTGTGAAACATTACTACCCCTTTAAGGGCCTTGTAAACATTCTAAAAGTTAGTGTCGCCGTACAGTTAGACTTCCTAGAGTAAATGTATAAGTGATCAGCGTAAACAGTCTATAAGTGACTGCTTTAAGAATGTCACCTGATTAGATAAGTGCTCCTCTTAAAGGGATAGTAATATGTTGATATAAAGGCAACACTGACTTTTATTCTTTTCTATAACAAATCATAATTTTCTAACTGTCCATAACATTGTAGTATTTGTTCTAATTTAAAGCATCCCCCTCCCACCCCTTTTCCGCAGGACACGCTGACTTCCCTCAGATTTGAAATTCGATCACTTGACCGGTCAGATCGCATTGGGACAATATTCTGTCTATCCGTGTAAGGAAAATCCTGCCCTAATCTGTTGTCTTTATATCCACACAGTAATATCCCTTTAAACAAATGAAGAGCTAAGAGTATTCCACTTTAAACTAAGGTAGGAAATCTCAATCCATGTAGCTGTTGTTGGCCATCATACTCAGCCACTCACTGGGAATTATAGGCCAACAACAGCTGCATGGACAGAGCATGCCCCAGAGCCCTGGATCTAAAAAAGTAGCAATGTGTTCAGCATAGGGATATTGAACATTGCCACTAAATGTGTACGTACTGCACTGAACAGGACCCTTTTGAAATAAAAGCACCATTTCTTATATAAGGTGTTTTATAGTTTTTTTTTTTTTTTTCTTTTTCTTTCTCCTGTGTATAAAAATAAGACTAAAACCTTGTCCTGTATCTGCACCAGTTCCTACTGTAGGGGATGCATAAAAGACACAATGGGCCGTGAGAAAGTGGAGGCGTTCTGGGGCAAACCATCTACGCTATAGCAGAGAGCTAAAAACTACCATTGGTTCAAATAGGGATTTTAACCCTTTGAGTGCCAGAGGGGTAAGCAATGCATTGCAGAGCAATGGATACCCTTTTGGCACTCAAAAGGTTAAAACAATCAAAACCTGTATTTGTTATGTATGAATTCATTCAGTGGTATCCAAGTTTGGACCTCAAGTTCTGCCAACAGCCAAGGATTTAATGATTTCCCTTTTTGTAACCATGTGGACCAATCAAAATGAATGAGCCACTGACTCACTCACCAGGGCTTAATCATGGAAATCCTGGCCTGTTGGTGAGGCCCGTGAGGATTGAACTTGGACGGCCCTGATTTAGCTGGTTTGGCCCAGAAACGCACCAGTTTACTTTCGTATGCCAGCCTCCTTGTGTGCGTCTCCTAGATTTATTTTCTCTCTATATATTGATACACTGATCTGTGAGTGTAGCAATAATGCCAACCCTTCCTGGTAAACTTATTTGGTTAAAAAAAAAAAAAATTCCACCTTGTGTCCTACAGGTGGCGCAGAACCCATTTGTTTATAGTGTCACATAAAGCGAGACTTTAACGGGGTTGATGATTGTTGCTGTGTAATTTGGCACAAAACAGAGGTAGGATGCATTAACCCTTTGAGTGCCAGTGGGGTACACCACGCATTGCAGATGAATGTGTTGTGTACCCCTCTGGCATTTAAAGGGTTAAAACGAATTGCTCCTGAAGAGTTGATAAAAGTCACCCTAACACTACTCGATACCTTTCCTCTAATAATCCCATTGCCTTTTGCTGTTGTTTCCCATTGTAATAAAGCCCCCAAATGCCACAGCAGTTCATGATAAGCTTAAAGGGATAGTAACATTTCAAAACAAATGCTGCTCCAATTATTCTTTATAGTTTTTGGGCCATGTAGAGTGGCAGGGCTCAAAATTTCCACTCGCAACTAGCCAATGGCGAGTCAAAATTCAGCCCTGGTGAGTATAAATTCAGCCCTGGTGGGTATGTTATGTATTGCAGTGGCGAGTAACTTTTCATGTCTGGCTAGTAGTAAAGGACTTCACATTTTAAGCCCTGTAGAGCGGTATTATCATTCTCCATGATGTGTAGTTCCAGAGTAATTGAATCATAAAGTTTCCCCCTCCCGCTCCTTTTACCTATTGTAAGCCCCCCCACACACGTGCAATCCAGTCGCTTGACCTGACAGATCACAGCAAGGGACAATCTTCTGGCTGTGATCATAAGGAAAACCCTGCCACCTTGAAGGAGAAAGTCATGTTTTCCTTATGCTAATAGAAGATTGTCCCTCTATGCGATCCTTCCGGACAGTCTTGCTGTGCAAATTTACACTAGGTAAAAGAGGAGGGAGGGGGACACTTTATAATTCAGTTACTCTGGAACTACACATCGTAGATAATGATAATACCGCTTTACATGGCCCAAAAACTATAAAGAATAATTGGAGCTGCATTTATTTTGAAACATTACTATCTCTTTAAACACCTGGTTTTATCAACAGATTCCCATTAAAACAGTGACTGTCAACCAGGGTGTCCTTATCATACCTGGGAACTCTCCGGTTTTGCCCCGGAGACTCTGGTTCTGATAGAGCTTTATCGGGTCTCCGGGGCAGAGGCTGATTCCTCTGGATGTGGGGAGTTTCTATTGAAACTCTGCCACATCTGCTTTTCCTCCTTCCCCAGCCTTCTGTGTGTCACCTTTAAAGTGATAGTAATGGTTAATTTTAAGTTGATTTAATATTGTAGACATTAAAAAAAGGTTAACATCTATGTAAGTCTTATCTCTCAAACCTTTATGGTTTGAGAGATATAACTTGCTAAAGTTACTTTTCCTGGCTGTTTTACTCAAGTCTGCCATCTAGTGACAGCTGCAGATTCCAGTCATTTGACCAGACAGAGGCTCTTCAGCAGAGCTGATATCACGCTATTGAGAAATAAAAACTTCACTGGAACAGTCTACAAAGTGTGCTTGCAAACCAGGCACACTTTGTAGACCGTTGTAAATGAAGTATTGATCTTTAGATATCATTATATCAGCGCTGCTGAAGAGCCACATCTGGTCAAGCGACCAGAATCTGCTTGTGACAGCTTTACAGCTCGTCAAGCAGAAAGGGGAGGGACCAGAGAACTTTATTTTCCTATATCTCTCAAACCATAACGGTTTGAGAGATACAAATAAGTGCAAGTACTCTCTTTTAATTGTATCTACCGTATAGTTACTTTTTTTCTGACATTACTATCCCTTTAAGCCCTTCCCCTGTGTCAATCCCCGCCCCTTTTGGCCACGATTAGCTTCATTATTGTCACCCTCTGCTGAACAGAGGACTCCCCTCCGGGTAGCCCTCAATTGGAAGTTCCCAGGCACGGTCCTTATACTTTAGTGTACTACAGACAGACCCTTGTTTTCTGTAAAGACTTTGATAAAAATGTGAATTTTAAGTTCTAACACATATTTATAGGAAATGTTTATCCAGAATGTATATTTTATTTTGTTTGTGAAATCTGAGGATATCCATACATCCTTTATTTGTACCTTTCATAAAGCCCTTGTAAATGACATAAAATATTATAGATTAAGCGTTAGGGCTATCCTGAACAAAAACCAAAAAATGAGATCAAGAATCACAGCATTATAAATTAGTTGCAGTGTGTATATAAACCCATTGATAAGGTTATCAACTGTAATGTAATCCAAGCCAAAATGCACCTAAATATAGTTTGAAGGCAAGTTCAATGGGAAGTGACTGTTTACAAATGATTAACTTTTTAATAGTTTGACAAATAAAGCTACAATTTGATTATGTACTTTGTGCCAGTTGCTTCAGATTTTGTTCAAAATCAATGGGAAAAAAATGCAAGGATGTCTACAAAATGGTTTTACTTTTAAAAGGGCGAAAGCAAAATAGCATGCGACCACATTACACATTAACCATGTCACCATAATAAAAATGGAGACATGAGAATCTCGCCCTGCGTGACAGCACGAGATTCTCATGTCGCGTACTGAAAGGTCGCATCCCAGTCTTGGTGAGCACTGCATTTATTTCTAAGGGCTGTTCATCTAGGCCACTGACCCCTTTCAAATTTCTTCTCTCTTTGCCCACTAGAAGTTCAAGCTGTGTATGGTGCTGGAGGTTGCTTCTCTAGATGGTATAGTACACCTGCTCTGCTATCCAAGATATATTTGAGATTTTAGTCTGGCATCCTGAGAAGCTGCCTAGAGCTGAGATTTTAGTCCGGCATCCTGAGAAGCTGCCTAGAGCTGAGATTTTAGTCTGACATCCTAAGAAGCTGTCTAGAGCTGAGGATTTTAGTCTGACATCCTGAGAAGCTGCCTAGAGCTGAGATTTTAGTCTGACATCTTGAGAAGCTGCCTAGAGCTGAGATTTTAGTCCGACATCCTGAGAAGCTGCCTAGAGCTGAGATTTTAGTTCAGTATCCTGAGAAGCTGCCTAGAGCTGAGATTTTAGTCCGGCATCCTGAGAAGCTGCCTAGAGCTGAGATTTTAATATGGCATCCTAAGAAGCTGCCTAGCGCTGAGATTTTAGTCTGGCATCCTGAGAAGCTGCCTAGAGCTGAGATATTAGTTAAGAATCCTAAGAAGCTGCCTAGAGCTGAGATTTTAGTCTGGCATCCTGAGAAGCTGCCTAGAGCTGAGATTTTAGTTCCGCATCCTGAGAAGCTGCCTATAGCTGAGATTTTAGTTCTGCATCCTGAGAAGCTGCCTAGAGCTGAGATTTTAGTTAAGAATCCTAAGAAGCTGTCTAGAGCTGAGATTTTAGTTCAGCATCCTGAGAAGCTGTCTAGAGCTGAGATTTTAGTCCTGCATCCTGAGAAGCTGCCTAGAGCTGAGATTTTAGTCCTGCTTCCTGAGAAGCTGCCTAGAGCTGAAATTTTAGTTCAGCATCCTGAGAAGCTGCCTAGAGCTGAAATTTTAGTCCGGTATCCTGAGAAGCTGCCTAGAGCTGAGATTTTAGTTCAGCATCCTGAGAAGCTACCTAGAGCTGAAATTTTAGTCCGGCATCCTGAGAAGCTGCCTAGAGCTGAGATTTTAGTCTGGCATCCTGAGAAGCTGCCTAGAGCTGAGATTTTAGTCTGGCATCCTGAGAAGCTGCCTAGAGCTGAGATTTTAGTTCCGCATCCTGAGAAGCTGCCTAGAGCTGAGATATTATTCTGACATCCTGAGAAGCTGCCTAGAGCTGAGATTTTAGTCTGGCATCCTGAGAAGCTGCCTAGAGTTGAGATTTTAGTTCAGCATCCTGAGAAGCTGTCTAGAGCTGAGATTTTAGTTCAGCATCATGAGAAGCTGCCTAGAGCTGAGATTTTAGTCCGACATCCTGAGAAGCTGCCTAGAGCTGAGATTTTAGTTCAGCATCCTGAGAAGCTGCCTAGAGCTGAGATTTTAGTCCGACATCCTGAGAAGCTGCCTAGAGCTGAGATTTTAGTCTGACATCCTGAGAAGCTGCCTAGAGCTGAGATTTTAGTTCCGCATCCTGAGAAGCTGCCTAGAGCTGAGATTTTAGTTCCGCATCCTGAGAAGCTGCCTAGAGCTGAGATTTTAGTCTGACATCCTGAGAAGCTGCCTAGAGCTGAGATTTTAGTTCCGCATCCTGAGAAGCTGCCTAGAGCTGAGATTTTAGTTCCGCATCCTGAGAAGCTGCCTAGAGCTGAGATTTTAGTCTGGCATCCTGAGAAGCTGCCTAGAGCTGAGATTTTAGTCTGGCATCCTGAGAAGCTGCCTAGAGCTGAGATTTTAGTTCAGCATCCTGAGAAGCTGCCTAGAGCTGAGATTTTAGTTAAGAATCCTAAGAAGCTGTCTAGAGCTGAGATTTTAGTCTGGCATCCTGAGAAGCTGCCTAGAGCTGAGATTTTAGTTTGGCATCCTGAGAAGCTGCCTAGAGCTGAGATTTTAGTCCGACATCCTGAGAAGCTGCCTATAGCTGAGACTTTAGTCTGATATCCTGAGAAGTTGCCTAGAGCTGAGATTTTAGTCCGGCATCCTGAGAAGCTGCCTAGAGCTGAGATTTTAGTCTGACATCCTGAGAAGATGCCTAGAGCTGAGATTTTAGTCCGGCATCCTGAGAAGCTGCCTAGAGCTGAGATTTTAGTCCGGCATCCTGAGAAGATCCCTAGAGCTGAGATTTTAGTTAAGAATCCTGAGAAGCTGCCTAGAGCTGATATTTTAGTCTGACATCCTGAGAAGATCCCTAGAGCTGAGATTTTAGTCTGGCATCCTGAGAAGCTGCCTAGAGCTGAGATTTTAGTTCCGCATCCTGAGAAGCTGCCTAGAGCTGAGATTTTAGTTCCGCATCCTGAGAAGCTGCCTAGAGCTGAGATTTTAGTCTGGCATCCTGAGAAGCTGTCTAGAGCTGAGATTTTAGTTCAGCATCCTGAGAAGCTGCCTAGAGCTGAGATTTTAGTTAAGAATCCTAAGAAGCTGTCTAGAGCTAAGATTTTAGTCTGACATCCTGAGAAGCTGCCTAGAGCTGAAATTTTAGTTCAGCATCCTGAGAAGCTGCCTAGAGCTGAGATTTTAGTCCGGCATCCTGAGAAGCTGCCTAGAGCTGAGATTTTAGTCTGACATCCTGAGAAGCTGCCTAGAGCTGAGATATTAGTCTGGCATCCTGAGAAGCTGCCTAGAGCTGAGATTTTAGTCTGGCATCCTGAGAAGCTGCCTAGAGCTGAGATTTTAGTTCAGCATCCTGAGACGCTGCCTAGAGCTGAGATTTTAGTTAAGAATCCTAAGAAGCTGTCTAGAGCTGAGATTTTAGTCTGGCATCCTGAGAAGCTGCCTAGAGCTGAGATTTTAGTCCGACATCCTGAGAAGCTGCCTAGAGCTGAGATTTTAGTCCGACATCCTGAGAAGCTGCCTAGAGCTGAGATTTTAGTCCGGCATCCTGAGAAGCTGCCTAGAGCTGAGATTTTAGTCCGGCATCCTGAGAAGCTGCCTAGAGCTGAGATTTTAGTCCGACATCCTGAGAAGCTGCCTAGAGCTGAGATTTTAGTCCGACATCCTGAGAAGCTGCCTAGAGCTGAGATTTTAGTCTGACATCCTGAGAAGCTGCCTAGAGCTGAGATTTTAGTCTGACATCCTGAGAAGCTGCCTAGAGCTGAGATATTAGTCTGACATCCTGAGAAGCTGCCTAGAGCTGAGATTTTAGTCTGACATCCTGAGAAGCTGCCTAGAGCTGAGATTTTAGTCCGGCATCCTGAGAAGCTGCCTAGAGCTGAGATTTTAGTTAAGAATCCTAAGAAGCTGTCTAGAGCTGAGATTTTAGTTCAGCATCCTGAGAAGCTGTCTAGAGCTGAGATTTTAGTCCTGCATCCTGAGAAGCTGCCTAGAGCTGAGATTTTAGTCCTGCTTCCTGAGAAGCTGCCTAGAGCTGAAATTTTAGTTCAGCATCCTGAGAAGCTGCCTAGAGCTGAAATTTTAGTCCGGCATCCTGAGAAGCTGCCTAGAGCTGAGATTTTAGTTCAGCATCCTGAGAAGCTGCCTAGAGCTGAGATTTTAGTCCGACATCCTGAGAAGCTGCCTAGAGCTGAGATTTTAGTCTGACATCCTGAGAAGCTGCCTAGAGCTGAGATTTTAGTTCCGCATCCTGAGAAGCTGCCTAGAGCTGAGATTTTAGTTCAGCATCCTGAGAAGCTGCCTAGAGCTGAGATTTTAGTCTGGCATCCTGAGAAGCTGCCTAGAGCTGAGATTTTAGTTCCGCATCCTGAGAAGCTGCCTAGAGCTGAGATTTTAGTTCCGCATCCTGAGAAGCTGCCTAGAGCTGAGATTTTAGTCTGGCATCCTGAGAAGCTGCCTAGAGCTGAGATTTTAGTCTGGCATCCTGAGAAGCTGCCTAGAGCTGAGATTTTAGTTCAGCATCCTGAGAAGCTGCCTAGAGCTGAGATTTTAGTTAAGAATCCTAAGAAGCTGTCTAGCGCTGAGATTTTAGTCTGGCATCCTGAGAAGCTGCCTAGAGCTGAGATTTTAGTTTGGCATCCTGAGAAGCTGCCTAGAGCTGAGATTTTAGTCCGACATCCTGAGAAGCTGCCTATAGCTGAGATTTTAGTCTGATATCCTGAGAAGTTGCCTAGAGCTGAGATTTTAGTCCGGCATCCTGAGAAGCTGCCTAGAGCTGAGATTTTAGTCTGACATCCTGAGAAGATGCCTAGAGCTGAGATTTTAGTCCGGCATCCTGAGAAGCTGCCTAGAGCTGAGATTTTAGTCTGACTTCCTGAGAAGATGCCTAGAGCTGAGATTTTAGTCCGGCATCCTGAGAAGCTGCCTAGAGCTGAGATTTTAGTCCGGCATCCTGAGAAGATCCCTAGAGCTGAGATTTTAGTTAAGAATCCTGAGAAGCTGCCTAGAGCTGAGATTTTAGTCTGACTTCCTGAGAAGCTGCCTAGAGCTGAGATTTTAGTCTGACATCCTGAGAAGATCCCTAGAGCTGAGATTTTAGTCTGGCATCCTGAGAAGCTGCCTAGAGCTGAGATTTTAGTTCCGCATCCTGAGAAGCTGCCTAGAGCTGAGATTTTAGTTCCGCATCCTGAGAAGCTGCCTAGAGCTGAGATTTTAGTCTGGCATCCTGAGAAGCTGTCTAGAGCTGAGATTTTAGTTCAGCATCCTGAGAAGCTGCCTAGAGCTGAGATTTTAGTTAAGAATCCTAAGAAGCTGTCTAGAGCTAAGATTTTAGTCTGACATCCTGAGAAGCTGCCTAGAGCTGAAATTTTAGTTCAGCATCCTGAGAAGCTGCCTAGAGCTGAGATTTTAGTCCGGCATCCTGAGAAGCTGCCTAGAGCTGAGATTTTAGTCTGACATCCTGAGAAGCTGCCTAGAGCTGAGATATTAGTCTGACATCCTGAGAAGCTGCCTAGAGCTGAGATTTTAGTTAAGAATCCTAAGAAGCTGCCTAGAGCTGAGATTTTAGTTCAGCATCATGAGAAGCTGCCTAGAGCTGAGATTTTAGTCCGGCATCCTGAGAAGCTGCCTAGAGTTGAGATTTTAGTCCGGCATCCTGAGAAGCTGCCTAGAGCTGAGATTTTAGTCCGGCATCCTGAGAAGCTGCCTAGAGCTGAGATTTTAGTCCGACATCCTGAGAAGCTGCCTACAGCTGAGATTTTAGTCCGACATCCTGAAAAGCTGCCTAGAGCTGAGATTTTAGTCCGGCATCCTGAGAAGCTGCCTAGAGCTGAGATTTTAGTCCGGCATCCTGAGAAGCTGCCTAGAGCTGAGATTTTAGTCCGACATCCTGAGAAGCTGCCTAGAGCTGAGATTTTAGTCCGACATCCTGAGAAGCTGCCTAGAGCTGAGATTTTAGTCTGACATCCTGAGAAGCTGCCTAGAGCTGAGATTTTAGTCTGACATCCTGAGAAGCTGCCTAGAGCTGAGATATTAGTCTGACATCCTGAGAAGCTGCCTAGAGCTGAGATTTTAGTTAAGAATCCTGAGAAGCTGCCTAGAGCTGAGATTTTAGTCTGGCATCCTGAGAAGCTGCCTAGAGCTGAGATTTTGACTTAAATGTGAGCAGAATGAGTGTCTACTACAACTCCCATCATCCCCAGTCTGGCATCCTGAGAAGCTGCCTTGATCTGAGATTGATTAAGTCTTGACACACTGGCTCTTGGATTGAGTTTGACTGCAGTCATCAATGTTGGAGCCATTTCAGGACATGAGAATCTCATGCTTTCATGCAGTGCGTGATTCTCATTTTCCCATTTTTACCATGGAGACGTGGTTAATGCGTCGTGTGGCCACACAATGTTTTCTATGCAACCTTTTAAAAGGATACCTACAAAATGAAACCGTTCCCTATTGTAATTTAATATGTGGAAGCGCTTTGTGGTAAAGTATTCTTATCAAATACCAATTACACAATGACTAAATCTTACTGTGTTTACATCCAGTTATCAAACCATTCCAGGTACAACAGACATCACACAGGTCTGAGCACCTACTGATGGAAGATGAATAAGTACTGGTATAAAGAGAGAACCATGTTGCAGCTCCTTTATAAACTTCGCTCTTACTATGGGCAGAAAACACTAATGGGTCCTATGACACTTGCCCATGTGCCCTTTAAGAGGGAACTTTCAAACTCTCTTGGATGTCATGTCTCCAGAGGATTGAGTGAATGTTCTCCCCCTTATAAAGAACAGTTAATCAGCACTGGTTCTATCTCTAGTTATGTCTGTAGGAATTCACACACAACCTTCAAACATACCCAACAGTCCACGGATAAAATCATCAACTTTTATTATATGGATTAAAACATGTTGCCAAAGCTTCATTGGTCAATAAATATGCTGATGGAGAGATTTTGATGGTGGGCACAAGCAGTCAGATGTTATAGATGACAAATCAGTTTGATCTATGCTTTTCGCATTCTATACACTCATGTTCTCCTAATGAACCACCAAGTTTATGATGTCAATAATGTTTCTTGGTTGGATGGCTGGTATTTATAAGATGAAGCGGTGGTTCATTCTGACATTCGGTGATCATGAGTAAGCGTCTAGAACACGAAACGCTTGGATCAAACTGATTTGTCTTCTATAACATCTGACAGCTTGTGTCTACCATCAAAGTCTCTCCACCAATGTATGTACTGACTAATGATGTTGTGTCAACATGTTTTAATCCATATAATAAAAGTTGATGATTTTATCCATGGACTGTTGAACATGTTTGAACGTTGTGCACAAGTTCCTACAGACATCATTTATGCATAAGAGTTTATAGAGAGGCTCTTTTCACAGCACCCCTCTCAGTCACAGTCCTGTCCTTACCCAAATTATCCATTTGAAGATGGAATGTCTGTTTTATATGTGAATTATTAGCCATAGCGGTTTCATCATGTTTTCAGATCCATGCTAATGAAGTAAGAGCTGCTGAATTTTTGTTGTTTTGGATTCTGTCTCTAGCTACCCGTCCCTATTATGGATTTTTGTGGTATCACCAATTGTTCAAAGAAAAGTGGAAGAATTTTGGGGAAACCAGCTACTCTATAGGAAATAATTAAATGTTTTCCATTGATTTAATTGGATATTTTAACTCCTTGAATGATAGGCCTCCAGTGCATTGATTCGCATTGTGTTGGGTACCACTAGCATTCAAGCAGTTAAATATGTATTTGAATCAATCTGTATATCTGGAATTACTTCAGTTTTTTCCTTTTTGGCGTTGACCATCTTCAGTCAGTCTTGAAGTCATTGACACGGAGGCGGGCATGATATTTGCTGGAAGTTTTTCGAATCTGAAACAGTTGAAGTGCATAAGTCAACTTCACTCTTTTTAAGGACCAGGAGGACAGATATAACAGTTGATAGAGTAAGACCACAGGACTTCAAACTCAGTTTACAGTAATCTAAACCCTTTAACCCCTTAAGGACAATGTGATGTGCTATGACCATCACATGGTTTTTGCCTTAAGGACCGGTGACGGTCATAGCAGGTCATGTACATTATACTTACGGTGCTCTTCTGGGATCGCTGCAAGTAAAAACGGGGTCTGAGATTGAATACTCTAAGACTGGAGCGGTCTCCCTCAGACCCCAACACAGTGCACGGATCACATGTACCTGTGTGTTGGAAAGTATCTAAGCAGTCTTTAAAGTGGAACTACCATGTTAAGTAAAGTCGGCCTGCAATACTTTGGCAGGTGGTGACTAGCTTAATAATAGTTATTTTACCTCTTAAAATTACCCCCTTGTAAAGTAATTTTGACGGATACCTGTACTCAGACTGAGTAGCTCCACCAAAACTGTGCTTCCTTAACCCAGGACACTCAGGATCTCCTCCAATCAGGAACCAGGATCATAGCACCATTCACCCAGTCACTTAGGCAAGACTCAGTATAGGGTGAACACACTCTGGATACAGCAAGCATTACCCCAAGCACCAGACAACACCAGTGTCTTGGGGTTAGAATAACAACTGCCTTTATTTATCGTCGTTGTCATCTTCTTGCTGATAGATTTTATCCATGAGCGGTGATTTTTGGATACCGAGGCTTGACCCTCACTACTCCATCTTCTCGGGTTGGGTTTGAAGTCGCAGGTTTGGATTCTTCTTGGTCTGTGTTGACTTGTCACAGTTTGGTTGGTTTCACAGGGTCTTTGCTGTGATGGGCCGCGGGTAGCGGTCGAAGGGGTTTGCAGTGGTGGCAGTGAGTCTTCTGATCAGAGGGTTCGGGTTCTGATCCAGTCCTTGGCAGAAGTTCTTACTCAGCTTTATTTCAAGACATCATGGACATTTTATACAGTTCATGGGGACAAAATAACCAATGGGAACGCACATCTTTACAAAGGGTCAATGGGTGGAGGGTGGTGTCAATAGAAACATGGAGTACAATGAATACAAGGGAAGTGTAAACATATGGTGTGATGAGTCAATGGGCAGGTGATAACAGGATACAATGGGTCAGACCTGAGTGAGTTAACTGTACAATGGGACAAAGGAATAGGGCTGGGTACAAGTGTTACAGAGAGATCACAATACACAAAACAGGATGAGGTACTGAAACATAATTTACATATTAGTCTTTTGGGAGGTCTGTTATCCTTTGGATTGACAAGGCTGGGAAAAAGTGTTCACTGGGTTTCTTGGTCACCCTGTACCCCCAATAAGTACAGGGTGACTTAGCCCCAAGAGGGTACTGGGGAACTGGTAAAGGATCCTCCATGGCAAGGGGCAAACAGGGCAGAGATTAGTCTCAGGGGAAAGCCATACCCTGTTCCAGGGCTAGGTCCATAGTCTGTGGGCAGGAGGCTGGCCCTCAGGCCCTCCAGGAGCCAGGGGCCCGGTGGTTCCTGTGACAGTAATCCTTAAGCTACAGAGACCAGAAGCCAGGCATCAGTGCAGACATCTCGTCAGTACTGGTCTCCCTTTAGCAGCATTGCACTGGCCCGAAAGGCACCGGAAAGGACTGACAGTGCAGGTGAGCAGACTGCACTAACCTGGACATCAGTCTCAGAAGATTAAGGATTTCTTTACATGCAATTACTTTTGAGAGGTAAAATAACTTTGATTAAACTAGTCGCCACCTGCCTACGTATTGCAGGGTGACTTTAGCTAAAGTGGAATTTCCGCTTTAAAGGGATAGTAATACTTTGTTTTATCTTTATTTTATTTTGTAGTCATTAAAAAAACATGAAGAACGATATAAGTCTTATCTCTCAAACCTTTATGGTTTGAGAGATATTAACAAGCAAAGTTTCCCCTCCCGCCCCTTTTACCTAGTGTAAGCCATCTCTTCTCAGATGTGGAATCCAGTACACAGACCAGACAGATAACAGCAGGTGACAATCTTCTTCCTATGAGAATAATGAAAACCCTGCCCCCCTTGACAAGTTTTTCAGGTTTTCCCTTATCTTAATTGAAGATTGTCCCTCTCTTCAGTCTACCTGGGCACCTCCCTTCTGATCTGGCTGAGCAGTGTTACATCAGTAAAAGGGGCAGGAGGGGGATACTTTGTCATTGAATTACTCTTGAACTACAACTCTGACAGAACTGATATAACACTCTCCAAAGTCCAAATACTATGATGATTAATTAGAGCTGCTTTTATTATGAAACATTACTATACCTTTAAGGGAATGTAACCTCTGTGACCAGAGGGGATACACAACGCATTTCACATCCCTCTGTTCCTTAAAGGGTTTAGATTACTTTAAGCGGAGTTTGCAGCAACTGTGTCTGCCTTGATGGATGTGACATCCAGCACTGATTCAAACTGGGCAAAAGGGAAAACGTAATAGGAAACCGGGTTTTCTGGACACAGTAAGGTAAGTGAGGGTAGTTATTAGGAGATGTTAATTAACCTTTAAAGGAATAGTAATACTTTGATTAAAGTTTAGCTCCAATTCTTTATAATGTAGAGCTATATTTAATTACTTACAGTACTGTATTTCAAATACCATTAAAGCCAAGTGGATCCCCCTTCTGGCCATCTCCTATTAGATCTGGACTCCAGTCGTGGGACCGGACGGATGCAGCGAGGGACAATCTTCATTCGAAGGAAAACTCTGCCCTTCCCCCCCCCGCCCTTGAAGAATGAGGGCAGAATTTTCCTTTTGCTTACTGAAGATTGTCCCCTAGCCGTGCTCCATCCATCTGAGTGATACAGGGAAGGGGGCAGGAGGGAGATCCTTTTGGCTTCAATAGCATTTTAATTACAATACTGTAAGTAATTAAATATAGCGCTGCATGTTAAATTATAAAGAAGACTCAGAACTAAACTTTAATCCAGTGGTTCTCAATCTTTTTTTGTTCGGGGCACCCCTAACACGTAATACAGAACATTCGGGGCACCCCTAACATATTTAATGTACATTATCAAGGGCATAATGAAGGTACAATGCATAAATATACAGTTATTATTAGGTCTTACAATCATAATAACAAAAGGAAACATAACGGGCAGAATTTCTATATGTATTTAAAAGTCCATTTTTGTTAGTCTTCATAGAAATCATGAGGCACCCTAAGTTGAGTCCGTGGCACTGCACCCTGGTTGAGAATCACTGCTTTAATCGAAGTATTACTATGACTTTAACTTGAATCGTCTATCGCTCTATCTAATTTGCTACTTTTATGGTAGAAATCTGCCCGGTGCCTTTGTGTCATAACCCCCAAAGCATTGAAAGTCTTTGCAGTTTATAAAAAAAAAAATCTCAAACTTATAACATTTGTGTTTACCCGTTCAGTAGCTTGTGTAATCGTCTTAATCCAACTTGCACTTGAGGGTATCTGTATAGGTCACACACACAGTAAAAACCTATGCTGCCATCAGCAACCTTTGGGTTGATGGAGACAGCAGCAAATCAATAGTAGGTACAGCAGGAGAGATCCACTCTCGTGTCCCCAGTGATTTGTGCAGTGACACCAGCAGAACAATAAGAACAAGCGATGGTTGAAATCGGGATGAGGAACCGTCAGTGTGTGTTAGTGCTGGATCTTGTCAATAATGTGAAAATTGCTCATCTCGCGCTCGCTATTCATGTTGTCAGGTTTCAGTTCCTGACATTTTCTTCTGGCAGTCCAGATTGAAAAGATACTTTTTTGTGATGCATCAATATTGATAGCTTAAATGCCATCAGCTTGTCATTGGAAACACCGTGCAAGGAATTAGCAGAGAGAAGTTAAATGGATGCAGGTTGGAAAGGTGATAAGGTCAAAGGATGAGACGCGGCAGGTCTTACACGTCTGCCCTTTAAATAACAAACTTCAAGTGTTCTACAACTCTTGATTAACCTCTTGGTTTCAAGTTAACTCTTGGTTGAAGCTAGAAGGGATCAAATAGTTGACTGTACAAATTTTCTTAAAATGAGAATACAAATACATAACAGAGGTGTTGTTTCAAATAAATTACGTGTTCTCCTATGAAAATACACAAACATTTATATATGTAATAGTTGAACAGCCTGTGTGCACGGGCCACAGTGCCAGGCAGCAACAGCCGCGGTGCAGTGATGCACAGTAGAGACTGCCCACACCGCGGCTGATAACGGAGCAGGGCGTTCCGAACACAGACCGTAGTCCTCTCTGCGCACCAACTACGATCTTAATTCGGAGCGCCCCGTTCCATTATCAGCCGCGCTGCATGCAGTCCTGTCTGCCCACCTATCACTCTTTTTGAAATAAAAAAAGAGGACCTTACCTGCTTAGTGCCTTATTTAAAGGGATAGTAATACCTAAAATGTAAAAAAAAATATGTGGTAGGGTTTATCCCCCTGAGTAAAACAAGAGTACTCCCACTGCTGAAAGATGTTTCATTCAAAAGTTATTAATTTTCAAAGTTGAATTTTTTAGGTGCAATATCACAGTGGCCTGAAATTTTACAGTGGCGCTGTTGCTACACCATCCTATGGAGATTTATGGTCCTGAGACCAGAGCTGTCCATAGGATCGTGTAGCAACAGCGCCACTGTACAATTTCAGGCCACTGTGATATTGCGCCTAAAAAATTCAACTTTGAAAATTAATAACTTTTGAATGAAACATTTTTCAGCAGTGTGAGTACTCTTGTTTTACTCAGGGGGATAAACCCTACAACATATTTTTTTTACATTTTAGGTATTACTATCCCTTTAACAGCCTTAGCATGCAGTGCTTTGGGGCGGGGGGGATAGGATCCATAATGACAGAACAACTGCAGAAATGTGTCAGCAGCAGTGGCTAACAATAGGGGTCACAGGGGTAGCAACTGTGACCGGGCCGTCACTCCAAGCCTGGCCTCCCTCTGTGACCCCCCCCCCCCACACACACACCTGGTGCCTGCAACAAACTGAGGTCTGTGACTTCTTCAGCACAGACCTCTATTTGCAGCTGAGCTCCCTCTCTGTCACCGGCACTCTAGTAATGCAGAGCGCTGGGAGATGACATCATCTCCCAGCTCTCTGCATTATTGGAGAGAGGGCTGCGCGAGAGCGCCGAGCTTATAATAGAGGTCTGTGCAGAAGGAGGCACAGACCTCTCCTGCCACGCCGTTGGACCACCAGGGAGTTAGGAGATGGACACTGGAGGTCAATGGGATCATTGTGGAGGGGGACATTGGGGGCAATGTGGAGGTGGCCATTGGAGGAAAAGTGGAGATGAACATTGTGGGCAATGTGGAGGTGGCCAATGGGGGCAATGTGGTCAGGGTGGGGGCCCATAGCAATTTTTGCAGCCTGTGGCTTCTAGTTACACCTCTGGTCAGCAGCAAGGAATGACAGATCAGGATGCTAAAAAAGAAACTAAGAAGGTAAGGAATATGGGAAAATGGAACACTACACAAAACACATAAAGCACCTACATAAGGGAAAAAAGCACCAGACTAGGCAATGACAAGATGGACCCACAGGAGACAGGCCGCACAGCAGTAATGAAAGCAGAGGCTCAGACCTCTGTAGCTCCCAGACTAGAAGGTCCTCCTGACTCCCCCACAAACATCCCATATATATCTTCTGCATGACAGGACGAGGGCAGGCACTGTGACGCGGCATTCAGAGGGTTAGTGGACAGTGTGAGTAAGATCATTCCATTCCGTCCATTAACCCTTTGAGTGCCGCATCACAACGCCTGCAATCACGCTGGTGGGGCATCACAGTCACGCTTGCTGCTCAGTATCTGCTGCATGTAAATCTCATTCGCTAATTCGGCTGCTCTGGGTACACTTTTTGCCTGTTTTCTTTGTTACGCATGTCGCCCTTGTCACGCGGGCGAGATTCCTATGTCGCCTGGTGACATAATTAATGCACCCCCTGGGCTGGTTGCCAAATAGAGGGTGACATTCTGATAAGATACGGGTTCAATGCACCCCTAAATGCAATCTGTAATTTTTAGGGCACCCCCTAGCATTTTATAGGAAACTAGCAACATGGGACGGCGTTGCCCGTCATGTTATGACCATTGGGCGCACGTGTTTGAAATGCAGACACACTGATAAACACAGACATATGCAGCATACAGGCAGACACATACCATACATCCCAAGTGTCCCTCTTTAGGAGGGACAGTCCCTCTTTGAGGGCCAAATCCCTCTGTCCCTCTTTCCCACCCTGTTGTCCCTCTTTTTAGGAGGTCAGACTGTGTGCAGGGCCGGCTCCACCTATAGGCGAGGTAGGCGCCGGCCTAGGGTGCACACGTACTGGGGGCGCGGGCATGCAGCGGAGAAGAGGTGCGCCCACACACACCACGCCAGGAACCACAACACAGTCAGGTCTGTGTTGCTACAGCGCTCCCTCATCTGGTAGGATCTTTAGTAATGCAGAGCGCGCTGGGAGTCATGATCTCCCGCCGCGCTCTCCATTACTGAAGAGAAGACTGCGCGGGAGATACAGGTATATGATGGGGGGCAAGTTGGAGCTGAGGGGGCATAGTGGAGCTGAGGGGGCAAGTTGGAGCAGATGTGGGGCAAAGTGGAGATGATGGGGGCAAGTTGGAGCTGTTAGGGGAAAGCTGGAGCTGAGGGGGCATAGTGGAGCTGGTGGGGGCAAGTTGGAGATGATGGGGGCAAGTTGGAGCTGATGAGGGTCAAAGTGGAGCTGATGAGGGTCAAAGTGGAGCTGAGGGGGGGCAAGCTGGAGCTGAGGGGGGGCAAGTGGAGCTGGTGGGGCAAGTTGGAGCGGATGGGGGCAAGTTGGAGCTGCTGGGGGCATAGTGGAGCTGATAGTGGAAAGTTGGAGCTGAGAGGGCATAGTGGAGCTGGTGGGGGCAAGTTGGAGCGGATGGGGGGCAAAGTGGAGCTGATGGGGGTAAGTTGGAGAGGATGGGGGGCAAAGTGGAGCTGATGGGGGTAAGTTGGAGCTGAGGGGGCAAAGTGGAGCTGAGGGGGCAAAGTGAAGCTGAGGGGGCAAAATGGAGCTGGTGGGGGCACGTTGGAGCTGATGGGGGCAAGTTGGAGTTGATAGGGGCAAAGTGGAACTGGTGGGCCAAAGTGAAGCTGATAAGGGGCAAGTTGGAGCTGGTGGGGGGCATCTCTTACAGGCATCTCCAGAACAGGGGCAGAGTGACTCAGGGGGCAGAGAGAGGACAATCATGAAAAGAGGTTGGGTATAAGTAGGCGGGGTATAAAGGGGTGGGACACAAGGGGCGGAGCGAAATGGGCAGCAAAATTAGGTTTTGCCTAGGGTGGCAAAAATCCTTGCACCAGCCCTGACTGTGTGGTGTGTATTACTTTGCTCTACAGCAATAAAGCTCATATACATATTTTTGTAAACTTCAGTATATGTGTTTATACATTAGTCTGTGCAAATTAAATACTTTGGTCTTGAACTAAATCATTTATTCAGTTACATAAATAGCCAGTAATAGGTCATGAAATAACCTAAAAATTCTTACTAATGCCCCGCCCACCAGCCACACCCCCAATAATATCACCTAAAACTAACGTGTCCCTCTTTGGCCCTGTGAAATGTTGGGAGGTATGCACATACACACAGTGAGCGGCAGAGACATGCAAAACACATGTACACACAGACACACTGGAGATGCACACATGGACACACATATGTAACAGAGATGTACACACACAGACACGCAACATATATGAGCAGAAACACATGTGCTCATGAGTTGTGTACCCCTCTGGCACTCAAAGGGTTAAGGTATAGAGAGGCATGTCAGAGTTAAATAGCAGTGGGAAGTGTGTTCATACCTGGGAACACTGACTTGTGAAGTCCCTAGAGGGGACTGATGTGGTGCTGATGTGGAGAGACAAATGGGGCAAGCTGGGTTAAAAGTGGGTGGGGCTTAATCGCGAGTAGGGGCGGGGCTTAACATAAATGTGAAAAAGTGTTAGTAATAGTCTGGGGAAGGAGGAGAAGTGGGAGGAGAATGCAAGTTTACAGTGTGAGGGGTTTTAACACACTCCATGAGGGGTAAAACTTGATACAGAACCCTGTGGCAGTCAGTGGGTTAAGTGTGAATCTGATGGCTGTCTGTCCTGTGTCTTGCATGGCAAATGGTGACAGTGAAGAAGTAATTCAGCAATGAGGGCCTACCTTAACACTTTGAGTGCCATTTTGTTCCCCTGGTGATGCAGCACCGTTCAGTGGCTTTACTACAGGTCCTGCTGAGGCCACTGGGAGTCAAGGTGAGTGACTGTGTGTCAGCCATATTTCTTTCTGGCTTTGTGTGTGTGTGTGTGTGTGTGGTGGTGCTGTGTGAGTGTGTATGAGTGTGTAATACCTGTGAACTTTTACTTGTGGAGTCCCTCATGTGGTGCTGATGTGGAGAGAGCAATGGGGCAATCTGGGTTAAAAGGGGGTGGGGCTTAATCGCGAGTAGGGGCGGGGCTTAACATAACTATGGAAAAGTGTTAGTAATAGGCTGGGGAAGGAGGAGAAGTGGGAGGGAAATGCAAGTTTACAGTGTGAGAGGTTTGAACACACTCCCTGAGGGGTAAAACTTGATACACAACCCTGTGGCAGTCAGTGGGTTAAGTGTGAATCTGATGGCTGTCTGTCCTGGGTCTTGCATGGCAAATGATGACAGTGAAGAAATAATTGAGCAATGAGGACCTACCTTAACCCTTTGAGTGCCATTTTGTTCCTCTGGTGCTGCAGTACAGGTCCTGCTGAGGCCTCTGGGAGTCAGGGTGAGTGACTGTGTGTGTGTATCAGCCATATGTATTTCTGGCTTTGTGTGTGTATGTGGTGCTGTGTGTGTGAGTGGGGGCATGTCTGTTTGGTGCTGTGTAAGTGGGGCATATGTGTGTGTGTGTGTGTGGTGCTGTGTGAGTGGGGCATGTGTGTGTGTGTGTGTGGTGCTGTGTGAGTGGGGCATGTGTGTGTGGTGGTCTGTGTGTGTGAGTGGGGCATGTGTGTTTGTCTGTGGTGTAGGAGCAAGTGGCGGCCATATTGTTTTTTTCTGACTTTGATAGTGGTGGGCGGGCTGCATAGTGGGGGTGGCCCAACTCCCTGCATGATTGAATCACCCAACAGGAGTAGTAACTCCTGCTTTATGCCTCCCCTGGGTGTGTTTTGGCAGGCACAAAGTCTTCTTTTATATTATAGGAAATTTCACAAGAACTTAAAGGGATAGTAACACTTCGTTTTAACTTTATTTTATTTTGTAGGCATTAAAAAAACATGAAGAATGATATAAGTCTTATCTCTCAAACCTTTATGGTTTATGAGATATTCACAAGCAAAGTTCCCCTCCCCGCCCCTTTTTCCTAGTGTAAGCCATCTCTTCTCAGATGTGGATCAGGTTGTATGACAGTACAGATAACAGAAGGGGACAATTTTCTTTGTATGAAAACAATGAAAGCCCTTCCCCCCTTGAAAAGTTTTTCAGCTTTTTCCATTATCTTAATTGAAGATTGTCCCTCTCTGCAGTCTACCTGGGCATCTCCCTTCTTATCTGGTTGAACAGGGGGGGGATACTTTGTTTGTGAATATCTCTTAAACCATAAAGGTTTCAGAGATAAGACTTATATCATTCTTCATGTTTTTTTAATGCCTACAAAATAAAATAAAGTTAAAATGAAGTATTACTATCCCTTTAAAGGGATAGAGAATTAAAAAAAAAAAAAAACAACAACAATCAATGCCATTCCTATCTATCAAACCTTTATAGCTTGAGAGCTAGAACGTGTTTAAGTTCCCTGATGTCAGCGCTCTGTCTCAGAGCAGGAGAATCTGGTCCCGGGACCAACGGAGGCTCTTCAGAAGAGCCGTAATAGCGATTTTTAAAAAGGACTACTTCGCTGGAACGGTCTACAAAGTGTGCTTGCAAACCATATTTTTAACCCTTTGAGTGCCAGAGGGGTATGCAATGCATTGCTCTGCAATGCGTTTTGTACCCCTCTGGCACTGAAAGGGTTAAATATTGCTATCTCGGCTCTGCTGAAGAGCCTCCTGCCGGTCCTGGGACCAGGATCTCCTGCTTTGAGCTTACCGCTGACGTCAGGGGAAGGGGAGAGGGGGGGGTCTTTAACACATTCTATCTCTCAAACCATAAAGGACTGAGAAACAGGAAAGGCATTGATTGGTTTCTTTTTTAAAGGGATAGTAATGTTTCATAATAAAAGCAGCTCTAATTAATCATCATAGTATTTGGACTTTGGAGAGTGTTACTTCAATTCTGTCAGAGTTGTAGTTCAAGAGTAATTGAATGACAAAGTATCCTCCTCCTGCCCCTTTTACTGATATAACACTGTTCAGCCAGATCAGAAGGGAGGTGTCCAGTTAGATTGCAGAGAGGGACAATCTTCAATTAAGATAAGGGAAAAACCTGAAAAACTTGTCATGGGGGGCAGGGATTTCATCGTTCTCATAGGAAGAAGATTGTCCCCTGCTGTTATCTGTCTGGTCTATGGACTGGATTCCACATCTGAGAAGAGATGGCTTACACTAGGTAAAAGGGGTGGGAGGGGAAACTTTGCTTGTGAATATCTCTCAAACCATAAAGGTTTGAGAGATAAGACTTATATTGTTCTTCATGTTTTTTTAATGCCTACAAAATAAAATAAAGTTAAAATGAAGTATTACTATCCCTTTAATTCTCTACAATGTTAGTTGTTACATATGCATAGCATTTCTATGCCTTTAATGAAGGATAAAATGTAAAAATGTATAGTTAATCTTAGATCTCGCGGAATGACAACAAAGAGCTTATTGTACAAAATCATTTCCACAAATAGGACCCCTCTGGCACTCAAAGTATTAACATTTTTGTCAAAATCTTTGTACAAAGAGTTGGGTGCACCAAAGTGCAACCACACTGATAACCATTACCCTAACTCCTATCATTAAACTCAACAACCGTAACCTGGTGTCATCCAAAGTCCATCACTGCTCTAAAACCTAAATCATAGTA
This sequence comes from Rhinophrynus dorsalis, assembly GCA_037306005.1. NCBI lineage: Eukaryota > Metazoa > Chordata > Amphibia > Anura > Rhinophrynidae > Rhinophrynus > Rhinophrynus dorsalis. Next base: position 17,141,241 of record CM074718.1, read on the forward strand.
ACATCGTAAATTAGGTTGAATAAAGACACAAGTCCATCAAGTTCAACCTTCTCCTCATACCCCAGTAACTGAGAATTTTATAGCTTTCCTGCTACCAATTAAGTTAGTCTTTATCAGACCTTCCTGATCTGCCTACTAATAAATAGTATAACTCTGTATGTTCCCTTTTGAAAGAAATGTATCTAATCTTATCTTAAATGTATCCATTGTATCTGCCATAACCACCTCCTTGGGCAAAGATGTCCACAATTTAACAGACCTTATTGTAAAAAAACCCTTCCTCTGCTGAAGTCTAAACCTCGTTTCCTCTAATCTCAAGGGGTGTCCCCTGGTCACCTGATCAGGCCTTGGAATAAATAGCTCACCACAGAGATCCTTGCATTGACCTCTCATATACTTGTACAATGTGATAAGGTCTCCTCTTAGTCGTCTTTTCTCTAGAGTAAATAAACCAAGTTTATTTAGTCGTTCCTCATACGTCAAGTGTTCCATTCCCTTAATTAATTTTGTTGCTCTTCGCTGTACCCTCTCTAGTTCTAGTATATCCTTTTTTTTCAGAACTGGTGCCCAAAACTACACTGCATACTCAAGGTGAGGTCTTACCGATGATTTGTATAATGGCAAAATAATATTATCCACTCTTGCTTCAATACCTCTTTTTAAACAAGACAGGATTTTGTTTGCCTTTGCTACTGCTGTTTGACACTGGTCACGGTTTCCAAGTTTGTAGTTGACAAGGATACCCAGGTCTTTCTCTAGCAACGAGTCCCCTAAAATGATTCCATTAAGTTTATAAGTAGCCTTGGAATTATTTCCTCCCAAATGCATGACTTCACACTTCCCCACATTAAACTTCATATTCCATTTGTTTGCCCAATCTGACATTGTCTGTAAGTCCCTCTGTAGAGAGAAAATATCCTGTTCTGAATTAATTACCCTGTATAATTTAGTGTCATCTGCAAATATTGATATTTTGCTTTCTATATCTATTTCTAGGTCATTTCCTATTTCCTTTAAAAAGAAACACATGACTAATATCTCTATTTCAACCTTTCAGTCCAGCAGGCCCTTACTGGACTGATATATCAAGATAAATACTATTTTATTAAAGGAGAGTCCTGTGAGTGCCTTCCTTTCACCCCTGTGTGTGTGTTCATGATGAAGCCTTGTCAAAGAGTTGCCAGGTTCTATCGTTCGGTCATACATTGTTCTTTCCCTATATAAAGCTCTGTGCACTGTTGCCTGGATACCATTTTGTTTTGTATCTGGAGGGTTGGGCTTTTCACTTTCTACACAAAAGTTCACTCATTCAGCGAGACCTCTTCTATGTTGCAATGTAACTATGGGATTATGCATTTCCCTCTGGACAGAGTTGGCTGGATTTAGTCCTCTTTTGAGCCCGTGGGTTGCTGACAATCACTTCCAAATGTCCCCTGTTTGTGACTGATATTTGCAATGCCTGACCCAGAGAGGTGAGCTGGAAGTATAGAAGCTAGACAATAATTACACTATCTATCTATCTATCTATCTATCTATCTATCTATCTATCTATATCATATCTATCTCATATCTATCTTTATCATATCTATCTATCTATCTATCTATCTATCTATCTATCTATCTATCTATCTATCTCATATCTATCATATCATATCTATCTATATCTATCTATCATATCTATCTATCTCATATCTATCTATCTATCTATCTATCTATCTATCTATCTATCTATCTATTTATCATATCTATCTATCTCATATCTATCTCATATCTATCTATCTATCTATCTATCTATCTATCTATCTATCTATCTCATATCTTTCTATCTCATATCTATCTATCTATCTATCGATCTATCTATCTATCTATCTATCTATCTATCTATCTATCTATCTACATATATAAACTAGGTAGTTGAAGGGTGAATGAGGGAGGGAAGGAGCCTCAGTTTAACTTGGGAGGTTGAGAGAGGAAGGTGAGCTGCAGTGTGGAGGGTGGGTGAGGAGGGAGATAAAGACCCTCACTTAATAGGTGTGTGAGAAGGAGGGAGGTGGCCACAGTCCAAGGGGTGTATGAGGGAGGGAAGGAGATGCAGTGAGAGGAGGGGATGACAGAGATGATGGAAGAAAGGATCCATAGATGGACAGTGGTTAAGGGAAAGAAGGAGATGCAGTCAAGGGGTCTGTGAGTGAGGGAAGAAGTTGCAGTTGGAGGGTGCATAAGGGAGGGAAGGAGCCTCAGTCAGGGGCTTATGAGGAGCTGAGCCAATCAGAGGGTGGGTGGGGCAGAGGGGGGGCTTTTCATCACTGCAAAGTTCTGTGAGGTTCTCAACATGGATTTTATATCCATATAGTGAGGGAAATAATTATTTGATCCCCTGCTGATTTTATACGTTTGCCCACTGACAAAGAAATTATCAGTCCATAATTTTAATGGTAGGTTTATTTGAACAGTGAGAGATGGAATAACAACAAAAAAATCCTGAAAAACTCATTTCAAAAAAGTTATAAATTGATTTGCATTTTTCTGAGTGAAATAAGTATTTGATCTCCTATCAATCAGAAAGATTTCTGGCTCCCAGGTGTCTTTTATACAGGTAACAAGTGGAGATTAGGATCTTCTCTTAAAGGAAGTGCTTCTAATCTCACCTTGTTACCTGTATAAAGGACTCCTGTCCACAGAAGCAATCAATCAAACAGATTCCATACTCTCCACCATGGCCAAGATCAAAGAGCTGTCCAAGGATGTCAGAGACAAGATTGTAGACCTACGCAAGGCTGGAATGGGCTACAAGTCCATCGCCAAGCAGCTTGGTGAGAAGGTGACAACAGTTGGTGCGATTATTCGCAAATGAAAGAAACACAAAATAACTGTCAATCTCCCTCGGTCTGGGGCTCCATGCAAGATCATACCTTGTGGAGTTTCAATGGTCATGAGAACGGTGAGGAATCAGCCCAGAACTACACAGGAGGATCTTGTCAATGATCTCAAGGCAGCTGGGACCATAGTCGCCAAGAAAACAATTGGTAACTCACTACGCCGTGAAGGACTGAAATCATTCAGAGCCCGCAAGGTCCCCCATGCTCAAGAAAGCACATGTACAGGCCTGTATGAAGTTTGCCAATGAACATCTGAATGATTCAGAGGAGAACTGGGTGAAAGTATTGTGGTCAGATGAGACCAAAATCGAGCTCTTTGGCATCAGCTCAACTCGTCATGTTTGGAAGAGGAGGAATGCTGCCTATGACCCCAAGAACACCATCCCTACTGTCAAACATGGAGGTGGAAACATTATGCTTTGGGGGTGTTTTTCTGCTAAGGGGACAGGACAACTTCACCACATCAAAGGGACGATTGACGGGGCCATGTACCATCAAATCTTGGGTGAGAACCTCCTTCCCTCAGCCAGGGCATTGAAAATGGGTCGTGGATGGGTATTCCAGCATGACAATGACCCAAAACACAAGGCCAAATGCATCAAAGGAGTGGCTCAAGAAGAAGCACACTAAGAATCTAATAATTTTTTCCTTAACCCGTGTATAATATGCAGGTGTATATTATACCCAAGATTTTAGGGGAAAGCAAACTGCCTATGTATAATACGCACCCTTGTTTTCCCCCTTAGTAAAAAAAAAATGAGGGCTCCCAGATACCTTCCCTCCCTCCCCCCAACCCAATCAGCTCACATAAAATCACCCTTACTTCCAAAGGAGTCGACATCTTCCCTGTGGGCGGTATGCTTATATTTGCCGCTTGCTTCCTTCAGTACCCTGTCAGGACCTTCCACATCCAGCCAATGGTATTGCCCTGTGAGGATCTCAAGGTTCTCACAGGACAATACCGTCGGCAGATGGTCCTGATGGGGCATTGAAGGAAGCGGGCGGCAAATGCAAGCATGCTGCCCGGAGGGAAGTTGTTGACTCCAGTTAAGTAAGGATTGTTTTTTGCGAGCGGATTGCGTGGGAGGAGGGAGGGAGGGAAGGTATCTGGCAGCCATCTTTTTAATTTTTTTTTTTAATTGCTTCAAAAAAATTCTCATGTGCATACCTGGGAACTCTCTGGTTTTGTCCCAGAGACTCCAGGTAGAGTCCAATTCTCTGGGTGTGGGGGAAACCCTGCCCACTTGTGCTCAATCCCACCCTGTTCCTCCCACTCCGTGCCCTCTTCTACCCCTTCCCCAGTGTATTCTATATATTTTTTTATGTTCAGTAGTCCCGCCCCTTTTTAATGGTGCAAATCACGTTATTTCTCTACCTTCATCGGCACTAGAGGGCTGTCCTTCAGGCATCCCCAAGTAATAAGTTCCCAGGTATGCTCATGTGTAATACGCGCCCCCAACTTCACATAAGGTGACTATGGGTAAAATTGTGCATATTGTACCCGAGATTTTATGATATATATATATTAGTTGAAGAGCCTGTTACACGGGCCACAGTGCCACTGCCAGCCGGTCGCGGGGCAGTCATGCGCAGTAGAGGCTGTCCGCGCCGCGGCTGATACAGAGCTGAACGCTCTGAACGTCCAGCTCTGTATCAGCCGCGGCGCTGGCAGTCTCTACTGTGCATGACTGCAGCACGAGCAGAAGTCTCTACTGCGCATGACTTTGTCGTTACACACGTTTTAATAAATTATTATATAGGATATATACAGGGCTCAAAATTTCCACTTGCCACTAGCCAATGGTGAGTGAAAATTTAGCCCTGGCGAGTAGAAATTCAGCCCTGGTGGGTATGTTATGTCTTGCAGTGGCGAGTAACTTTTCAGGTCTGGCTAGTAGCAAAGGACTTCAAGTTTTAAGCCCTGATATATATATATATATATATATATATATATATATATATATATATAGAGAGAGAGAGAGAGAGAGAGAGAGAGAGGGGCAGGGAGAGGGAATATATACAGCACCTGTTGGATTTTTAGTATGGTAAAAAGGTAAATGTTTCGGGATTAGGGTTTAAAAGATTGTTTTGTGCATTGTATTTGTTGTCTTGATAAAGATTTTGGGGAGGACTAAAACACTGACCTATTAACCCTTTGAGTGCCAGAGAGGTACGCAACGCATTGCTCTTCAATGCACTGCGTACCCCACTGGCACTCAAAGGGATACATTTTAGATTTTCACTGTCCTAATACACCCACTGGTGCTGCCTACTTGTTGTTTTTATGGTTATGGCAATAGGACTGTGCACCTGGGCATGGTGAATCTAAAAAGTGAGGGCTTCCATCAATCCACTGTATGTGTGTATATATTATATATATAACACTGAATTATTATTATTAGATTGCATCACTGTGCAGTCCAGAGACCTTTGGGTGACCCCTGTAATCCCCGATTTGCATTAGATCCCAGTAAAAGATTAAATGGGATTTGGAAGAGAAATATGTTAATGAGAGAGATAAAGACTATGGAATGTAACATCATGTATTTTATATAAGGAACCTTAATATTCCGCTCACTATTTTCTACCTAGTTATTTATTTACTTATGTTTTTTTTTTTTTTTATAAAGAAGAGGCTGGAATTATCTTCAATAATAGACTTTTCCTGCGGTGTCATACGTATGTGCAGTACATATATACTAGCAGTTGCGGCATGGCTGTGCCCACGTAGTTTTTAAAAATGTTATTGTTAAGGGCAGACGTCATGGTGAGGAATCAGGACCCCTTCTGATGTCCCCAGCTACCAGAGACGTGCACAGACATTTTGGGGGGCCAGGGGCTAAAATGAAAAAAAGGGCACTTCTCTTAATTATTTATTTATTTGTTTATTTATTTTTGTTAAAAGCAGGGCTGGATTTACATCTCAGGAGCCTGTAGGCACAGAAATTTGAAGCCCCCCCGTGGGCCATCTGCACTGGATACCTCCACAATGCTCCTAATCTCCACGTTGCCCCCCCCATCATCTCCATATTGCCCTCACATTGCCCCCATCATTGCCACATTGCCTCCCATTAGCTCCAACTTGCCACCATCATCTCATATATCGCCCTCACATTGCCCCCATCATCTCCATATACCATATTGCCCTCACATTGCCCCTATCAGCCCCATACTGCCCCATCATCTCCAGATACCATACTACCTTCACACTGCCCCCCATCAGCTCCACATTGCCCTCACATTGCCCCCCATCAGCTCCATATTGCAACATCAGCTCCACATTGCCCTCACAATGCCCCCCATCAGCTCCACATTGCCCTCACAATGCCCCCCATCAGCTCCATATTGCCCCCCATCAGCTCCACATTGCCCACACAATGCCCCCCATCAGCTCCACATTGCCCTCACATTGCCCCCCACCCCATCAGCTCCAACTTGCCCCCACCATCTCCACATTGCCCCCCACTGGCTCCAACTTGCCCCCCATTAGCTCTACATTGCCCCCCATTAGCTCCACATTGCCTCCCCCCGTTGTCCGTTTCCTACCTCCCTGGTAGGAGATCTGTATGTGCCTCCTTTGACACAGTCCTGTAGCTGTTGGAGCTTCTGCGCGGTCTCCTATTCAGGAATGCAGAGCGCTGGGAGATGATGTCATCTCCCAGCGCTCTGCATTCCTAAGGAGGTGACGAAGGAACTCCATCAGGTACAAGACTGGGGGAGCGGGCAATGTGAGTGGGTGCCGCCGGCACAGCCAGCGAGGTGGATAGGTTTTTTTTTTTTTTTTTTTTTTTAAAGAATATTTAAAAAAAAAAAATCCAAATGGCAGGTGCCCCTCGTTGGCGTGCACCTGTAGGCAGGTGCCTACTTTGCCTAATGGCAAATCCGGCCCTGGTTAAAAGGGCACGAGGGCACTTTGGACAAAAAGGGCAGGTGCTCAAGCCCCCCTTGCTGTCTATGTGTGCATGTGCCTGCCAGCTACTGATCTCCTAGCCAGTTTGGCAAGGAGATCAAAAAGGGAGACCCAGGGGAGCAAGAGACGTCCCCTGCTTCTGTTCCACCTGAACTACCAGGTAGGAATGGGTGGGATTGCGAAACCCTTTCATGTCAAAGTGGGAGGATTTCCCACATACATTCATACTTGGGGAGCAGGTATGAATATATAGCTAGAGTGTATGAATTTACAGTCAGAGGGCATGACTGGATAGCTAGAGGGAATGTATAAAAAGTCAGAGGTTATGAATGTATAACTAGAGTGTATGCAGGTACCGTCAGAGGGTACGACTGTACAGCTATAGTGAATAAATGAACAGTTAGTGGGTATGAATGCATAGCGAGAATTTATGAATGTATAGATAGAGTGAATGCAGAGGGTTTGTATATATTGCTAGAGTGAATGAATGCATAGCTAGATGGTATGAATGTACAGCTAGTGTCATGGGCAATCACTCTACAATCAATAAAACTACATTCTGGGTATGTAATATTTAAATACATTACATCATTTGAAGCACTGGCTTTCTTATAGCAATGTGTGTACAAATGTCATATGCAGAACATGTTGCATAGAAAGTGTGTTTAGACATGCACTGTCTAGGCTTGTCTAGAAAACCTTATCATATATGTTTGTTTATAGAGCATCACTTGCTTAATCTGCAGTATGGTAATAAAGCCTCTATTTATGTGACTGCATGCTAAATGCTAAAAAGTGATTTTAAAGGGATAGTAATGTTTCATAATAAAAGCAGCTATCATCATAGTATTTGGACTTTGGAGAGTGTTATTTTAGTACTGTCAGAGTTGTAGTACAAGAGTAATTGAATGATAAAGTATACCCCTCCCGCCCCTTTTACTGATGTAACACTGCTCAGCTTAGAGCAGCAAGACTGTCCAGATGGATCACAGAGAGGGACAATCTTCAGTGATCATAAGGAAAAACCTGAAATACCTGTCAAGGGGGGCAGGGCTCTCATTGTTCTCATAGGAAAAAGATTGTCCCCTGCTGTTATCTGTCTGGTCTATGGACTCCAAAAGGGGGAGCTCCGAAAGGCCCACTACCTGTCTCTGCTCGTGGTTCCGGGTCACCAGCCGAGGCGGCTGGGTGGCACTTTACCCGTGTATACGGGCTTTCATACTAGTGATTAATAAAGTTACATTTTTTGTAATAAACTATTATAAATCAGAAAAGGTTACCATAATGTATACATGATAATGAACCTTCTCTCAAATAAACCTAGGTTGCCGTAAGGCAATACTTTCACTTTAACCCTTTATGGACTAAGGGGTGCGCAGTACTCTCCTCTGCTTCTTAAAATGTTAAAATACTTGTTTCCATGTGCTACTTTCCCTTTAAATGCTATCAACCAGACATCTCAGTTTTGTAATGATTTTTTCCTTGGCAGAATTGATATTTTTGCAGATATTTGAGCAGTTAGAGAATATGATTTGTCCCCCCTGTGTTCAGTGGAACGGTCAGATCAGCCGCTCTCAATTCCCGGACCGGGAGGATGACTGGAGTCAACCTGAGCGCAGGGAGAGACCAACTGACGGCTGCTGCCATTGGGGATCTGGACTGGCTGCAAGTCAATTTAAGAGGTGCAAATCCACAGCTGAAAACAGACCATCATGTAAGTGCCATCAAATCTAAGCAAAAATAACAAAAATGGAGCAATTCTGGGGCAAACCATTTGCACCACAGGGGACTGAAAGAAATGTCCACTGATTAAGTACTTGAATGCTAGAAACATAGAACCTGTCAGCAGATAAGAATCATTCGGCCCATCTAGCCGCCCATTTTCCTACTGTAAAAACCTCAAATCTTTTTTGGTCTTTTCTTATGTTAAGGACAGCCTATCCCATGCATACTTAAATTCTGTTACTGTATTAACGTCTACCACTTCTGCTTTAATGTCTACCACTTCTGCTGGTAGGCTATTCCACTTATCTACTACCCTCTCAGTGAAGTAATACTTTCTTACATTACATCTAAACCTGTGTCCCTCTAGTTTTAGACTATGGCCTCTTGTCCTAACATTTTTACTGTATTGAAATGTTCTTCCCTCCTGCACTTTATTGAATCCCTTCATGTATGTGAATGTGTCTATCATATCCCCTCTCTCTCTTCTCTCCTCCAAGCTATACATGTTCAGATCCTTTAGTCTATCCTGGTATTTCTTGTCCTGTAAACCAGTCACCATTTTAGTAGCTCTTCTCTGAATTCTCTCTAGAGTATCTATATCCTTCTGGAGATGGGGCCTCCTGTACTGTACACAATACTCTATAGTATCTATATCCTTCTGGAGATGGGGTCTCCTGTACTGTACACAGTACTCTAGAGTATCTATATCCTTCTGGAGATGGGGTCTCCAGTACTGTACACAATACTCTATAGTATCTATATCCTTCTGGAGATGGGGCCTCCTGTACTGTACACAATACTCTATAGTATCTATATCCTTCTGGAGATGGGGTCTCCAGTACTGTACACAATAATCTAGGTGAGGTCTAACTAGAGATCTGTAGAGTGGTATGACTACTTCCCTTTTTCTGCTACTAATGCCCCTAGCTATACAACCCAGCACCCTGCTTGCATTCCCCACCGCTTTATTACATTGCCTGCCTTCCTTTAAGTCATTAGAAATAATTACACCCCAATCCCTTTCCTCTGTTGTCTCTGACAACACAATAGCCTTAATAGTATATTTTTCCTTTGGATTTTTATGTCCAAAGTGCATTATTTTACATTTATCCACATTAAATTGCAGCTGCCACACTCTTGTCCATTCTTCTAATTTACCTGAATCATTTGTCATTTGGCTTATTCCTCCAGGAATGTCTACCCTGTTGCAGATCTTTGTATCATCTGCAAAAAAGGCGTCCAGTGAATTGCTAGTAAACAACTGGAGATCCCTATGCATTACTGGAGGCAAATCTCCCATTATCAATTAACAGAAATTTGGTGATTTGGGGGTATTTTTATTAACCCTTTGAGTGCCAGGCAGTGTGTTGTTTACCCCTTTGGCACTCAAAGGGTTAAACTATGGTATACTACGGACTGTAGTGGAATACCAGCCCGGGGGAATTTTTTTTTAACCTTTTGAGTGCCAAATAGGTATTCCATTGTGTGTGTATGTGTCAATATATATAAGAATCTAAGTCAAGGGGTGTGGTTGAAAAGTACTGATTGGTTGAGGAGGGGGGCACCAACTGCTGCTGCCACTCTGTTTAACCCTTTGAGTGCCAGAGTGTATTCTGTGACTTACCCCCCGCCTCCTCAGGGATCCGCTTAAAAAAAAAAATAAAAGACCTTGTGGTGGGGGACCAGGACCCCTCCTGATGTCCCCCAGCTACTGATCTACGAGCCATTTCAGTTGAGAGATCAATAGTGGTGACACAGAGGAGAGAGTTGGCTCCCCTGCTTCCAATCTACCTGGAGCACCCAGGAAGGAGTGGGTGGGATCGGGAATCCCTTGTGCATCAATACTGGAGGATTTCCCTCATTGACGTGAGAGGGTTTCTTGATCCTGCCCTCTCCTGCCTGGTAACTCTGGGCAGATGGAAGCAATGGAGCTCTCCTGTTCCCCTGCATCACCATTATTGATCTCCCAGCCGATTCAATAGCAGAGGGTCATCAGGAAGGGTCCTGGTGCCCAACCAAGAGGACTGACTTTTAATACAATTCAACCTTATGAGTGCCACAGATGTATCCAATGCGTATTGGATAGCTCTCTGGAACTCAAATGGTTATTAAAAAAACCCCCCAAAAAAACAATGTTCATCACATGGACAAAACCACGCCGTATCTCTCTCTCGCTCTCTATCTCTCTCTCGGGTTCTAGTCCCCGGCAGGGTCAAATATCCGCCAACCCCCACTGGAATGAGTATTGCACTGTGTAATAGTATCTTTTTTTATTGGACTAACATTCAGTTTTAGGGACAAGTTATCGGTAGCAACCAGCATACTGGGTTTAAAAAATGAAACATACAGTACAAGCGTCACTGAGGAGGAGCAACAAATCGCGTAAAGTTCATAGCACGCAGAATGCAGAGGGGGGGGGGATGAGGAGACAGAGAGATCAATAGTACATACAAATAAATGGAAAAAATCATATGAGGGGATTTGTAAACATGAACAAAAACAAAATAAACAGAAGAAAATATAATGTAAAGATTTGGTAATGTGCATACCTGGGAACTCTTAAAGGGGAACTACCACCCCACACAATGTTTACCTTCACTAAGTCCCCATCTGGTGACTAGCTGCGTAGTAGCGTTAGTCACCAGAATAATTACCTTATTTACTAGATTTAAATGGATAGTAATACTTTGTTTTATCTTTATTTTATTTCGTAGGCATTAAAAAAACATGAAGAACGATATAAGTCTTATCTCTCAAACCTTTATGGTTTGAGAGATATTCACAAGCAAAGTTTCCCCTCCCGCCCCTTTTACCTAGTGTAAGCCATCTCTTCTCAGATGTGGAATCCAGTCCATAGACCAGACAGATAACAGCAGGGGACAATCTTCTTCCTATGAGAACAATGAAAGCCCTGCCCCCCTTGACAAGTTTTTCAGGTTTTTCCCTTATCTTAATTGAAGATTGTCCCTCTCTGCAGTCTACCTGGGCACCTCCCTTCTGGTCTGGCTGAGCAGTGTTACATCAGTAAAAGGGGCGGGAGGGGGATACTTTGTCATTGAATTACTCTTGATCTAAAGCTCTGACAGAATTGAAATAACACTGTCCAAAGTCCAAATACTATGATGATTAATTAGAACTACTTTTATTATGAAACATTACTATCCCTTTAAGCTTTCTTCCATGGGTGACAGGCAGGACGGAGTGCAGACATCTTGCCATAGTGACGTCCGTGCGCCTGCGCTGTCAGTCCCTTTTAGAGCCAACTGGCTCCTAGCAACGCCTCCTAGACCCGGCTGGGACTGACAACGCAGGCGCGCGGACGTCACAATGGGAAGATGTCTGCGCTCCATCCTGTCTGTCACCCATGGAAGAGAGCAGAAATCTATAAAATAAGGTAATTATTCTGGTGACTAGCGCTACTAAGCAGCTACTCACCAGATGGGGACTTAGTGAAGGTAAACATTGTGTGGGGTGGTAGTTCCCATCTAAGGTTTGACCTTGAAAGCAGGGTTTTGACCCAAATCTCAGGGCCTCAGGATAAAAGGCCAAATTCTCAGTGTGAGAGAGCCCAGTGTTAATTAGTATCTCATGTGCACCAAATAACTGCTTATTTAGTCCCTAAATTACTGCTGTTTCAACCAGAAAGACAGAGGGGAGTGCCCTGCATACCTTCTGAATCTTCAGGCAGTGACAAATCTGAGTTGTAGAATGTTAAGGATCCTTGAGAATCAATAAGAACGCCTCCTGGTTAAAGCAGAGATATGTCGCCTGAAATCTGCATTCTAGGGTATCCCAAGTATGGTAACGTGAGAAGAATCCCAAGTCCTTATTTAGCCCAGTTTGTTTGGTGTTGAAGTTCCCTCTGAGTATTTTGGTAGGTGAAGACTGAGGAAAAAAATATAGATAACTTAACCACATATCATGTGCTTGTAGGGTTGCCACTTATTAAGTTTTGACCAGAACAGTACAGTTTTGGGATCTTCTGTCTGCTTTTGATCAGGATAGTCTGGTTTTGGGCTCCCCAGTCTGGTTTTGAACAGGACAGTCCTATTTTGGGCTCCTCTATTTCTCTTTGACCAAGAATGTCTGGTTTTGGGTTCTCCTGTCCGATTTTCACCAGGACAGTCCAGTTTTGGGCTCCTCTGTCTGGTTTTGAACAGGATAGTCCTATTATAGGCTCCCCTGTCTGGTTTTAACCAGGAAAGACTGGTTTTGGGTTCCCCCATCTGGTTTTGACCAGAAAAGTCTGGTTTTGGGTTCTCCTGTCTCGCTATGACCAGGAACGTCTGGTTTTGGGTTCTCCTGTCTAGTTTTGACCAGGAAAGTCTGGTTTTGGGTTCCCCTTGTCTGGTTTTGACCAGGAAAGTCTGGTTTTGTGTTCCCCTGTCTAGTTTTGACCAGGAATGTCTGATTTTGTGTTTCCCTGTTTAGTTTTGACCAGGAACGTCCGGTTTTCTGTTCCCCTGACCAGTTTTGACTAGTAACATCTGGTTTTGGGTTCTCCTGACCAGCTTTGATCAGGAATGTCTGGTGTTGGATTCCCCTGTCTAGTTTTGACAGGAACGCCTGGTTTTGGGTTCACCCTGTGTAGTTTTGACCAGGAACTTCTGATTTTGGGTTCCCTGTCCAGTTTTGACAAGGAATGCCTGGTTTTGGGTTTCTCTGACCAATTTTGACCAGCAACTTCTGGTTTTGGCATTCCTGACCAGTTTTTACAAGGAATGTCTGGTTCTGGGTTCCTCTGTCCAGAAGCATCCATTTTAGGTTCCCTGTCCAGTTTTGACCAGGACTGTCCAGTTTTGGGTCCCCCTGTCTGGTTTTGCCAACACTGTCAGGGTTAGAGGGGTTCTGAAAACAAAACAGATTCAGTTTCAAGCCCTTGTTCTCCCATTGGTTAGCGCACCCATCTATCACCAGAGCACAAATTCACATTGGCTGGTCCTGCAGCTTCATGCTGATTTAAATTTGGATTTTAACCCCTTGATGCTAGAGAGGTCCCCATTTCATTGCTTACTTAAAGCAGGCCTGCATGGTATCAATTCCCATTGCAAAGAATTATAATGTTTGAAAATGAGCACCAAAAATGTGGCGTATCGCTACCAGTAAAGTCCAAATAAAGGGTTAATACAAATGTACATTTGTTTCAGGGTATTGGGTGCATACTACTTCACATAAGAGCAACTTATATTTCACCATGTTCACCATGCTATTGGAGTAACAGTGAAACAATGTATTGCCTACCCCTCTGGCGCTTATAGGGTTAAGAGAAACAGTTCTAAATACTAAGGAGGATGAATGCTGCACAACCACGTTAATCCTGCCCCAGTAATCTGGAGCCATCTGTTTTTTTGCTACAATATAATATCTGTAAAAATGCAAACATTTTACTGGGCTCCATGGAAAAGCTTCTAGAATTAAATTAATTAGGTACAGTGAGGGCACGGGCACGAACGGAAAAGGGGAGCAATTCTGGGGCAAGCCATATGCACCCGAGAAAACAAATAAATATTTTCTTTATTTTAATGGGGCTCTTATCACTTTAAGGACCAGAGTGGTGTACGGCGCATTGCTTTTGTTAATTAACCCCTTGGATGCTAGAGAAGTCTCCAATGCATTGTCATTGTGTATAATGTCAAAATGGAGATGTTCTGTGAGAAACCAACTGCAGCACAGAGGAACGTGGGATATAAGTGTATCACCCTGGCGTCCCTGTGTTTAGGAGATCAGACTGTGTGGTGTGTATATAAGTGTATCACTCTGGTGTCCCTGTGTTTAGGAGATCAGACTGTGTGGTGTGTATATAAGTGTATCACCCTGGTGTCCCTGTGTTTAGGAGATCAGACTGTGTGGTGTGTATATAAGTGTATCACCCTGGTGTCCCTGTGTTTAGGAGATCAGACTGTGTGGTGTGTATATAAGTGTATCACCCTGGTGTCCCTGTGTTTAGGAGATCAGACTGTGTGGTGTGTATATAAGTGTATCACCCTGGTGTCCCTGTGTTTAGGAGATCAGACTGTGTGGTGTGTATATAAGTGTATCACCCTGGTGTCCCTGTGTTCCTGTGTTTAGGAGATCAGACTGTGTGGTGTGTATATAAGTGTATCACCCTGGTGTCCCTGTGTTTAGGAGATCAGACTGTGTGGTGTGTATATAAGTGTATCGCCCTGGTGTCCCTGTGTTTAGGAGATCAGACTGTGTGGTGTGTAAATAAGTGTATCACCCTGGTGTCCCTGTGTTTAGGAGATCATACTGTGTGGTGTGTATATAAGTGTATCACCCTGGTGTTCCTGTGTTTAGGAGATCAGACTGTGTGGTGTGTATATAAGTGTATCGCACTGGTGTCCCTGTGTTTAGGAGATCAGACTGTGTGGTGTGTATATAAATGTATAACCCTGGTGTCCCTGTGTTTAGGAGTTCAGACTGTGTGGTGTGTATATAAGTGTATCACCCTGGTGTTCCTGTGTTTAGGAGATCAGACTGTGTGGTGTGTATAATAGTGTATCACCCTGGTGTCCCTGTGTTTATCAGTTCAGACTATGTGGTGTGTATATAAGTGTATCACCCTGGTGTCCCTGTGTTTAAGAGATCAGACTGTGTGGAGTGTATAGAAGTGTATCACCCTGGTGTCCCTATGTTTAGGAGATCAGACTATGTGGTGTGTGTGTATATATGTGTATCACCCTGGTGTCCCTGTGATTAGGAGATCAGACTGTGTGGTGTGTATAGAAGTGTATCACCCTGGTGTCCCAGTGTTTAGGAGATCAGACTGTGTGGTAATAAGTGTATCACCCTGGTGTCCCTGTGTTTAGGAGATCATACTGTGTGGTGTGTATATAAGTGTATCACCCTGGTGTTCCTGTGTTTAGGAGATCAGACTGTGTGGTGTGTATATAAGTGTATCGCACTGGTGTCCCTGTGTTTAGGAGATCAGACTGTGTGGTGTGTATATAAATGTATAACCCTGGTGTCCCTGTGTTTAGGAGTTCAGACTGTGTGGTGTGTATATAAGTGTATCACCCTGGTGTTCCTGTGTTTAGGAGATCAGACTGTGTGGTGTGTATAATAAGTGTATCACCCTGGTGTCCCTGTGTTTATCAGTTCAGACTATGTGGTGTGTATATAAGTGTATCACCCTGGTGTCCCTGTGTTTAAGAGATCAGACTGTGTGGCGTGTATAGAAGTGTATCACCCTGGTGTCCCTATGTTTAGGAGATCAGACTATGTGGTGTGTGTGTATATATGTGTATCACCCTGGTGTCCCTGTGATTAGGAGATCAGACTGTGTGGTGTGTATAGAAGTGTATCACCCTGGTGTCCCAGTGTTTAGGAGATCAGACTGTGTGGTGTGTATAGAAGTGTATCACCCTGGTGTCCCTGTGTTTAGGAGATCAGACTGTGTGGTGTGTATATTAGTGTATCACCCTGGTGTCCCTGTGTTTAGGAAATCAGACTGTGTGGTGTGTATAGAAGTGTATCACCCTGGTGTCCCTGTGTTTAGGAGATCAGACTGTGTGGTGTGTATAGAAGTGTATCACCCTGGTGTCCCTGTCTTTAGGAGATCAGATTGTGTGGTGTGTATAGAAGTGTATCACCCTGGTGTCCCTGTGTTTAGGAGATCAGACTGTGTGGTGTGTATATAAGTGTATCACCCTGGTGTCCCTGTGTTTAGGAGATCAGACTGTGTGGTGTGTATATAAGTGTATCACCCTGGTGTCCCTGTGTTTAGGAGATCAGACTGTGTGGTGTGTATATAAGTGTATCACCCTGGTGTCCTTGTGTTTAGGAGATCAGACTGTGCGGTGTGTATATAAGTGTATCACCCTGGTGTCCCTGTGTTTAGGAGATCAGACTGTGTGGTGTGTATATAAGTGTATCACCCTGGTGTCCCTGTGTTTAGGAGATCAGACTGTGTGGTGTGTATATAAGTGTATCACCCTGGTGTCCCTGTGTTCCTGTGTTTAGGAGATCAGACTGTGTGGTGTGTATATAAGTGTATCACCCTGGTGTCCCTGTGTTTAGGAGATCAGACTGTGTGGTGTGTATATAAGTGTATCGCCCTGGTGTCCCTGTGTTTAGGAGATCAGACTGTGTGGTGTGTAAATAAGTGTATCACCCTGGTGTCCCTGTGTTTAGGAGATCATACTGTGTGGTGTGTATATAAGTGTATCACCCTGGTGTTCCTGTGTTTAGGAGATCAGACTGTGTGGTGTGTATATAAGTGTATCGCACTGGTGTCCCTGTGTTTAGGAGATCAGACTGTGTGGTGTGTATATAAATGTATAACCCTGGTGTCCCTGTGTTTAGGAGTTCAGACTGTGTGGTGTGTATATAAGTGTATCACCCTGGTGTTCCTGTGTTTAGGAGATCAGACTGTGTGGTGTGTATAATAGTGTATCACCCTGGTGTCCCTGTGTTTATCAGGTCAGACTATGTGGTGTGTATATAAGTGTATCACCCTGGTGTCCCTGTGTTTAAGAGATCAGACTGTGTGGAGTGTATAGAAGTGTATCACCCTGGTGTCCCTATGTTTAGGAGATCAGACTATGTGGTGTGTGTGTATATATGTGTATCACCCTGGTGTCCCTGTGATTAGGAGATCAGACTGTGTGGTGTGTATAGAAGTGTATCACCCTGGTGTCCCAGTGTTTAGGAAATCAGACTGTGTGGTGTGTATAGAAGTGTATCACCCTGGTGTCCCTGTGTTTAGGAGATCAGACTGTGTGGTGTGTATAGAAGTGTATCACCCTGGTGTCCCTGTCTTTAGGAGATCAGATTGTGTGGTGTGTATAGAAGTGTATCACCCTGGTGTCCCTGTGTTTAGGAGATCAGACTGGGTGGTGTGTATATAAGTGTATCACCCTGGTGTCCCTGTGTTTAGGAGATCAGACTGTGTGGTGTGTATATAAGTGTATCACCCTGGTGTCCCTGTGTTTAGGAGATCAGACTGTGTGGTGTGTATATAAGTGTATCACCCTGGTGTCCTTGTGTTTAGGAGATCAGACTGTGCGGTGTGTATATAAGTGTATCACCCTGGTGTCCCTGTGTTTAGGAGGTCAGACTGTGTGGTGTGTATATAAGTGTATCACCCTGGTGTCCCTGTGTTTAGGAGATCAGACTGTGTGGTGTGTATATAAGTGTATCACCCTGGTGTCCCTGTGTTTAGGAGATCAGACTGTGTGGTGTGTATAGAAGTGTATCACCCTGGTGTCCCTGTGTTTAGGAGATCAGATTGTGTGGTGTGTATAGAAGTGTATCACCCTGGTGTCCCTGTGTTTAGGAGATCAGATTGTGTGGTGTGTATAGAAGTGTATCACCCTGGTGTCCCTGTGTTTAGGAGATCAGATTGTGTGGTGTGTATAGAAGTGTATCACCCTGGTGTCCCTGTGTTTAGGAGATCAGACTGTGTGGTGTGTATATAAGTGTATCACCCTGGTGTCCCTGTGTTTAGGAGATCAGACTGTGTGGTGTGTATATAAGTGTATCACCCTGGTGTCCCTGTGTTTAGGAGATCAGACTGTGTGGTGTGTATAGAAGTGTATCACCCTGGTGTCCCTGTGTTTAGGAGATCAGATTGTGTGGTGTGTGTATAAGTGTATCACCCTGGTGTCCCTGTGTTTAGGAGATCAGACTGGTGTGGTGTGTATATAAGTGTATCACCCTGGTGTCCCTGTGTTTAGGAGATCAGACTGTGTGGTGTGTATATAAGTGTATCACCCTGGTGTCCCTGTGTTTAGGAGATCAGACTGTGTGGTGTGTATATAAGTGTATCACCCTGGTGTCCTTGTGTTTAGGAGATCAGACTGTGCGGTGTGTATATAAGTGTATCACCCTGGTGTCCCTGTGTTTAGGAGATCAGACTGTGCGGTGTGTATATAAGTGTATCACCCTGGTGTCCCTGTGTTTAGGAGATCAGACTGTGTGGTGTGTATATAAGTGTATCACCCTGGTGTCCTTGTGTTTAGGAGATCAGACTGTGCGGTGTGTATATAAGTGTATCACCCTGGTGTCCCTGTGTTTAGGAGATCAGACTGTGTGGTGTGTATATAAGTGTATCACCCTGGTGTCCTTGTGTTTAGGAGATCAGACTGTGCGGTGTGTATATAAGTGTATCACCCTGGTGTCCCTGTGTTTAGGAGATCAGACTGTGTGGTGTGTATATAAGTGTATCACCCTGGTGTCCCTGTGTTTAGGAGATCAGACTGTGTGGTGTGTATATAAGTGTATCACCCTGGTGTCCCTGTGTTTAGGAGATCAGACTGTGTGGTGTGTATATAAGTGTATCACCCTGGTGTCCCTGTGTTCCTGTGTTTAGGAGATCAGACTGTGTGGTGTGTATATAAGTGTATCACCCTGGTGTCCCTGTGTTTAGGAGATCAGACTGTGTGGTGTGTATATAAAGTGTTTCGCCCTGGTGTCCCTGTGTTTAGGAGATCAGACTGTGTGGTGTGTAAATAAGTGTATCACCCTGGTGTCCCTGTGTTTAGGAGATCATACTGTGTGGTGTGTATATAAGTGTATCACCCTGGTGTTCCTGTGTTTAGGAGATCAGACTGTGTGGTGTGTATATAAGTGTATCGCACTGGTGTCCCTGTGTTTAGGAGATCAGACTGTGTGGTGTGTATATAAATGTATAACCCTGGTGTCCCTGTGTTTAGGAGTTCAGACTGTGTGGTGTGTATATAAGTGTATCACCCTGGTGTTCCTGTGTTTAGGAGATCAGACTGTGTGGTGTGTATAATAGTGTATCACCCTGGTGTCCCTGTGTTTATCAGTTCAGACTATGTGGTGTGTATATAAGTGTATCACCCTGGTGTCCCTGTGTTTAAGAGATCAGACTGTGTGGCGTGTATAGAAGTGTATCACCCTGTTGTCCCTATGTTTAGGAGATCAGACTATGTGGTGTGTGTGTATATATGTGTATCACCCTGGTGTCCCTGTGATTAGGAGATCAGACTGTGTGGTGTGTATAGAAGTGTATCACCCTGGTGTCCCAGTGTTTAGGAGATCAGACTGTGTGGTGTGTATAGAAGTGTATCACCCTGGTGTCCCTGTGTTTAGGAGATCAGACTGTGTGGTGTGTATATTAGTGTATCACCCTGGTGTCCCTGTGTTTAGGAAATCAGACTGTGTGGTGTGTATAGAAGTGTATCACCCTGGTGTCCCTGTGTTTAGGAGATCAGACTGTGTGGTGTGTATAGAAGTGTATCACCCTGGTGTCCCTGTCTTTAGGAGATCAGATTGTGTGGTGTGTATAGAAGTGTATCACCCTGGTGTCCCTGTGTTTAGGAGATCAGACTGTGTGGTGTGTATATAAGTGTATCACCCTGGTGTCCCTGTGTTTAGGAGATCAGACTGTGTGGTGTGTATATAAGTGTATCACCCTGGTGTCCCTGTGTTTAGGAGATCAGACTGTGTGGTGTGTATATAAGTGTATCACCCTGGTGTCCTTGTGTTTAGGAGATCAGACTGTGCGGTGTGTATATAAGTGTATCACCCTGGTGTCCCTGTGTTTAGGAGATCAGACTGTGTGGTGTGTATATAAGTGTATCACCCTGGTGTCCCTGTGTTTAGGAGATCAGACTGTGTGGTGTGTATATAAGTGTATCACCCTGGTGTCCCTGTGTTCCTGTGTTTAGGAGATCAGACTGTGTGGTGTGTATATAAGTGTATCACCCTGGTGTCCCTGTGTTTAGGAGATCAGACTGTGTGGTGTGTATATAAGTGTATCGCCCTGGTGTCCCTGTGTTTAGGAGATCAGACTGTGTGGTGTGTAAATAAGTGTATCACCCTGGTGTCCCTGTGTTTAGGAGATCATACTGTGTGGTGTGTATATAAGTGTATCACCCTGGTGTTCCTGTGTTTAGGAGATCAGACTGTGTGGTGTGTATATAAGTGTATCGCACTGGTGTCCCTGTGTTTAGGAGATCAGACTGTGTGGTGTGTATATAAATGTATAACCCTGGTGTCCCTGTGTTTAGGAGTTCAGACTGTGTGGTGTGTATATAAGTGTATCACCCTGGTGTTCCTGTGTTTAGGAGATCAGACTGTGTGGTGTGTATAATAGTGTATCACCCTGGTGTCCCTGTGTTTATCAGGTCAGACTATGTGGTGTGTATATAAGTGTATCACCCTGGTGTCCCTGTGTTTAAGAGATCAGACTGTGTGGAGTGTATAGAAGTGTATCACCCTGGTGTCCCTATGTTTAGGAGATCAGACTATGTGGTGTGTGTGTATATATGTGTATCACCCTGGTGTCCCTGTGATTAGGAGATCAGACTGTGTGGTGTGTATAGAAGTGTATCACCCTGGTGTCCCAGTGTTTAGGAGATCAGACTGTGTGGTGTGTATAGAAGTGTATCACCCTGGTGTCCCTGTGTTTAGGAGATCAGACTGTGTGGTGTGTATATTAGTGTATCACCCTGGTGTCCCTGTGTTTAGGAAATCAGACTGTGTGGTGTGTATAGAAGTGTATCACCCTGGTGTCCCTGTGTTTAGGAGATCAGACTGTGTGGTGTGTATAGAAGTGTATCACCCTGGTGTCCCTGTCTTTAGGAGATCAGACTGTGCGGTGTGTATATAAGTGTATCACCCTGGTGTCCCTGTGTTTAGGAGATCAGACTGTGCGGTGTGTATATAAGTGTATCGCCCTGGTGTCCCTGTGTTTAGGAGATCAGACTGTGTGGTGTGTAAATAAGTGTATCACCCTGGTGTCCCTGTGTTTAGGAGATCATACTGTGTGGTGTGTATATAAGTGTATCACCCTGGTGTTCCTGTGTTTAGGAGATCAGACTGTGTGGTGTGTATATAAGTGTATCGCACTGGTGTCCCTGTGTTTAGGAGATCAGACTGTGTGGTGTGTATATAAATGTATAACCCTGGTGTCCCTGTGTTTAGGAGTTCAGACTGTGTGGTGTGTATATAAGTGTATCACCCTGGTGTTCCTGTGTTTAGGAGATCAGACTGTGTGGTGTGTATAATAGTGTATCACCCTGGTGTCCCTGTGTTTATCAGGTCAGACTATGTGGTGTGTATATAAGTGTATCACCCTGGTGTCCCTGTGTTTAAGAGATCAGACTGTGTGGAGTGTATAGAAGTGTATCACCCTGGTGTCCCTATGTTTAGGAGATCAGACTATGTGGTGTGTGTGTATATATGTGTATCACCCTGGTGTCCCTGTGATTAGGAGATCAGACTGTGTGGTGTGTATAGAAGTGTATCACCCTGGTGTCCCAGTGTTTAGGAGATCAGACTGTGTGGTGTGGTATAGAAGTGTATCACCCTGGTGTCCCTGTGTTTAGGAGATCAGACTGTGTGGTGTGTATATTAGTGTATCACCCTGGTGTCCCTGTGTTTAGGAAATCAGACTGTGTGGTGTGTATAGAAGTGTATCACCCTGGTGTCCCTGTGTTTAGGAGATCAGACTGTGTGGTGTGTATAGAAGTGTATCACCCTGGTGTCCCTGTCTTTAGGAGATCAGATTGTGTGGTGTGTATAGAAGTGTATCACCCTGGTGTCCCTGTGTTTAGGAGATCAGACTGTGTGGTGTGTATATAAGTGTATCACCCTGGTGTCCCTGTGTTTAGGAGATCAGACTGTGTGGTGTGTATATAAGTGTATCACCCTGGTGTCCCTGTGTTTAGGAGATCAGACTGTGTGGTGTGTATAGAAGTGTATCACCCTGGTGTCCCTGTGTTTAGGAGATCAGATTGTGTGGTGTGTGTATAAGTGTATCACCCTGGTGTCCCCTGTGTTTAGGAGATCAGACTGTGTGGTGTGTATAGAAGTGTATCACCCTGGTGTCCCTGTGTTTAGGAGATCAGACTGTGTGGTGTGTATATAAGTTTATCGCCCTGGTGTCCCTGTGTTTAGGAGATCAGACTGTGTGGTGTGTATATAAGTGTATTGCATTGCTCCACAGCAATAAAAGTTACATTAATGTTTGTATAAACATCAGTATCTAAATCATTTATTCAGTTACACAAAGAGTTGTAAATAGGTCATGAAATAACCTAAATATTCTGAGGAATGCCCCACCCACTAGCCACGCCCCAGCAACACCACCTAAAAAAAAAGTGTCACTCTTTGGCCATTTGAAATGTTTGCGAGGTATGCACATTGCGAGGTATGCACACATACACACACACGCATACACACAGACACAAACATACAGGCAGATGTACACACACACACACACATAAATACATACACAACCACACACATATATACATAAGTACACTAACAGATAAACACATATATATACTCATACACACATACATACATCACACACAAATACACACATACATACAGACACACAGAGACACACACATATATACACACACACATACATATACACAGACATAGAAAACTACACACCATACATACATACATACATACGAACATAATACATACATACACATGAACACACTTACACACCCATACACACATACATAGATAACACATGCATACACATAGATATAATCCCCCGTACACACATGGTCAAACACATATATACACACACACACATATACTCACACAACAACGCACACACACACACAAATACTCATACACACACATTCATACACACAGGCAAATATAACACACATTCCCACACACACATACAGACACACAGAGACACACACACATATACACTCTCACATATTTAACCCCCATACATACATATAATCCGCCATACACACACATATATAAACACACACATACATACACACATAGATACTTAACACACAAATACATAGAGATACACAGAGAAACACACACACACACACACACATACACACTCACATATACACAGAAATACACACATACATACACATAAACGCAAAAATCCATTCACACGCACACATACATAATCCCCTGTACACACACACGGATGAACACATATACACGCATAAATATGCGCACACACACATATATACACTCATACACACAAAAATATACATACCCACATACATACATAACACATAAACACAAACATACATACACAAACACACAAAAAGAGACACACACACATACATAACACACAAACACACACATATGCATACAGACACACACTGACATACATAACACACATATGTATACACACACATATGTACACACACATACATAGATACACACACACATACGTATACACACACACACACACACACACACACAGATGCACACTATGGTGAAGCTGTTTGCCCCAGAATTGCACTTCTTTGGTCTGATGAATATGTCCCTCTGTGCTTTGTGACAGGGGTTCACAGCTGTGCACCTATCAGCTCTACATAGTCAGCTCCCGTGTATAAAGCTGTTAGTAGAAGACTACAAAGTGGATGTTAACCTCTCCAGTCACGATGGGTGGACACCGCTACATCTGGTCTTAAACAAGAAGAATGGATCTCGGGTGATTGAGTGTGTGCGGTACCTGATACAGCACGGAGCCAATGTTAATGTGTGAGTAACATCTCGCTATAACATCTTACTATAATATCTCAGTGTAACATCTCACTATAACATCTTACTGTAACATCTTAGTATAACATCTCACTATAACATCTTACTATAATATCTCAGTGTAACATCTCACTATAATATCTCACTATAACATCTTACTATAATATCTCAGTGTAACATCTCACTAAAATCTCCCTATAACATCTCACTATGACATCTTACTAAAATATCTCACTATAACATCTCAATATAACATCTTACCATAACATCTCAGTATAACATCTTACTATAACATCTCACTATAACATCTTACTATAATATCTCAGTGTAACATCTCACTATAATCTCCCTATAACATCTCACTATAACATCTTACTATAATATCTCAGTGTAACATCTCATTATAACATCTCACTATAACATCTTACTATAATATCTCAGTGTAACATCTCAATATAACATCTCACTATAACATCTCACTATAACATCTCACTATAACATCTCACTGTAACATCTCACTATAACATCTTACTATAATATCTCACTATAACATCTTACCATAACATCTTACCATAACATCTCACTGTAACATCTCACTGTAACATCTCACTATAACATCTCACTATAACATCTCACTGTAACATCTCACTATAACATCTCACTATAACATCTCACTGTAACATCTCACTATAACATCTCACTATAATATCTCAGTGTAACATCTCAATATAACATCTCACTATAACATCTCACTATAACATCTCACTGTAACATCTTACTATAATATCTCAGTGTAACATCTCAATATAACATCTCACTATAACATCTCACTATAACATCTCACTGTAACATCTCACTATAACATCTTACTATAATATCTCAGTGTAACATCTCAATATAACATCTTACTATAATATCTCAATATAATATCTTACTATAACATCTCACTGTAACATCTCACTATAAACATCTTATTATAATATCTCAGTATAAAATCTCACTAAAACCTCTTACCATAACATCTCACTATAACAGCTCACTATTAGGGGTGGGCGAAAAGTGTGAAAAATTTCCTGCGAAAAATTTTGTGAAAACGTGTCGATTTTTCTCTTTTCCCACAAAACATTTCGCCTTTCCATCTATGCAAAAATGTCCTCCTTTTCGCCTATTTTAACAAATTTTCTGCCTATGTTAGCACATTTTCAGCCTATGGTAACACATTTTCCGCCTATTTTAACACATTTTTGCTTATATTTCCTATAGGTACTACATTTCCCACTGTAATATTACTTCTTCTGAGGGCTGAAGTTTAGAAATAAGTGGCTGAAAGTCAAAATATGCCTTGAAAAATGTGTTAGCATGCAGAATGCATTTGTCCTTTGCTTAAGTGACACTGACACATATTCATGATGATATCAAGTAATAAAAAAAAAAAAGTACAACCTACAATGTGGCAGATATGTATTGTAGTGGTGGTGTTGGTGGACTGGCACTGTGTGATTTGTGTATGTATTTTTACCATTGTCATACTCTATCCTCCTTCTCAGATTATTCACACACAATACTTATCAGTCATAGCAGTGGTCCCATCTGTCCTCCACCTCCTCATCTGTGCTGCTGTTAATATATTTGTCCTGGCTTTGTCTATCATGTGTGGTTTCTGCTACCTGATACACAAATGGTATTAGATTTTTTGACTGTGTTCTTTTTGACATCTGTACTTGTCCATGGTCAGACTTTCCAATGACTTTCTCAAACACTTTATAGACAGGCACAGTGCTCCTTAAAAGTGGTGGAACATTCAACCTTTGACTTTCTGCTAATCTTATATACCTGTCACCATCCTCACTCTCAACTTCATCTGTATCTGAACAAGAGAAGGATGCTGGAGGGATATATTATAGATCTGCATCATCATCAGTCATCATTAGGTCATCCTCAGCAGCATCAGCATCACCTGACAATTCTTGGCCATTACTACCCTTATATTCCTCTAAGCATTAGGAGGTCTCAAACAATTTCTTTTTACTTTTACTGTAACAAAGTTCCCTACTATGGGTGTTTTGGTGCTTGTGTGTCTCACTGTCTGATGCAACAGGAGGTTCAGCTGCTACACTTTCCTCTATTTATGCTATTGCCAGCATCATCAACACTTGCATGTGATTTGTTGTCGTCTACAGTGTTCTTCTTATATGGTTTCTACTGGCACTGGTGGTGCTGGAACTAATTTTCCTGGGACAAACTGCATCCTCCCTTGGAGTAGATGGATCATCATCACTGATTGCACACGCTGCAACAACCATTGCTGCAGTCAGTTTTTGAACTACTATTTTACTCTCACGTCCCTGCACTGCTCCACCCCTCCCCCTTCCCCTTGTGCGTTTGCTGGACATTACACAACTACACTGTGTTTTTTTACTGTACCGTGCACAACACAACTGATAGAGCTGTATGATGCCTTGCCTAAGCCCAGTTAGCTTCCTGTCACTGTCACCTAAGATATTTCGTTTTTTATTCTTTTTTATTTATTTTTTATCTTCTTTTTATTTATTTTTTTTTAAGTTGTCCACCCCGTTGTCTTATCACAGTGTGTCCCAAAAAATTATAACTGAAAAACAAAATCAACAACGTCTTTCCCCAGACTTCCCCACCCAGCACAGGGACAATAACAGCAAGATCAGCAAGCAAATAGGTCACTAGCTGCCTGTGTCTTGCCTGTCAGTCACATGGAATTTTGGAGTATTTGGGGGTCAACCTCCTTCCTCTCTTCTTATCCCCTAGAGTGCCCCCAACTCCCCTAAGACAGAGAACAAATATCCTACCTAAATGACTCCCTAAACTAAGCTTCAATTCCCCTTTATTTGCCTATCTCCTCTAGCTAAAAAACATGCTGCTCTCTCCTCTCACAAACACAAAATGGCTGCTGTGAGAGCCTGACAGCCTTTTATATGTCTGTGCACAAAATGGCTGCTGTGAGAGCCTGACAGCCTTTTATATGTCTGTACACAAAATGGCTTCTGTGAGAGCCTGACAGCCTTTTATATGTCTGTACACAGAATGGCTGCTGTAAGAGTCTGACAGCCTTTTATATGTCTGTACACAGAATGGCTGCTGTGACACCCTGACAGCCTTGTATATGTCTGTACACTGAATGGCTGCTGTGAGAGCCTGACACCCTTTTATATGGCTGGAGAAAACTTTCATGTGGTTTAGAAATAGTTTTCTTCTCATTGAATTCAATGGACAGAAAAGGTGGAAAAAAGTGGAAAAACTGCACTTTTCATGGGAAATTTTTTTGCCAAGCAGAAAATGCCATTATTTCAGTTTGAGGCGAAAATTTTCGCCCATCCCTAGTCACTATAACATCTCACTGTAAAATCTTACTACAACATCTCACTGTAACATCTCACTATAACATCTCACTGTAACATCTCACTATAACATCTCACCATAACATCTTACCATAACATCTCACTGTAACATCTCACTGTAACATCTCACTATAACATCTCACTGTAACATCTCACTGTAACATCTCACTGTAACATCTCACTATAACATCTCACCATAACATCTCACCATAACATCTCACCATAACATCTTACCATAACATCTCACTGTAACATCTCACTGTAACATCTCACTGTAACATCTCACTATAACATCTCACTGTAACATCTCACTGTAACATCTCACTGTAACATCTCACTGTAACATCTCACTATAACATCTCACTGTAACATCTCACTATAAAATCTCACTGTAACATAACACTATAACATCTTACCATAACATCTCACTGTAACATCTCACCATAACATCTTACCATAACATCTCATTGTAACATCTCACTATAACATCTCACCATAACATCTTACCATAACATCTCACTGTAACATCTCACCATAACATCTCATTGTAACATCTCACTATAACATCTCACCATAACATCTTACCATAACATCTCACTGTAACATCTCACTATAACATCTCACCATAACATCTCATTGTAACTAGTGTTGAGCGAGCATGCTCGGCCGATGCTCGGATCGGCTCGAGCATCGCTCGGCTCGGCACATGGCGGTACTCGTACGAGTACCGCATGTGCTCGCCCGCCATGTTCGGGTCTCCTCCCCGCACGTTTTGCGGCTGCTGCGCAGCCAATAAACGTGCAGGGAGGCTCTGACATCGGTGTAATGCCAGCAGCCATGTTGGCTGCTGGCATTACACTGATTGGCTGGCCAGAACCCGTGGTCAGGTGCTGTATAGCACCTGACCATCGAGTTCGGCTCAGTCTGAGCCAGGGAGAGCTGAGGATAGGAAGGGAAAGGCAGTGTAGGGAGGAAAAAAAAAAATTGTGACAAAAAAGAACCAAAAGTCCTTTTTAGGACTACTGTGTGTGGGGGCAGCAGGTTATTTTGTGTGGGGGGAAAAAAACAAAAAAAAAAAAAAAAAAAATATTCTGTTTAGTGTGAAAAGTTGCAGATTAGAGCACATTCTGTTTAGTGTGCACAGTTGCAGATTAGAGCACATTCTGTTTAGTGTGCAAAGTTGCAGATTAGAGCACATTCTGTTTAGTGTGCAAAGTTGCAGATTAGAGCACATTCTGTTTAGTGTGCAAAGTTGCAGATTAGAGCACATTCTGTTAAGTCTTCAAACTAAAATATCAAAGTCACGTATTCCATTCAGTGTGCGTCGCCGCAGTTTAGCAGCACATTCTGAGTACTGTGCAGAGTTGCAGAATAGGAAGAAATACTGTTAAGTCTTCAAACTAAAATATCAAAGTCACATATTCCATTCAGTGTGCTTCGCCGCAGTTTAGCAGCCTATTCTGTGTACTGTGCAGAGTTGCAGAATAGGAAGAAATACTGTTAAGTCTTCAAACTAAAATATCAAAGTCACATATTCCATTCAGTGTGCTTCGCCGCAGTTTAGCAGCCTATTCTGTGTACTGTGCAGAGTTGCAGAATAGGAAGAAATACTGTTAAGTCTTCAAACTAAAATATCAAAGTCACATATTCCATTCAGTGTGCTTCGCCGCAGTTTAGCAGCCTATTCTGTGTACTGTGCAGAGTTGCAGAATAGGAAGAAATACTGTTAAGTCTTCAAACTAAAATATCAAAGTCACATATTCCATTCAGTGTGTTTCACCGCCGTTTAGCAGCCTATTCTGTGTACTGTGCAGAGTTGCAGAATAATAAGAAATACTGTTAAGTTTTCAAACTCAAATATTAAAGTCACATATTCCATTCAGTGTGTTTCACCGCCGTTTAACAGCCTATTCTGTGTACTCTGTACAGTTGCAGAATAATAAGAAATACTGTTAAGTTTTCAAACTCAAATATTAAAGTCACATATTCCATTCAGTGTGTTTCACCGCCGTTTAACAGCCTATTCTGTGTACTCTGTACAGTTGCAGAATAATAAGAAATACTGCTAAGTTTTCAAACTCAAATATTAAAGTCACATATTCCATTCAGTGTGTTTCACCGCCGTTTAACAGCCTATTCTGTGTACTCTGTACAGTTGCAGAATAATAAGAAATACTGTTAAGTTTTCAAACTCAAATATTAAACTCACATATTCCATTCAGTGTGTTTCACCGCCGTTTAACAGCCTATTCTGTGTACTCTGTACAGTTGCAGAATAATAAGAAATACTGTTAAGTTTTCAAACTCAAATATTAAAGTCACATATTCCATTCAGTGTGTTTCACCGCCGTTTAACAGCCTATTCTGTGTACTCTGTACAGTTGCAGAATAATAAGAAATACTGTTAAGTTTTCAAACTCAAATATTAAACTCACATATTCCATTCAGTGTGTTTCACCGCAGTTTAGCAGCCTATTCTGTGTACTCTGCACAGTTGCAGAATAATAAGAAATACTGTTAAGTTTTCAAACTCAAATATTAAAGTCACATATTCCATTCAGTGTGTTTCACCGCCGTTTAGCAGCCTATTCTGTGTACTCTGTACAGTTGCAGAATAATAAGAAATACTGTTAAGTTTTCAAACTCAAATATTAAAGTCACATATTCCATTCAGTGTGTTTCACCGCCGTTTAACAGCCTATTCTGTGTACTCTGTACAGTTGCAGAATAATAAGAAATACTGTTAAGTTTTCAAACTCAAATATTAAAGTCACATATTCCATTCAGTGTGTTTCACCGCCGTTTAACAGCCTATTCTGTGTACTCTGCACAGTTGCAGAATAGTAAGAAATACTGTTAAGTTTTCAAACTCAAATATTAAAGTCACATATTCCATTCAGTGTGTGTCACCGCCGTTTAGCAGCCTATTCTGTGTACTCTGCACAGTTGCAGACTAGGAAGAAATACTGTTAAGTTTTCAAACTCAAATATTAAAGTCACATATTCCATTCAGTGTGTTTCACCGCCGTTTAACAGCCTATTCTGTGTACTCTGTACAGTTGCAGAATAATAAGAAATACTGTTAAGTTTTCAAACTCAAATATTAAAGTCACATATTCCATTCAGTGTGTTTCACCGCCGTTTAACAGCCTATTCTGTGTACTCTGTACAGTTGCAGAATAATAAGAAATACTGTTAAGTTTTCAAACTCAAATATTAAACTCACATATTCCATTCAGTGTGTTTCACCTCCGTTTAACAGCCTATTCTGTGTACTCTGTACAGTTGCAGAATAATAAGAAATACTGTTAAGTTTTCAAACTCAAATATTAAAGTCACATATTCCATTCAGTGTGTTTCACCGCCGTTTAACAGCCTATTCTGTGTACTCTGTACAGTTGCAGAATAATAAGAAATACTGTTAAGTTTTCAAACTCAAATATTAAACTCACATATTCCATTCAGTGTGTTTCACCGCCGTTTAACAGCCTATTCTGTGTACTCTGTACAGTTGCAGAATAATAAGAAATACTGTTAAGTTTTCAAACTCAAATATTAAACTCACATATTCCATTCAGTGTGTTTCACCGCAGTTTAGCAGCCTATTCTGTGTACTCTGCACAGTTGCAGAATAATAAGAAATACTGTTAAGTTTTCAAACTCAAATATTAAACTCACATATTCCATTCAGTGTGTTTCACCGCCGTTTAGCAGCCTATTCTGTGTACTCTGTACAGTTGCAGAATAATAAGAAATACTGTTAAGTTTTCAAACTCAAATATTAAAGTCACATATTCTGTGTAAGATGAAGAAGGCGGGTAAAAAGGGACGGGGAAGTGGACGTGATCCTGAAAGTTCAGGGCGCGGGTCAGGACGCGGAGAAACTGTGCCTGGTGCCAGAGCACAAGAAAGAAAGACATCCACCATACCTAGCTTCATGTGTAATTTTACAGGGCGTCGCAGGACATCACTCTCGAGGTCCGACCACTGCGAACAGGTGGTCGGTTGGATGACAGCTGATACTGCTTCCAGTCGGTTAAGCACCACCCTGTCTTCCACCAAGTCCACTCTCAGTAGCCAAGAGTCTGGTCAACATAATCCTCACTCTGATCATCCTTCCTCCCACCATACACGGTCTGGTCAAAGAAGTGATCCCACACTGGGATATAGTGAGGAGCTCGTCTCATCACCAATCCTTCATTTGACCCTCTCTCCAAGCACGCTTGCAGAGGAACATGACATCTTGTGCCCTGATTCACAACCTCTAGAGGCTACCCAATCACAAGAAGATGACAGATGTGAACGGCATTTAAGGTCAAAGGAAGTAGTGGATGATGATGATGATGATGAGACACAGTTGCCATTAAATCAACCACTATTTCCGTCTCAAGACCTTGTTGAGGAGAATGTTATACAGTTGTCAATGACTGAGTATGTGGTGGGATCAAGACTTGAGGAGGATGATCAGAGTGAGGAAGTGGAGGAGGACTTGGTGGACGATGAGGTGACTGACCCCACCTGGGAAGGTGTAGAGCCGAGCGATGACAGCAGTCCTGAGGGTGAGCCATCTGCAGCACCGCAACAGGCTGGAAGAGGCAGTGGTGTGGCTACAGAAAGAAGGCGGACCGCACCAAACCGGCCCGCAAATGTTCCACGGAGCACCCCCTTGCGTAAATCTACCTTGCCAAGGGGTAGGTGTTCCGCAGTATGGCGTTTTTTTAAGGAAAGTGCGGACGACAAAAGAATTGTAGTTTGCAACCTGTGCCACACCAGAATGAGCCGAGGCATGAACACTAGAAACCTCACCACCACCAGCATGATCCGACACATGGCATCCAAGCACCGTAGTAAGTGGGAGGAACGCCTGGATCGCCCATCTGTGTCTGCAGGCCACACCACTGCCTCCTCTTCCCCTGTTTTCGGTGCCGGCCAATCGCCTGTTGAAGGCGCAGGCCCGCATACCTCCCGCCCTGCACCTGTAGCATCTGAAGCACCATCAGCGACCACATCCACTTCCCTGTCCCAGCACAGCGTCCAAATGTCGTTACCCCAGGCATTTGAGCGCAAGAGAAAGTACCCAGCCACCCACCCACAGGCCATAGCACTAACCTCACACCTTTCAAAATTACTGGCCATCGAAATGCTGCCATTTAGGCTTGTGGACACTGAGTCCTTCCGCAGCCTGATGGCAGCAGCTGTCCCTCGGTACGCGGTCCCCAGCCGCCACTACTTTTCCCGGTGTGCCATCCCCGCATTACACCACCATGTGTCCCGTAACATCACCCGTGCCCTGACCAACGCAGTTACTGGGAAGGTCCACTTAACGACTGACACATGGACAAGTGCTTGTGGCCAGGGACGCTACATTTCCCTGACGGCACACTGGGTGAATGTCGTGGAGGCTGGGAGCGACTCGGACCCTGGGATGGCACGGGTGCTACCCACGCCGAGGATTGCGGGCCCTACCTCCATCAGGGTTTCCACCAGCACCTACGTTATTGGCTCCTCCTCCTCCGTTTCCACCTCCGAATTCTCTACACACACCGCCACTCCCCCATCAGCCAGTAGCTGGAAGCAGTGTAGCACTGCAGTGGGGAAGCGTCAACAGGCCGTGCTGAAGCTGATCTGCCTTGGGGACAAACAGCACACGGCCTCAGAGCTGTTGCAGGGGATTAGTCACCAGACCGAGCAGTGGCTCTCGCCACTCAACCTGCAACCAGGCATGGTTGTGTGTGATAATGGGCGTAACTTGGTGGCGGCTTTGGAGCTCGGCAAGCTCACACACGTACCATGCCTAGCGCATGTATTTAATTTAGTGGTGCAGCGATTTCTAAAAACCTACCCCAATGTGCATGATCTCTTGACCAAGGTGCGCCGCGTGTGTGCACATTTCCGTAAGTCATCAACAGCTTCAGCCGGCCTGTTGAAGCTGCAGCAGCGCTTACAATTGCCAGCTCACCGGCTGCTGTGTGACGTGAGCACGCGCTGGAACTCCACCTTCCACATGTTGGCCCGGCTTTGTGAGCAGCAGAGGGCAGTAGTGGAGTACCAGCTGTTACACGGTCGTCGCCTCTCCGTTCAACTTCCTGTAATCAGAAGTGAGGAGTGGGAATGGATGTCAGACCTCTGTGAGGTTTTACGCAATTTTGAGGAATCGACACAGATGGTGAGCGGCGATAACGCTATTATCAGTGTAACCATCCCACTTCTGTGTCTACTGAAACGCTCGCTGCTCACAATTAAAACCGACGCTTTGCATGTGGAAGAGGTGGAAATGGGGGAGGAAGAGCTTACACAAGGTGATAGCCAGAGCACCCTCACTTCGTCTTCTCAGCGACAATTGGAGGAGGCGGAGGAGGAGGAGGAGGAGGAGGAGGAGGAGGAAGACACGTTTGTCTCCGCTACAGAGGGTAGCCATGGAACTTTAGTTCCATCTCTTCAGCGTGGGTGGGCAGAAGAGGAGGAAGAGGATGAGGAGATTGAGAGTCATCCTCCTGGTGAGGACAGCGAAATCTTGACTGTTGGTACTCTGGCACACATGGCTGACTTTATGTTAGGCTGCCTTTCCCGTGACCCACGCGTTACACGCATTTTAGACAACACGGATTACTGGGTGTTCACCCTTCTGGACCCCCGCTACAAAGAGAATTTCTCATCTCTCATTCCTCCGGTGGAGAGGACAAGCAAAATGGTGCAATACCAGAAGGTTCTTGTCGAAAAATTGCTCCAAAATTTTCCATCTGACAACGCTGGCGGCAGAGTACGTGCTACCTTGGCCAACAGAGAAGGGGAGAAAAGGGGAGCACACAGCAGTTCCGAGAAAGGCAGGGCAACACTCTCCAAGGCGTGGGACATCTTCATGACACCCCGCCAGCACCCTCACCCTGATGCGCAGCCTAGTGTCACAAGGAGGGAAAAGTTTTGGAAGATGGTGAAGGAGTACGTAGCAGACCGTGTCAGCGTCCTCAATGATCCCTCTGTGCCTTACAACTACTGGGTGTCCAAGCTGGACATGTGGTATGAACTGGCACTCTACGCCTTGGAGGTGCTGGCCTGCCCTGCCGCCAGCGTTCTGTCTGAGCGGGTATTTAGTGCTGCTGGTGGCATCATAACAGATAAGCGTATCCGCCTTTCCACCGACAATGCTGATAGGTTGACACTTATAAAAATGAACAAGGCCTGGATTTCCCCTGACTTCTCCACTCCACTGGAGGAAAGCCGCGGGGGAACATAAACTCACTTTATATATGTTATTTACAATGATGTGAATACTCTGTATTCCCATTCACCCCTTCCACCCAAAAAACGGGTATATGGTTGACTCTTAATCTTCTCATCCTCCTCCTCCTCTTCCATATGCCCTGTGCTATAATTTTTATATAGGGCCAGCTCACCAGCGGGCCCTGTGATATAATTTTTATATAGGGCCAGCTCACCAGCGGGCCCTGTTTGACAATTTTTATGTAGGTCAGCTCACCAGCGGGCCTTCTCATATAATGTTTTATTGGGTCAGCTCTCTAGCGGGCCCTCTCATATAATGTTTTATAGCGTCAGCTCACTAGCGGGCCTTCGCATATAATGTTTAGGATGGTCAGCTCTGCAGCAGACCCTCACCCATAATGTTTTAGATGGTCAGCTCAGCGCACGTTTCCCTCTTAATCATGGCCTCAGTTCAATAAAATCAAGGAAATTTTTGGGAGAATTTGCCTCTGTGCACGTTTCCCTCTTAATCATGGCCTCAGTTCTGAAAATCAAGGAAATTTTTGGGAGAATTTGCCTCTGTGCACGTTTCCCTCTTAATCATGGCCTCAGTTCTGAAAATCAAGGAAATTTTTGGGAGAATTTGCCTCTGCGCATGTTTCCCTCTTAATCATGGCCTCACTTCCGAAAACCAAGGAAATTTTTGGGAGAATTTGCAGATGATATACAAGTAAATATACAGCAAATATTGTTTGGTAACAATTTTTCGCCTAAAGTCGTTTTTATTTTCCTTTTTGTGTGTTTTATGGTCAGTCTGTAAAAATGGCATACTACGGGCGAAAGATCGTTCCCAGCAGCGATGTTGGAGTCCAAGATGCATCCAGACATCCTCCCTATGCTGTCCCTGAACCATTTCTGTGGTGTTTCCATCCTTTTCTGCCCTTTTCCTATGGACCAGGCACCCTCCCCTCATCAGAGCAGGGGGTGCCTGGTGTAATGCTCGAGTCCTCCCATTGACTTCAATGGGGCTCGGGTGCTCGGCCGAGCACTCGAGCCTCAGGGGGTGCTCGGTCAGAGCACCCGAACACCCGAGCATTGGGGTGCTCGCTCATCACTAATTGTAACATCTCACCATAACATCTCACCATAACATCTCACTGTAACATCTCACCATAACATCTCACCATAACATCTTACCATAACATCTCACTGTAACATCTCACTGTAACATCTCACTATAAAATCTCACTGTAACATATCACTATAACATCTTACCATAACATCTCACTGTAACATCTCACCATAACATCTTACCATAACATCTCATTGTAACATCTCACTATAACATCTCACCATAACATCTTACCATAACATCTCATTGTAACATCTCACTATAACATCTCACAATAACATCTTACCATAACATCTCACTGTAACATCTCACTGTAACATCTCACTGTAACATCTCACTGTAACATCTCACTATAACATCTCACTGTAACATCTCACTATAAAATCTCACTGTAACATATCACTATAACATCTTACCATAACATCTCACTGTAACATCTCACCATAACATCTCACCATAACATCTCATTGTAACATCTCACTATAACATCTCACCATAACATCTTACCATAACATCTCACTGTAACATCTCACCATAACATCTCATTGTAACATCTCACTATAACATCTCACCATAACATCTCACTATAACATCTCACTGTAACATCTCACTATAACATCTCACTATAACATCTTACTATAATATCTCACTGTAACATCTCACTGTAACATCTCACCATAACATCTCACTGTAACATCTCACCATAACATCTTACCATAACATCTCATTGTAACATCTCACCATAACATCTCACTATAACATCTCACTATAACATCTCACTATAACATCTCACTGTAACATCTCACCATAACATCTCATTGTAACATCTCACTATAACATCTCACCATAACATCTCACCATAACATCTCACTGTAACATCTCACTATAAAATCTCACTGTAACATATCACTATAAAATCTCACTGTAACATATCACCATAACATCTCACTGTAACATCTCACCATAACATCTCACCATAACATGTCACTGTAACATCTCACCATAACATCTCACTGTAACATCTCACCATAACATCTTACCATAACATCTCATTGTAACATCTCACCATAACATCTTACCATAACATCTCATTGTAACATCTCACTATAACATCTCACCATAACATCTCACTATAACATCTCACTGTAACATCTCACCATAACATCTCACTGTAACATCTCACTATAACATCTCACTGTAACATCTCACTATAACATCTCACCATAACATCTCACTGTAACATCTCACTGTAACATCTCACTATAAAATCTCACCGTAACATCTCACTATAACATCTCACTATAACATCTCACTGTAACATCTCACTATAACATCTCACCATAACATCTCACTGTAACATCTCACTATAACATCTCACTATAACATGTCACTGTAACATCTCACTATAAAATCTCACTGTAACATCTCACTATAACATCTCACTATAACATCTCACTATAACATCTCACCATAACATCTTACCATAACATCTCATTGTAACATCTCACCATAACATCTCACCATAACATCTCATTGTAACATCTCACTATAACATCTCACCATAACATCTCACTATAACATCTCACTGTAACATCTCACTATAACATCTCACTGTAACATCTCACCATAACATCTCACTATAACATCTTACTATAACATCTCACTATAACATCTCACTGTAACATCTCACTGTAACATCTCACTGTAACATCTCACTGTAACATCTCACCATAACATCTTACCATAACATCTCACCGTAACATCTCATTGTAACATCTCACTATAACATCTCACCATAACATCTCACTGTAACATCTCACTATAACATCTCACCATAACATCTTACCATAACATCTCACCATAACATCTCATTGTAACATCTCACTATAACAACTCACCATAACATCTCACTATAACATCTCATTGTAACATCTCACTGTAACATCTCACCATAACATCTCACTATAACATCTTACTATAACATCTCACTATAACATCTCACTGTAACATCTCACTGTAACATCTCACTGTAACATCTCTCCATAACATCTCACTATAACATCTCACTATAACATCTCACTGTAACATCTCACTATAACATCTCACTATAACATCTCACTATAACATCTCACTGTAACATCTCACTATAACATCTCACTATAACATCTCACTATAACATCTCACTGTAACATCTCACTATAACATCTCACTATAACATCTCACTGTAACATCTCACTGTAACATCTCACTGTAACATCTCACCATAACATCTCACCATAACATCTCACTGTAACATCTCACCATAACATCTCATTGTAACATCTCACTATAACATCTCACTATAACATCTCACTGTAACATCTCACTATAACATCTCACTATAACATCTCACTGTAACATCTCACTGTAACATCTCACTATAACATCTCACTATAACATCTCACCATAACATCTCACTGTAACATCTCACTGTAACATCTCACCATAACATCTCATTGTAACATCTCACTATAACATCTCACTATAACATCTCACTGTAACATCTCACTATAACATTTCACTATAACATCTCACTGTAACATCTCACTGTAACATCTCACTGTAACATCTCACTATAACATCTCACCATAACATCTCACTGTAACATCTCACTGTAACATCTCACCATAACATCTCATTGTAACATCTCACTATAACATCTCACTATAACATCTCACTGTAACATCTCACTATAACATCTCACTGTAACATCTCACTGTAACATCTCACTGTAACATCTCACCATAACATCTCACTGTAACATCTCACTGTAACATCTCACTGTAACATCTCACTATAACATCTCACCGTAACATCTCACTATAACATCTCACTGTAACATATCACTATAACATCTCACTGTAACATCTCACTATAACATCTCACTGTAACATCTCACCATAACATCTCACTGTAACATCTCACTGTAACATCTCACTGTAACATCTCACTATAACATCTCACTGTAACATCTCACTGTAACATCTCAGTATAACATCTCACTGTAACATCTCACTATAACATCTCACTGTAACATCTCACTATAACATCTCACCATAACATCTCATTGTAACATCTCACTATAACATCTCACTATAACATCTCACTGTAACATCTCACCATAACATCTTACCGTAACATCTCACTGTAACATCTCACCATAACATCTCACCATAACATCTCATTGTAACATCTCACTGTAACATCTCACTGTAACATCTCACTATAACATCTCACCATAACATCTCACTATAACATCTCACTATAACATCTCACTATAACATCTCACCATAACATCTCACTGTAACATCTCACTGTAACATCTCACTATAACATCTCACCATAACATCTCATTGTAACATCTCACTATAACATCTCACCATAACATCTCACTATAACATCTCACTGTAACATCTCACTATAACATCTCACTGTAACATCTCACCATAACATCTCACTGTAACATCTCACTGTAACATCTCACCATAACATCTTACCATAACATCTCACCATAACATCTCATTGTAACATCTCACTATAACATCTCACCATAACATCTCACTGTAACATCTCACTATAACATCTCACCATAACATCTTACCATAACATCTCACCATAACATCTCATTGTAACATCTCACTATAACATCTCACCATAACATCTCACTATAACATCTCATTGTAACATCTCACTGTAACATCTCACCATAACATCTCACTATAACATCTTACTATAACATCTCACTATAACATCTCACTGTAACATCTCACTGTAACATCTCACCGTAACATCTCACTATAACATCTCACTATAACATCTCACTATAACATCTCACTGTAACATCTCACTATAACATCTCACTATAACATCTCACTGTAACATCTCACTATAACATCTCACTATAACATCTCACTGTAACATCTCACTGTAACATCTCATTGTAACATCTCACTATAACATCTCACCATAACATCTCACCATAACATCTCACTGTAACATCTCACTGTAACATCTCACTGTAACATCTCACCATAACATCTCATTGTAACATCTCACTATAACATCTCACTATAACATCTCACTGTAACATCTCACTGTAACATCTCACTGTAACATCTCACTATAACATCTCACTGTAACATCTCACTATAACATCTCACTATAACATCTCACCATAACATCTCACTGTAACATCTCACTATAACATCTCACTATAACATCTCACTGTAACATCTCACTGTAACATCTCACTATAACATCTCACTGTAACATCTCACTGTAACATCTCACTGTAACATCTCACTATAACATCTCACTGTAACATCTCACTGTAACATCTCACCATAACATCTCACTGTAACATCTCACTGTAACATCTCACCATAACATCTCATTGTAACATCTCACTATAACATCTCACTATAACATCTCACTGTAACATCTCACTATAACATCTCACTGTAACATCTCACTGTAACATCTCACTGTAACATCTCACTGTAACATCTCACTATAACATCTCACTGTAACATCTCACTGTAACATCTCACTATAACATCTCACTGTAACATCTCACTATAACATCTCACCATAACATCTCACTATAACATCTCACCGTAACATCTCACTGTAACATCTCACTATAACATCTTACCATAACATCTCACTGTAACATCTTACCATAACATCTCACTGTAACATCTCACCATAACATCTCACTATAACATCTCACCATAACATCTCACCATAACATCTCACTATAACATCTCACTGTAACATCTCACTGTAACATCTCACTATAACATCTCACTGTAACATCTCACCATAACATCTCACTATAACATCTCACCATAACATCTCACTATAACATCTCACTGTAACATCTCACTATAACATCTCACTATAACATCTCACCATAACATCTCACTATAACATCTCACTGTAACATATCACTATAACATCTCACTGTAACATCTCACTATAACATCTCACTGTAACATCTCACCATAACATCTCACTGTAACATCTCACTGTAACATCTCACTGTAACATCTCACTATAACATCTCACTGTAACATCTCACTGTAACATCTCAGTATAACATCTCACTGTAACATCTCACTATAACATCTCACCATAACATCTCATTGTAACATCTCACTATAACATCTCACTATAACATCTCACTGTAACATCTCACCATAACATCTTACCGTAACATCTCACCGTAACATCTCACCATAACATCTCACCATAACATCTCATTGTAACATCTCACTGTAACATCTCACTGTAACATCTCACTATAACATCTCACCATAACATCTCACTATAACATCTCACTGTAACATCTCACTGTAACATCTCACTGTAACATCTCACTGTAACATCTCACTGTAACATCTCACTGTAACATCTCACTGTAACATCTCACTATAACATCTCACCATAACATCTCATTGTAACATCTCACTATAACATCTCACTGTTACATCTCACTATAACATCTCACTGTAACATCTCACTGTAACATCTCACTGTAACATCTCACCATAACATCTCACTGTAACATCTCACTGTAACATCTCACCATAACATCTCATTGTAACATCTCACTATAACATCTCACTGTAACATCTCACTGTAACATCTCACCATAACATCTCATTGTAACATCTCACTATAACATCTCACCATAACATCTCACTATAACATCTCACTGTAACATCTCACTATAACATCTCACTGTAACATCTCACCATAACATCTCACT
The DNA here is from genome assembly GCA_037306005.1 of Rhinophrynus dorsalis. Taxonomy (NCBI): domain Eukaryota; kingdom Metazoa; phylum Chordata; class Amphibia; order Anura; family Rhinophrynidae; genus Rhinophrynus; species Rhinophrynus dorsalis. The sequence continues at coordinate 17,182,723 of CM074718.1, forward strand.
ATAACATCTTACTATAACATCTCACTGTAACATCTCACTGTAACATCTCACTGTAACATCTCACCGTAACATCTCACCATAACATCTTACCATAACATCTCACCATAACATCTCATTGTAACATCTCACTATAACATCTCACCATAACATCTCACTGTAACATCTCACTATAACATCTCACCATAACATCTTACCATAACATCTCACCATAACATCTCACTGTAACATCTCACTATAACATCTCACCATAACATCTCACTGTAACATCTCACTATAACATCTCACTATAACATCTCACTGTAACATCTCACTGTAACATCTCACTATAACATCTCACTGTAACATCTCACTATAACATCTCACTATAACATCTCACTGTAACATCTCACTATAACATCTCACTGTAACATCTCACTGTAACATCTCACTGTAACATCTCACCATAACATCTCACCGTAACATCTCACTGTAACATCTCACCATAACATCTCACTATAACATCTCACTGTAACATCTCACTGTAACATCTCACTGTAACATCTCACTATAACATCTCACTATAACATCTCACTGTAACATCTCACTGTAACATCTCACTATAACATCTCACTGTAACATCTCACTATAACATCTCACTATAACATCTCACTGTAACATCTCACTATAACATCTCACTGTAACATCTCACTGTAACATCTCACTATAACATCTCACTGTAACATCTCACTATAACATCTCACTATAACATCTCACTGTAACATCTCACTGTAACATCTCACTGTAACATCTCACTGTAACATCTCACTGTAACATCTCACTGTAACATCTCACCATAACATCTCACTGTAACATCTCACTATAACATCTCACTGTAACATCTCACTGTAACATCTCACCATAACATCTCACTGTAACATCTCACTGTAACATCTCACTGTAACATCTCACTATAACATCTCACTATAACATCTCACTGTAACATCTCACTGTAACATCTCACTATAACATCTCACTGTAACATCTCACTATAACATCTCACTATAACATCTCACTATAACATCTCACCATAACATCTCACTATAACATCTCACTATAACATCTCACCATAACATCTCACCATAACATCTCACTGTAACATCTCACTATAACATCTTACCATAACATCTCACTGTAACATCTCACCATAACATCTCACTATAACATCTCACCATAACATCTCACCATAACATCTCACCATAACATCTCACTGTAACATCTCACTGTAACATCTCACTATAACATCTCACTGTAACATCTCACCATAACATCTCACTATAACATCTCACCATAACATCTCACTATAACATCTCACTGTAACATCTCACTGTAACATCTCACTATAACATCTCACTATAACATCTCACCATAACATCTCACTATAACATCTCACTGTAACATATCACTATAACATCTCACTGTAACATCTCACCATAACATCTCACTGTAACATCTCACTGTAACATCTCACTGTAACATCTCAGTATAACATCTCACTGTAACATCTCACTATAACATCTCACCATAACATCTCATTGTAACATCTCACTATAACATCTCACTATAACATCTCATTGTAACATCTCACCATAACATCTCACCATAACATCTTACCGTAACATCTCACTGTAACATCTCACCATAACATCTCACCATAACATCTCATTGTAACATCTCACTGTAACATCTCACTGTAACATCTCACTGTAACATCTCACCATAACATCTCACTGTAACATCTCACTGTAACATCTCACTGTAACATCTCACTGTAACATCTCACTGTAACATCTCACTGTAACATCTCACCATAACATCTCACTGTAACATCTCACTGTAACATCTCACCATAACATCTCATTGTAACATCTCACTATAACATCTCACTATAACATCTCACTGTAACATCTCACTATAACATCTCACTGTAACATCTCACTGTAACATCTCACTGTAACATCTCACCATAACATCTCACTGTAACATCTCACTGTAACATCTCACCATAACATCTCATTGTAACATCTCACTATAACATCTCACTGTAACATCTCACTGTAACATCTCACTGTAACATCTCACCATAACATCTCATTGTAACATCTCACTATAACATCTCACCATAACATCTCACTATAACATCTCACTGTAACATCTCACTATAACATCTCACTGTAACATCTCACCATAACATCTCACTATAACATCTTACTATAACATCTCACTGTAACATCTCACTGTAACATCTCACTGTAACATCTCACCATAACATCTTACCATAACATCTCACCATAACATCTCATTGTAACATCTCACTATAACATCTCACCATAACATCTCACTGTAACATCTCACTATAACATCTCACCATAACATCTTACCATAACATCTCACCATAACATCTCATTGTAACATCTCACTATAACATCTCACCATAACATCTCACTATAACATCTCATTGTAACATCTCACTGTAACATCTCACCATAACATCTCACTATAACATCTTACTATAACATCTCACTATAACATCTCACTGTAACATCTCACTGTAACATCTCACCGTAACATCTCACTATAACATCTCACTATAACATCTCACTATAACATCTCACTGTAACATCTCACTATAACATCTCACTGTAACATCTCACTGTAACATCTCATTGTAACATCTCACCATAACATCTCACCATAACATCTCACCATAACATCTCACTGTAACATCTCACTATAACATCTCACTGTAACATCTCACCATAACATCTCATTGTAACATCTCACTATAACATCTCACTATAACATCTCACTGTAACATCTCACTATAACATCTCACTATAACATCTCACTGTAACATCTCACTGTAACATCTCACTGTAACATCTCACTGTAACATCTCACTATAACATCTCACTGTAACATCTCACTATAACATCTCACTATAACATCTCACTATAACATCTCACTGTAACATCTCACTGTAACATCTCACTGTAACATCTCACTATAACATCTCACTGTAACATCTCACTATAACATCTCACTATAACATCTCACTGTAACATCTCACTGTAACATCTCACTATAACATCTCACTGTAACATCTCACTGTAACATCTCACCATAACATCTCACTGTAACATCTCACTGTAACATCTCACCATAACATCTCATTGTAACATCTCACTATAACATCTCACTATAACATCTCACTGTAACATCTCACTATAACATCTCACTGTAACATCTCACTGTAACATCTCACTGTAACATCTCACCATAACATCTCACTGTAACATCTCACTGTAACATCTCACTGTAACATCTCACTATAACATCTCACTGTAACATCTCACTGTAACATCTCACTATAACATCTCACTGTAACATCTCACTATAACATCTCACTATAACATCTCACTATAACATCTCACCATAACATCTCACTATAACATCTCACTATAACTCTCACCATAACATCTCACTGTAACATCTCACTATAACATCTTACCATAACATCTCACTGTAACATCTCACCATAACATCTCACTATAACATCTCACTATAACATCTCACCATAACATCTCACCGTAACATCTCACCATAACATCTCACCATAACATCTCACTATAACATCTCACTGTAACATCTCACTGTAACATCTCACTATAACATCTCACTGTAACATCTCACTATAACATCTCACTATAACATCTCACCATAACATCTCACTATAACATCTCACTGTAACATCTCACTGTAACATCTCACTATAACATCTCACTATAACATCTCACCATAACATCTCACTATAACATCTCACTGTAACATATCACTATAACATCTCACTGTAACATCTCACTATAACATCTCACTGTAACATCTCACTGTAACATCTCACTGTAACATCTCACTATAACATCTCACTGTAACATCTCAGTATAACATCTCACTGTAACATCTCACTATAACATCTCACCATAACATCTCACTTGTAACATCTCACTATAACATCTCACTATAACATCTCACTGTAACATCTCACCATAACATCTTACCGTAACATCTCACTGTAACATCTCACCATAACATCTCACCATAACATCTCATTGTAACATCTCACTGTAACATCTCACTGTAACATCTCACTATAACATCTCACCATAACATCTCACTATAACATCTCACTGTAACATCTCACTGTAACATCTCACTGTAACATCTCACTGTAACATCTCACTATAACATCTTACCATAACATCTCACTGTAACATCTTACTATAACATCTCACTATAACATCTCACTGTAACATCTCACTGTAACATCTCACCGTAACATCTCACCATAACATCTCACCATAACATCTCACTGTAACATCTCACTATAACATCTCACTGTAACATCTCACCATAACATCTCATTGTAACATCTCACTATAACATCTCACTATAACATCTCACTGTAACATCTCACTATAACATCTCACTATAACATCTCACTGTAACATCTCACTGTAACATCTCACTGTAACATCTCACTATAACATCTCACTATAACATCTCACTGTAACATCTCACTATAACATCTCACTGTAACATCTCACTATAACATCTCACCATAACATCTCACTGTAACATCTCACTATAACATCTCACTATAACATCTCACTGTAACATCTCACTGTAACATCTCACTATAACATCTCACTGTAACATCTCACTATAACATCTCACTGTAACATCTCACTGTAACATCTCACCATAACATCTCATTGTAACATCTCACTATAACATCTCACTATAACATCTCACTGTAACATCTCACTATAACATCTCACTGTAACATCTCACTGTAACATCTCACCATAACATCTCACTGTAACATCTCACTGTAACATCTCACTGTAACATCTCACTATAACATCTCACTATAACATCTCACTGTAACATCTCACTGTAACATCTCACTATAACATCTCACTGTAACATCTCACTATAACATCTCACCATAACATCTCACTATAACATCTCACTATAACATCTCACCATAATATCTCACTGTAACATCTCACTATAACATCTTACCATAACATCTCACTGTAACATCTCACCATAACATCTCACCATAACATCTCACCGTAACATCTCACCATAACATCTCACTATAACATCTCACTGTAACATCTCACTGTAACATCTCACTATAACATCTCACTGTAACATCTCACTATAACATCTCACTATAACATCTCACCATAACATCTCACTATAACATCTCACTGTAACATCTCACTGTAACATCTCACTATAACATCTCACTATAACATCTCACCATAACATCTCACTATAACATCTCACTGTAACATCTCACTATAACATCTCACTGTAACATCTCACTATAACATCTCACTGTAACATCTCACCATAACATCTCACTGTAACATCTCACTGTAACATCTCACTGTAACATCTCACTATAACATCTCACTGTAACATCTCAGTATAACATCTCACTGTAACATCTCACTATAACATCTCACCATAACATCTCATTGTAACATCTCACTATAACATCTCACTGTAACATCTCACCGTAACATCTCACTGTAACATCTCACCATAACATCTCACCATAACATCTCATTGTAACATCTCACTGTAACATCTCACTGTAACATCTCACTATAACATCTCACCATAACATCTCACTATAACATCTCATTGTAACATCTCACTGTAACATCTCACTGTAACATCTCACTATAACATCTCACCATAACATCTCACTATAACATCTCACTGTAACATCTCACCATAACATCTCACTGTAACATCTCACTATAACATCTCACTATAACATCTCATTGTAACATCTCACTGTAACATCTCACTATAACATCTCATTGTAACATCTCACCATAACATCTTACCATAACATCTCACCATAACATCTCACTATAATATCTCACCGTAACATCTCACTATAATATCTCACTGTAACATCTCACTGTAACATCTCACTGTAACATCTCACTGTAACATCTCACTATAACATCTCACTGTAACATCTCACTGTAACATCTCACTATAACATCTCACTGTAACATCTCACTGTAACATCTCACTATAACATCTCACTGTAACATCTCACTGTAACATCTCACTATAACATCTCACTATAACATCTCACTGTAACATCTCACTGTAACATTTCACCATAACATCTCATTGTAACATCTCACTATAACATCTCACTATAACATCTCACTGTAACATCTCACTGTAACATCTCACTATAACATCTCACTGTAACATCTCACTGTAACATCTCACTATAACATCTCACTGTAACATCTCACTGTAACATCTCACTGTAACATCTCACTATAACATCTCACTGTAACATCTCACCATAACATCTCACTATAACATCTCACTATAACATCTCACTGTAACATCTCACTGTAACATCTCACTATAACATCTCACCGTAACATCTCATTGTAACATCTCACTGTAACATCTCACTGTAACATCTCACTGTAACATCTCACCATAACATCTCACTGTAACATCTCACTATAACATCTCACTATAACATCTCACTGTAACATCTCACTATAACATCTCACCATAACATCTCACTGTAACATCTCACTATAACATCTCATTGTAACATCTCACTATAACATCTCACTGTAACATCTCACCATAACATCTCACTGTAACATCTCACTATAACATCTCACTATAACATCTCACTGTAACATCTCACTATAAAATCTCACTATAACATCTCACTGTAACATCTCACTATAACATCTTACCATAACATCTCACTGTAACATCTCACCATAACATCTCGCTGTAACAGCTCACTATAACATGTTACTATAACATCTCACTATAACATCTTACTACAACATCTTACCGTAACATCTCACTGTAACATCACATTTCACTGTAACATCTCACTGTAACATTTCACTGTAACATCTCACTATAATATAACATCTCACTGTAACATAACATCTCACTGTATAAAACCTCTCTATAACAATTCAGTATAACATCTCACTACAGCATCTCACTATAACATAACATTGTAACACTTCACCATAACATGTCAGTATAGCATCTCATTGTAACATCTCACTATAAGATCTCACCATAACATCTCAGTATAACATTTCAATATAACATCTCAGTGTAACATCTCAGTAAAACATCTCACTAAACATTTCACTATAACATCTCAGTATAACATCTCAGTATAACATCTCAGTATAACACCTCACTGTTACATTTCTGTATAACATCTCTCTAAACAATTCAGTATAACATCTCACTACAGCATCTCACTATAACATCTCATTGTAACACGTCACTATAACATGTCAGTATAACATATCACTGAAACATCTCACTATAAGATCTCACCATAACATCTCAGTATAACATCTCACTATAATATCTCAATGTAACATCTTAGTATAACATCTCACTTTAACATTTCACTATGACATCTAACTATAACATCTCACTATAACATTTCAGAATATCTCACTATAACATCTCACCATAACATCTCAGTATATCTACATCTCACTATAACATCTCACTATAACATATCAGTATAACATCTCATTGTAACACCTCACTATAAGATCTCACTATAACATCTCACTATAACATATCAGTATAACATCTCACTATAATATCTCACTATACCATCTCACTGTAATATCTCACTATAATATCTCACTATAATATCTCACTATACCATATCACTATAACATCTCAGTATAACACCATGTTTGTAAATGAAGATTAAAGGGACCCTATCATCTGAAAGAAATGTTGATTTTGAAAGTCACCCATATGTTTTATTTGCCATTTTTACTTAAACTAGTTTTGGCGTAATTAAGATTGATATATTATTCTAATTAAGACACTTCCTGTAATTGCCATACCTCAGATCCCTGATACTTAACAATTTCATTTCTTTGTGAGATGACATTGCTGAGCAGGGCCAGTAAGCGTGGAGGTAAAGTAGACCTAAGACAGGAAGTGCCTGTGCAGCATGCAGTAATTATCAAAATACATAACTCTAAATAACTCAACAACTGGTATTCTAATTAGGAAAAGGGCTAATACAACATAAAGATGATTTTTTAAACCTGAAAAATTTACATAATTGTTTTTAAGTGATTGATTCCATTTAAAGTGAAACTGTCACTTTAAAATGATTTAGGTGATCTGAAGAGCTTTCAAAAGGATCCATCCATTCAACTATGCACTATTTCTATCTATCTATCTATCTATCTATCTATCTATCTATCTATCTATCTATCTATCTATCTATCTATCTCATATCTATCTATCTATCTATCTATCTATCTATCTATCTATCTATCTATCTATCTCATATCTAATCTATCTATCTATCTATCTATCTATCTCATATCTATCTATATCTCATATCTATCTATCTATCTATCTATCTATCTATCTATCTACCTATCTCATATGTATCTATCTCATATCAATCTATCTATCTATCTATCTATCTATCTATCTATCTATCTATCTATCTCATATCTATCTATATCTCATATCTATCTATCTATCTATCTATCTATCTATCTATTTCATATCTATCTATCTATCTATCTATCTATCTATCTATCTATCACATATCTATCTATCTATCTATCTATCTATCTCATATCTATCTATATCTTATATCTATCTATCTATCTATCTATCTATCTATCTATTTCATATCTATCTATCTATCTATCTATCTATCTATCTATCTATCTATCTATCACATATCTATCTATCTATCTATCTATCTATCTATCTATCTATCTATCTATCTATCTCATATCCATACCTCCCAAGTGTCCCTCTTTAGGAGGGACAGTCCCTCTTTGAGACCCAAATCCCTCTGTCCCTCTTTACCACCCTGATGTCCCTCTTTTTAGGGGACCAGACTGTGCGTGGTATATATAAGTGTATCACATTGCTCCACAGTAATAAAACTCACATTAATGTTTGTTTAAACGTCAGTATATGTGTTTATCAATTAGTATCAAGTACTTTATCCTTGCCCTAAATTATTTATTCAGTTACACCACGAGGTATCAGAAGGTCATAAAATGACCTAAAAATTATCGGTAATGCCCCGCCCACCAGCCACACCCCCAACACCACTACCTAAAACAAAAGTGTCCCTCTTTCGCCATTTGAAATGTTGGGAGGTATGCATATCTATCTATCTATCTATCTATCTATCTATCTATCTATCTATCTATCTAATTCATATCTATCTATCTATCTATCTATCTATCTATCTGTCTATCTATATATCTCATATCTATCTATCTATCTATCTATCTATCTATGTACAGTCGTGTGAAAAGAAAGTACACCCTCTTTGAATTCTATGGTTCAGGACATAATAACAATAATCTGTTCCTTAGCATACCTCCCAAGTGTTCCTCTTTAGGAGGGACAGTCCCTCTTTTAGACCTAAATCCCTCTGTCCCTCTTTCCCACCCTGATGTCCCTCTTTTTAAGAGATCAGACTGAGTGGTGTGTATATAAGTGTATCATATTGCTCTGAAGCAATAAAACTCACATTAATGTTTTGTTTAAACATCAGTGTTTATAAATTGTTCTGTGTAAATAAAATACTTTACCCTTTTTATAAGTCCTTTATTAGGTTACACAAGGAGGTGTCAATAGGTCATGAAATAGCCTAAAAATGCTTGGTAATGTCCCGCCCACCAGCCACGCCCCCAGCAACACCCCCTAAAACACAAGTGTCCCTCTATGGCAACTTGAAATGTTGGGAGGTATGCCTTAGCAGGTCTAAAAATTAGGTAAATACAACCTCAGATGAACAGCAACACATGACATATTACACTGTGTCATGATTTATTTAACAAAAATAAAGCCAAAATGAAGAAAACATGTGTGAAAATCTAAGTACACCCTTACAGCTTCCATAGAAAGTAAGATGCCCTTAATTGATCATCAGGTAGTGTGACCACCTCTATAAAAGCCGAAGTTTTAGCAGTTTGCTGGTCTGGAGCATTCAGGTGTTTGTTAACACAATGCCAAGGAGAAAGACATCAGAAATGATCTTAGGAATCAATTGTTGCTGCCCATCAATCTGGGAAGGGTTATAAGGCCATTTCCAAACAATTTCAAGTCCATCATTCTACAGTGAGAAAGATTATTCAAAAGTGGAAAACATTCAAGACAGTTGCCGATCTTCCCAGGAGTGGACGTCCCAGCAAATTCACCCCAAGGTCAGACCGTGCAATGCTCAGAGAAATTGCAAAACTCCCAAGCGTTACATCTCAGACTCTACAGGCCTCAGTTAGCGTGTTAAATGTTAAAGTTCATGACAGTACAATTAGAAAAAGACTGAACAAGTATGGATTGTTTGGAAGGGTTGCCAGGACAAAGCCTCTTCTCTCTAAAAAGAACAAGGCAGCACGGCTTAGGTTTGCAAAGTTCCATCTGAACAAACCACAAGTCTTCTGGAACAATGTCCTTTGGACAGACAAAATCAAAGTGGAGATGTTTGGCCATAATGCACAGCACCACGTTTGTCGAAAACCAAACACAGCATATCAGCACAAACACCTCATACGAACTGTCAAGTACGGTGGTGGAGGGGTGATCATTTGGGCTTGTTTTGCAGCCAGAGGACATGCAAACATTGCAGTCAATGAGTCAACCATGAACTACTCTGTATACCAAAGTATTCTAGAGTCAAATCTGAGGCCATCTGTCTGACAGCTACAGCTTGGCCGAAATTGGGTCATGCAACAGGACAATTATCCCAAGCACACCAGCAAATCTACAACAGAATGGCTGAAAAAGAAAAGAATCAAGGTGTTGCAATGGCCCAGTCAAAGTCCAGACCTCAACCCCATTGAAATGCTTTGGCAGGACCTTAAGAGAGCTGTGCATAAACAAATGCCCACAAACCTCAATGAACTGAAGCAATGATATAAAGAAGAATGGGCCAAAATTCCTACACAACGATGTGAGAGACTGATAAAGTCCTACAGAAAACAATTACTTCAAGTTATTGCTGCTAAAGGTGGTTCTACAAACTATGGAATCATAAGGTGTTTTTCCACACATGGCTTCTCCATTTTGGCTTTATTTTTGTTAAATAAATCATGACATAATGTAATATGTCATGTGTTCATCTGAAGTTGTATTTACCTAATTTTTAGACCTGCTAAGGAACAGATGATTGTTATTTTGTTCTGATCTGTAAAACCATAGAATTCACAGAGGGTGGACTTTCTTTTTCACATGACTGTATCTCATATCTATCTAGCAATCTCTGTGTCAACTCTATCCCTCTCTCTATCCGTATCTCAGAAATATCCTGAGATACCTTAAAAGAAGTCTTTGATATTTGTATATACATCTATTTCTTAATTTATTTTATTTAGGGCAAGCAAAAGTGGACTGACACCCCTACACCAAGCTGCTAGTGAGGGGCTACAGGACTGCATAATGGCATTGGTAGAAGCTGGAGCAGATGTCCATGCCAAGGATCGCCAGGGTCAAAAACCCATTGACTTGTGTAAAATCGGTTCCCATAGAGCCTGTGGTAGGTAGGTACTTTACACATGACTTAGAATCGACTAGCAGTGGGTAGCCTTTTGCTGTCCAGATTTAAAGGGATAGAAATACTTCGTTTTATCTTTATTTTATTTTGTAGGCATTAAAAAAACACGAAGAACGATATAAGTCTTATCTCTCAAACCTTTATGGTTTGAGAGATATTCACAACAAAAGTTTCCCCTCCCTCCCCTTTTACCTAGTGTAAGCTATCTCTTCTCAGATGTGGAATGCAGTCCATAGACCAGACAGATAACAGCAGGGGACAATCTTCTTCCTATGAGAACAATGAAAGCCCTGCCCCCCTTGACAAGTTTTTCAGGTTTTTCCCGTATCTTAATTGAAGATTGTCCCTCTATGCAGTCTACCTGGGCACCTCCCTTCTGATCTGGCTGAGCAGTGTTACATCAGTAAAAGGGGTGGGAGGAGGATACTTTATCATTGAATTACTCTTGTACTGCAACTCTGACAGAATTGAAATAACACTCTCCAAAGTCCAAATACTATGATGATTAATTAGAGCTGCTTTTATTATGAAACATTACTATCCCTTTAAATGCTATAATGCGTTTGCTGGTTGGGAATAATGGGAGTTGCAGTCAACAGCTGTAGTGGAGAAGCTTATTACAGGATTATTACAATTCAAAATAAATTTGGTGAGTTTATACAATTGTATACAAGGAACATTTTCCAATATGTCCAGCCCAACCTAGTTGCATGGAAACCCGCTAATGGACTCTTTAGATTCCACTCCACTACATGTGCTGGGACTAATTTCTTATTCCTATGCCTGCCTGTGCCTATTTACTAAGCTACATACTTTGAAAATTCTCCCTCACCATCACTTGCACCAAGGGGAGGACAGTAAGGAAGCTAATGGGTGTTTTGGGCCATTCTGCTAAATGTGCTTTGTTTAAGGTTGTCCATACACAGTTCAATTCCGTTTACTGATTCCAACCAATCTGGTGAAAACTGACCAGATTGTCTGACTATTACACTGTTGTTATCATTCTGGGCTAAACCAATCAAGTCGGGTCAACAAAACTGATGATTTTGGTTGGTTGGCCCACCTTGAAAACGTTGATTGCCTGGTGATCTTTGTGTGGCCTCAACAGACCAAATCACAGTGATCTTGAATGGGGATGTGATCAGGGCCGGCGCCACCTATAGGTGAGGTAGGCGCCGGCCTAGGGTGCACATTTAATGGGGGCGCGGGCATGCAGCAGAGAAGAACTGTGCCTACATGCACCACGCCGGGAACCGCAACACAGTCAGGTCTGTGTCTCTACTGTGCTCCCTCATCACGGTCGGCTCTTTACTAATGCAGAGCGCCCTGGAAGTCATGATCTCCCGGCGCGCTGTGCATTACTGAAGAGAAGACTGCGCTGGAGTTCCAGCAGCTACAAGTATGTGATGGGGAGCAGGTTGGAGCTGATGGGGGGTAAGTTGGGGCAGATGGGGGGCAAGTTGGAGCTGAGGGGGCAAGTTGGAGCTGATGGGGGCAAGTTGGAGCTGAGGGGGCAAGTTGGAGCTGGTGGAGGCAAGTTGGAGCTGATAGGGGGAAAGTTGGAGCTGATGGGGTAAAGTGGAGCTGGTGGGGCAAGTTGGAGCTGTGGGGGCAAGGTGGAGCTGATAGGGGGCAAAGTGGACTGGTGGGGGCAAGTTGGAGCTGGTGGGGGGCATCTCTTGCAGGCATCTCCAGACCAGGGGCAGACTGGCCCTGGGAGCAGAGAGAGGACAATCATGAAAAGAGGTGGGGTATAAGTAGGCAGGGTATAAAGGGGTGGGGCACAAGGGGCGGAGCCAAATGTGCCGGCAAAATTAGGTTTTGCCTAGGGTGGCAAAAATCCTTGTACCAGCCCTGGATGTGATATCAAGTCATTTAGACCTGATCGCACAGCCCCACACACAGATAAACAGTAGTGTTGAGCGAGCATGCTCGGCCGATGCTCGGATCGGCTCGAGCATCGCTCTGCTCGGCACATGGCGGTACTCGTACGAGTACCGCATGTGCTCGCCCGCCATGTTCGGGTCTCCTCCCCGCACGTTTTGCGGCTGCTGCGCAGCCAATAAACGTGCAGGGAGGCTCTGACATCAGTGTAATGCCAGCAGCCATGTTGGCTGCTGGCATTACACTGATTGGCTGGCCAGAACCCGTGGTCGGGTGCTGTATAGCACCTGACCAGCGAGTTCGGCTCAGTCTTAGCCAGGGAGAGATGAGGATAGGAAGGGAAAGTCAGTGTAGGGAGAAAAAAAGCAAATTTGTGAAAAAAAAAGAACCAAAAGTCCTTTTTAGGACTACTGTGTGTGGGGGCAGCAGGTTATTTTGTGTGGGGGGAAAAAAACAAAAAAAAAAAAATTTCATATATTCTGTTTAGTGTGCAAAGTTGCAGATTAGAGCACATTCTGTTTAGTGTGCAAAGTTGCAGATTAGAGCACATTCTGTTTAGTGTGCAAAGTTGCAGATTAGAGCACATTCTGTTTAGTGTGCAAAGTTGCAGATTAGAGCACATTCTGTTAAGTCTTCAAACTAAAATATCAAAGTCACATATTCCATTCAGTGTGCTTCGCCGCAGTTTAGCAGCACATTCTGTGTACTGTGCAGAGTTGCAGAATAGGAAGAAATACTGTTAAGTCTTCAAACTAAAATATCAAAGTCACATATTCCATTCAGTGTGCTTCGCCGCAGTTTAGCAGCACATTCTGTGTACTGTGCAGAGTTGCAGAATAGGAAGAAATACTGTTAAGTCTTCAAACTAAAATATCAAAGTCACATATTCCATTCAGTGTGCTTCGCCGCAGTTTAGCAGCACATTCTGTGTACTGTGCAGAGTTGCAGAATAGGAAGAAATACTGTTAAGTCTTCAAACTAAAATATCAAAGTCACATATTCCATTCAGTGTGCTTCGCCGCAGTTTAGCAGCACATTCTGTGTACTGTGCAGAGTTGCAGAATAGGAAGAAATACTGTTAAGTCTTCAAACTAAAATATCAAAGTCACATATTCCATTCAGTGTGCTTCGCCGCAGTTTAGCAGCACATTCTGTGTACTGTGCAGAGTTGCAGAATAGGAAGAAATACTGTTAAGTCTTCAAACTCAAATATCAAAGTCACATATTCCATTCAGTGTGCGTCACCGCAGTTTAGCAGCCTATTCTGTGTACTCTGCACAGTTGCAGAATAGGAAGAAATACTGTTAAGTCTTCAAACTCAAATATCAAAGTCACATATTCCATTCAGTGTGCGTCACCGCAGTTTAGCAGCCTATTCTGTGTACTCTGCACAGTTGCAGAATAGGAAGAAATACTGTTAAGTCTTCAAACTCAAATATCAAAGTCACATATTCCATTCAGTGTGCGTCACCGCAGTTTAGCAGCCTATTCTGTGTACTCTGCACAGTTGCAGAATAGGAAGAAATACTGTTAAGTCTTCAAACTCAAATATCAAAGTCACATATTCCATTCAGTGTGCGTCACCGCAGTTTAGCAGCCTATTCTGTGTACTCTGCACAGTTGCAGAATAGGAAGAAATACTGTTAAGTCTTCAAACTCAAATATCAAAGTCACATATTCCATTCAGTGTGCGTCACCGCAGTTTAGCAGCCTATTCTGTGTACTCTGCACAGTTGCAGAATAGGAAGAAATACTGTTAAAGGGATAGTAATACTTCATTTTAACTTTATTTCATTTTGTAGGCATTAAAAAAACATGAAGAATGATATAAGTCTTATCTCTCAAACCTTTATGGTTTAAGAGATATTCACAAACAAAGTATCCCCCCCCGTTCAAGCAGATCAGAAGGGAGATGCCCAGGTAGACTGCAGAGAGGGACAATCTTCAATTAAGATAATGGAAAAAGCTGAAAAACTTGTCAAGGGGGGAAGGGTTTTCATTGTTTTCATACAAAGAAAATTGTCCCCTTCTGTTATCTGTACTGTCATACAACCTGACTCACATCTGAGAAGAGATGGCTTACACTAGGTAAAAGGGGCGGGGAGGGGAACTTTGCTTGTGAATATCTCATAAACCATAAAGGTTTGAGAGATAAGACTTATATCATTCTTCATGTTTTTTTAATGCCTACAAAATAAAATAAAGTTAAAACGAAGTGTTACTATCCCTTTAAGTATTCAAACTCAAATATCAAAGTCACATATTCCATTCAGTGTGCGTCACCGCAGTTTAGCAGCCTATTCTGTGTACTCTGCACAGTTGCAGAATAGGAAGAAATACTGTTAAGTCTTCAAACTCAAATATCAAAGTCACATATTCCATTCAGTGTGCGTCAATGCAGTTTAGCAGCCTATTCTGTGTACTCTGCACAGTTGCAGAATAGGAAGAAATACTGTTAAGTCTTCAAACTAAAATATCAAAGTCACATATTCCGTGTAAGATGAAGAAGGCGGGTAAAAAGGGACGGGGAAGTGGACGTGATCCTAATAGTTCAGGGCGCGGGTCAGGACGCGGAGAAACTGTGCCTGGTGCCAGAGCACAAGAAAGAAAGACATCCACCATACCTAGCTTCATGTCTAATTTTACAGGGCGTCGCAGGACATCACTCTCGAGGTCCGACCACTGCGAACAGGTGGTCGGTTGGATGTCAGCTGATACTGCTTCCAGTCGGTTAAGCACCACCCTGTCTTCCACCAAGTCCACTCTCAGTAGCCAAGAGTCTGGTCAACATAATCCTCACTCTGATCATCCTTCCTCCCACCATAGACGGTCTGGTCAAAGAAGTGATCCCACACTGGGATATAGTGAGGAGCTCGTCTCATCACCAATCCTTCATTTGACCCTCTCTCCAAGCACGCTTGCAGAGGAACATGACATCTTATGCCCTGATTCACAACCTCTAGAGGGTACCCAATCACAAGAAGATGACAGATGTGAACGGCATTTAAGGTCAAAGGAAGTAGTGGATGATGATGATGATGATGAGACACAGTTGCCATTAAATCAACCACTATTACTGTCTCAAGACCTTGTTGAGGAGGATGTTATACAGTTGTCAATGACTGAGTATGTGGTGGGATCAAGACATGAGGAGGATGATCAGAGTGAGGAAGTGGAGGAGGACTTGGTGGACGATGAGGTGACTGACCCCACCTGGGAAGGTGTAGAGCCGAGCGATGACAGCAGTCCTGAGGGTGAGCCATCTGCAGCACCGCAACAGGCTGGAAGAGGCAGTGGTGTGGCTACAGAAAGAAGGCGGACCGCACCAAACCGGCCCGCAAATGTTCCACGGAGCACCCCCTTGCGTAAATCTCCCTTGCCAAGGGGTAGGTGTTCCGCGGTATGGCGTTTTTTTAAGGAAAGTGCGGACGACAAAAGAATTGTAGTTTGCAACCTGTGCCACACCAGAATGAGCCGAGGCATGAACACTAGAAACCTCACCACCACCAGCATGATCCGCCACATGGCATCCAAGCACCGTAATAAGTGGGAGGAACGCCTGGATCGCCCATCTGTGTCTGCAGGCCACACCACTGCCTCCTCTTCCCCTGTTTTCGGTGCCGGCCAATCGCCTGTCGAAGGCGCAGGCCCGCATACCTCCCGCCCTGCACCTGTACCATCTGAAGCACCATCAGCGACCACATCCACTTCCCTGTCCCAGCACAGCGTCCAAATGTCGTTACCCCAGGCATTTGAGCGCAAGCGAAAATACCCAGCCACCCACCCACAGGCCATAGCACTAACCTCACACCTTTCCAAATTACTGGCCATCGAAATGCTGCCATTTAGGCTTGTGGACACTGAGTCCTTCCGCAGCCTGATGGCAGCAGCTGTCCCTCGGTACGCGGTCCCCAGCCGCCACTACTTTTCCCAGTGTGCCATCCCCGCATTACACCACCATGTGTCCCGTAACATCACCCGTGCCCTGACCAACGCAGTTACTGGGAAGGTCCACTTAACGACTGACACATGGACAAGTGCTTGTGGCCAGGGACGCTACATTTCCCTGACGGCACACTGGGTGAATGTCGTGGAGGCTGGGAGCGACTCGGACCCTGGGATGGCACGGGTGCTACCCACGCCGAGGATTGCGGGCCCTACCTCCATCAGGGTTTCCGCCAGCACCTACGTTATTGGCTCCTCCTCCTCCGTTTCCACCTCCGAATTCTCTACACGCAGTGCCACTCCCCCATCAGCCAGTAGCTGGAAGCAGTGTAGCACTGCAGTGGGGAAGCGTCAACAGGCCGTGCTGAAGCTGATCTGCCTTGGGGACAAACAGCACACGGCCTCAGAGCTGTTGCAGGGGATTAGTCACCAGACCGAGCAGTGGCTCTCGCCACTCAACCTGCAACCAGGCATGGTTGTGTGTGATAATGGGCGTAACTTGGTGGCGGCTTTGGAGCTCGGCAAGCTCACTCACGTACCATGCCTAGCGCATATATTTAATTTAGTGGTTCAGCGATTTCTAAAAACCTACCCCAATGTGCATGATCTCTTGACCAAGGTGCGCCGCGTGTGTGCACATTTCCGTAAGTCATCTACAGCTTCAGCCGTCCTGTTGAAGCTGCAGCAGCGCTTACAATTGCCAGCTCACCGGCTGCTGTGTGACGTGAGCACGCGCTGGAACTCCACCTTCCACATGTTGGCCCGGCTTTGTGAGCAGCAGAGGGCAGTAGTGGAGTACCAGCTGTTACACGGTCGTCGCCTCTCCGTTCAACTTCCTGTAATCAGAAGTGAGGAGTGGGAATGGATGTCAGACCTCTGTGAGGTTTTACGCAATTTTGAGGAATCGACACAGATGGTGAGCGGCGATAACGCTATTATCAGTGTAACCATCCCACTTCTGTGTCTACAGAAACGCTCGCTGCTCACAATTAAAACTGATGCTTTGCATGTGGAAGAGGTGGAAATGCGGGAGGAAGAGCTTACACAAGGTGATAGCCAGAGCACCCTCACTTCGTCTTCTCAGCGACAATTGGAGGAGGCGGAGGAGGAGGAGGAGGAAGACACGGTTGCCTCCGCTACAGAGGGTAGCCATGGAACTTTAGTTCCATCTCTTCAGCGTGGGTGGGCAGAAGAGGAGGAAGAGGATGAGGAGATTGAGAGTCATCCTCCTGGTGAGGACAGCGAAATCTTGACTGTTGGTACTCTGGCACACATGGCTGACTTTATGTTAGGCTGCCTTTCCCGTGACCCACGCGTTATACGCATTTTAGACAACACGGATTACTGGGTGTTCACCCTTCTGGACCCCCGCTACAAAGAGAATTTCTCATCTCTCATTCCTCCGGTGGAGAGGACAAGCAAAATGGTGCAATACCAGAAGGTTCTTGTTGAAAAATTGCTCCAAAATTTTCCATCTGACAACGCTGGCGGCAGAGTACGTGCTACCTTGGCCAACAGAGAAGGGGAGAAAAGGGGAGCACACAGCAGCTCCGACAAAGGCAGGGCAACACTCTCCAAGGCGTGGGACACCTTCATGACACCCCGCCAGCACCCTCACCCTGATGCGCAGCCTAGTGTCACAAGGAGGGAAAAGTTTTGGAAGATGGTGAAGGAGTACGTAGCAGACCGTGTCAGCGTCCTCAATGATCCCTCTGTGCCTTACAACTACTGGGTGTCCAAGCTGGACACGTGGTATGAACTGGCACTCTACGCCTTGGAGGTGCTGGCCTGCCCTGCCGCCAGCGTTCTGTCTGAGCGGGTATTTAGTGCTGCTGGTGGCATCATAACAGATAAGCGTATCCGCCTTTCCACCGACAATGCTGATAGGTTGACACTTATAAAAATGAACAAGGCCTGGATTTCCCCTGACTTCTCCACTCCACTGGAGGAAAGCCCTGGGGGAACATAAACTCACTTTATATATGTTATTTACAATGATGGGAATACTCTGTATTCCCATTCACCCCTTCCACCCAAAAAACAGGTATATGATTGACTCTTAATCTTCTCATCCTCCTCCTCCTCTTCCATATGCCCTGTGCTATAATTTTTATATAGGGCCAGCTCACCAGCGGGCCCTGTGATATAATTTTTATATAGGGCCAGCTCACCAGCGGGCCCTGTTTGACAACTTTTGGTATAGGTCAGCTCACCAGCGGGCCTTCTTATATAATGTTTTATTGGGTCAGCTCTCTAGCGGGCCCTCTCATATAATGTTTTATAGCGTCAGCTCACTAGCGGGCCTTCGCATATAATGTTTACGATGGTCAGCTCCGCAGCAGACCCTCACCCATAATGTTTTAGATGGTCGGCTCAGCGCACATTTCCCTCTTAATCATGGCCCCAGTTCAGAAAAATCGAGGAAATTTTTGGGAGAATTTGCCTTTGCGCACGTTTCCCTCTTAATCATGGCCTCAGTTCAGAAAAATCAAGGAAATTTTTGGGAGAATTTGCCTCTGCGCACGTTTCCCTCTTAATCATGGCCTCACTTCAGAAAAATCGAGGAAATTTTTGGGAGAATTTGCAGATGATATACAAGTAAATATACAGCAAATATTGTTTGGTAACAATTTTTCGCCTAAAGTCGTTTTTATTTTCCTTTTTGTGTGTTTTACGGTCAGTCTGTAAAAATGGCGTACTACGGGCGAAAGATCGTTCCCAGCAGCAATGTTGGAGTCCAAGATGCATCCAGACATCCTCCCTATGCTGTCCCTGAACCATTTCTGTGGTGTTTCCATCATTTTCTTCCCTTTTCCTATGGACCAGGCACCCTCCCCTCATCAGAGCAGGGGGTGCCTGGTGTAATGCTCGAGTCCTCCCATTGACTTCAATGGGGCTCGGGTGCTCGGCCGAGCACTCGAGCCTCCGGGGGTGCTCGGTCAGAGCACCCGAACACCCGAGCATTGGGGTGCTCGCTCATCACTAATAAACAGGCAATCCAATTGCATATTGCTTGATTTTGGTGCTGTGTGTGGTCAGGAACGGCCAGCAATCTGATCTCTCAGCAATATGATTGCTGGTCTGCTCCAGCCAAAATTGCCCTGTGAATGACAGGCACCTTAACACTATGACCTAACAAGATACAGAGGAGAGTTGGTGAAAATGTGCTGCATGCTATAGAGGACACGTTCATGACTCGCGATATTAAAGGAGCAGTAAACTTTTTTAATGAAAAAAAATATTTTATAGAGCATTTCCTGCTGAATAAAACAAGGTCACTCCCATCGCTGTCAGATGTTTTATTCAAAATTTATAGCAGTTTAAATAATCAGGAAGTGAATTTACTGTGTTTACTTCCTGATACTTCTAACTGACAGGAAGTGACAGGCAGTTTGTATCACATTCTATGGAGAACTGTGTGTCTGTGACTTTTCTGACTTTCCTCTCCATTAGAATCTAACAGGAAATCTAATTAGAATTTGACCACTAGAGGGCACTGCTAATGTAAAAAAACATGGGTTTAAAGTGTAATAACTCTGGAAATATAAATCTCTTGGCAGTGGGAGAACCCTTATTTTACTCAATAGGAAAATCCCTACAATATATATTTTTTCATAAAAAAAGTTTACTGCTCCTTTAAGTCTAGATGGCAGTGGATTGTGTGTGCCGGTATGGTTTAGAGCAATAATATGTAGAGGTACAGGAACTGCAGGCAACCGCTGGTGTATTGGTACATATCCCCCATTTTACTCCATCAGATTGCAGAATAGCAAAGCTTTAGCCCTCTCTTACCTACTAATGAGAAATGTGTGCTACAGCTGTGGTAAACAGCAGCACACCAGCTGTTGTTGGACTACAATTTCCATTATCCACATACAGGCTCCAGTGGAATGCAGATGATGTCCACCCCTAGTCTATGCTCAGGCAGAATCTGTGTTACTTTCAAGGTGAGCAAATATAAGCAATCCAGCACTCTAAGAGTTAACAAGGACTGGTTACGCTGGGTTGCATTGGAATAAGAGATGCAGAAGACTGCCCAGCCCTTAAAGAGATAGTAATATCAGAAAAAAGTATTATATGATAGATACGATTAAAGAGAGTACTTGCACTTATTCGTATCTCTCAAACCATAACGGTTTGAGAGATACGAATAAGTGCAAGTACTCTCTTTCTGCTTGACGAGCTGTAAAGCTGTCAGAAGCAGATTCTGGTCTCTTGACCAGATGTGGCTCTTCAGCAGCACCGATATAATGATATCTAAAGACAAATACTTCACCGGAATGGTCTACAATGTGTGCCTGGTTTGCAAACACATGTTGTAGACCATTCCTATGAAGTATTTATCTTTAGATATCGTTATATCTGCACTGCTGAACAGCCGCATCTGATCCAGGAACCAGAATCTGCTTCTGACAGCTTTACAGCTCATCAAGCAGAAAGGGGAGGGACCAGAGAACTTTATTTTCCTATATCTCTCAAACCATAACTGGTTCAAGCACTCTCTTTTAATTGTATCTACCATATAGTTAATACTTTTTTTCTGACATTACTATCCCTTTAAATTGGACCTGTCACATTTACTTTTTTTTACACATGTGAAAACTTCATTCAAAACCGCCTATGTGTCAAGTTAACCAAAGTCCAGCAGATGTACAGTTTAGGAAATGTTTGCACTTTAATTTCTGTGAAAAGTGAAAGTCTCCTGGTGTAGCACAGTGATTCATTAGTATATTAAATGCAACTGAAAACCTTCACTGGCATATGAAACATCACTGTCAAGCTTAAGTAACATAAGAAATGTTACTGGAAATGCATGGTTACTGCAATTAGCCTACAGTAGTAAGTATGAATATTTCCTTAACTGTGCATTTGCTGGTCTTTTGGCTAACATGAATATGGCGACCAGATGTCAGTTCTGCCATTCAGGGAAACTGTGGTGATGAGAGTAGCAGAGTACTTCTCCTCGGCTCTAGTGCAGAACTGAGGGAGGGGTCACTATATATCAATGTGCATCAGTGTGAAAACTGTTCTTTCTCTGGCGCACTATAGAGTTCTATCCACTAGAGGGAGAACTTCCCATTGACTTCTCTGACTGAAAGTAATGCTGGGCTACAGGAAAAAATGTGCATCACTCCCAAAGCCTTAGACTAGCATTATTCTACAAGATAATTGCATTGCAGCTCCTATTTGATGTTAGGATCAAGCCTCAGTTCTGTCTGGAAACCATTTTGTTGTAGTCATCACTTCCTGTCACAGTAGGCAATGGACATTTCTCCCTCTAGTGTTCAGAACTCTGTGCTCTGGAATCTTCATTCCGGGACTTTGTATTGTCCCAGAAGGGGGCTGCCAGGGACATGGGACACTCATTTAAAATATGGGACTGTCCTGGACAATCCGGGACACGTGGTCGCTAAGGGTGGGCAAAAGGTCCCGCCGTGTTCCCACGAAAAAAATCTGTGAAAACCACTTTATTGTCCTCTTTTTGTAGGGAAAATCTGCTTTAAAAATACCGATTAAAATCTTCACATCCAGCTGCTCAATGTCATTTTCTATAAGGAATAGTATGTTCTGAAAATCCTTTACCTTTATATTTAGCTTTAAAATCCAGTTAGAAGTGTCCACCCCCGACCCCTTTCCCTTCGTCACCCTGACTTCCTTCAGAGCAGAAATCCGGTCCAGACGGATCGCGAGGAGGGACAATATTGTATCAGCATAAGGAAAAACCTGCCCTCCTTTTGTCAAGGGAGGCAGGGTTTTCCTTACACTGACACACATAATATTGTCCCTCGTTACATAGTCAACTTCCAGTTCTGAAGGAAGTCAGTATGACGTGATGGAAACATTTAATTGGATTTTCAAGCCAAATATAAAGGTAAAGGTAAAGGTATAAGTAGGTGGGGTATAAAGGGGTGGGGCACAAGGGGCAGAGTCAAATGGGTGGCAAAATTAGGTTTTGCCTAGGGTGGCAAAAATCCTTGCACCAGCCCTGGATGTGATATCAAGTCATTTAGACCTGATCGCACAGCCCCACACACAGATAAACAGACAATCCGATTGCATATTGCTTGGTTTTGGTGCTGTGTGCGGTTAGGAACGACCAGCAATCTGATCTCTCAGCAATAAAATTGCTGGTCTGCTCCAGCCAAAATTTCCCTGTGAATGACAGTCACCTTAACACTATGACCTAACAAGATACAGAGGGGAGTTGATGAAAATGTACTGCATGCTATAGAAGACATGTTTATGACTCGTTGATATTAAAGGAGCCAGTAAACTTTTTTTAATGAAAACAAATATTTTATAGAGCATTTCCTGCTGAATAAAACAAGGTCACTGTCATCGCTGTCAGATGTTTTATTCAAAATTTATAGCAGTTTAAATAATCAGGAAGTGAATCTACAGTAGATTCACTTCCTGATCAGT